>CAJGYO010000004.1:49084264-49484264 GCA_904845875.1 Miscanthus lutarioriparius
TGTAGATTGCGGAATGAGCTCAATGTACTTGATTTTAGTAACTTCACTAAAAATTGAGCTTGTGTTGTCCCTTGCATTCATTGTAACATACAACATGTTTATTTTGTGGCAATGCATATAGGGCTTGTCTAACATGGTTAAGATAACCGCCGAAAAGCGTGTGAAGAAGCTTAACCTTGGATCAAACTTGACAAGCAACTAGATTTACTTACAAGTATTACATATGCATGAATGTTGTTTTTGTCGTTTTGTTCCATTTGCCCTCTTGTTGCCTATTTCCTCAAAAAGAATTATAGCCTAAGGCAAAATATTTTGGAAAATATGAGGGTTTGAGAGAGGTCACTCACATCAGTCCCAATTGGTGTTTATCTGGATCTTATTCAAGTTGGGACTTGATTGGGAACAAAATATGCTGAAGGAAGGTTGAAGGTTTGCCGGAAAAAGTGCACGACGCCGCAGACCGGACGCCAGCCATCCTGTCAGGCGTCCGGTCGATTCACGAGAGGTGAACTGCTGATGAAGGAGTGACCGACGCCGCTGCGTCAGTCGTCGTCCGGTCGAAAGGGTTCAGCGTCCGGTCGATCAAGGAAGGACAAGTTATTTTGACGAGACCCACCACTGCGTCCGGTCATGGACCACCGGACGCGTCCGTCCCCGATTCCAGAGGGATTTGGACCTCTCTGAATCGACCGGACGCTGGTGGTAGCGTCCGTCGCTACTACCACCGGAAGTCCCGTCGATGTGATCTCATGCGACTTCGTCTTTTTCGGTTTCCTTTTACGTCGTGTTTGGGGACTCTTATCCGAGCCGTGTTCCTTTTCTTTGACCTAACCAGCGCCGCCACCTCCTCGCACCCAATCTCGCACCCGCGCCGCCGTGCCCTAGCCCGAGCAGCCGCCACTGCCTAGCCGCGCCGTCGTGACCTCGCCTCGCCTCGCCGCGCCTCCGCGCTCGGCACCCGCTCACCAGCCGCGCTCCAGCCAAGCCCGCAGCCGAGCCACCTCGCTTGCTCAGCATCTCGCCGGCCTCCTCGCGCCCAAGCTCCGCCGGTCAATCGTTGCCAAGGCTGCCGGTCTTCGCCAAGTACTCTTGCCCTGTCCTCCCATTGATTGGGCATTTGACCTAACCCTAGCCCGGTTCCGAGGATCCCCTGCGTGACATCTTATCTCTTCTCGGTTCGCTGATCGTCAGGTAGAAAGCCATTCGATTCAATTTCGCATCTACATTGCTTTCTCTACTAGGGTTTCGCATCTATTAGCAATATGGTATTTATTTGTATATCTATCTATTCTATCGTGCAGCGGGTCGGTTCCGTTGTGTTTCATCTGGAAGTTGGCGGTCATCTCGAGCCAAGCTCATGAAAAGGAACGAGGCCAAGCCTCGAAAGGGACAGATTTGTCGCTTGATCTTCATCGCCGCGATTCACCATCTTATCTGCTCGGATGGCTCGCACCAAAGAACGTTGGTGGTGGCCTGTGTGATGATGATCGGAGGCCCCCGCCTCGCCAGCCAGCCGGATCGAAGGGCAAGGCAACCAAGCAGGTGACATCCAAGAAGTGGAAGTACCCCGACGCAGAGACGGCGAGAGCAGCAGCTGTTGCAGAGGCTGCAGAGCGTGCCGAGAGAGGAGGTGCCCGCAGCTGAGTTGTCATTGCAGATCGGCGCGTTTCACCAGCGATCGAGCTGCGATTGAGGAGGTTGAGCGTCGTCCACGGTAGTCCAAATGGGGCCCACCACGCTTGCGTGGACGACGGGTCGCCATTGAGGAGGGTCCACAAGACAAAGCAGGCCCCCACCAGCAGAGCCTCGGCTAGCCCAGAGACTCGGGAGAGTCGGGGAGACCGAGCGGCACCTCGGCTCGCCCGCTCGAGAGTCGTACCAATCTTCTGCAGATTCCACCTAGGCCATTACACAGTAGCGGGGTTCTCGCCCTCCGCCTGCACCACGTGGTCCGCCTCGAAAGGGTTCACCTCGACTTGAGGGCCGCTACAGCCAGGCAGGTTCAGCAGCTGCGGTTTGTTGAGTTTGAGGTTTGGTTTCCTCCGAGGAGGGATGTGAGAGCAGCTGAGGGGTTCTACACGCCACTGCATGAGGATTTCTACAATGCATATCTTAACAGTGGGGCAGTATTCAGATCACAGAGGGTCTGTCAGATAGAGTCCATTGTGGCAGCAGCCGGAGAGGGCATTCGGCAATACTTGTCATATTTGCCAGGACTGACAGATTTGATTGGACGGACGGGCATATATGTACCTTCTTGGGTCCGTCAGTTTTATGCCTCGCTCTACATTGATCCTCATCACAGCTTCATTCACTTTGCTTTCAAAGGCAAAGACTACAGAGTGACTAGTGGCAGAGTCAGGGAGATACTGAGACTACAGGAGCAGCCTGTAAGGATGCATGAGGTGTGCTATGGACATCAGGAGCCTCCCAGGCGTCCTCATGGAGGGCAGGTGCCCCCTACAGATTTAGTGCGGCATTGCTTCAAGGAGCCGTTTGGAGAGGGGTCGAGCAGGAACCCCAGTGACTTGACTCCTACAGCGAGGATACTAGAGGCCATCATCAGGAGGACACTGCTTCCCAGGTTGGGATACAGGGAGGGCCTGACTCGCTTACAGCTCTGGCTTCTCAATGCCATCATGCAGATGACAGTGTTTGACATCTGGGACCTCCTTCTTTCAGAGATGGAGGATACTATAGCTGAGGGATTCAAGGGTCGCAGGCAGCTTCCCTATGCTCACTGGATCACATTCCTCATCCATGAGTAGTGCTTGATAAGCCCCCGGCATGATGGATGAGTATACAGTGCCCTACTGAGTTCCCACCTACAACTTTGTCACAGAGGATCGAGACACGCCACTCCTCGGGCACCCGGTCCAGTCTAGCCGTCGCCCTAGACGTGCTGTAGTCTCTGCACTTCAAAGAGGATGAGATAATCGGGGATTGCAACAATCGAGGAGGAGGAGCTAGAGGCACAAAGAGGAGGTGAGTGAGCATGCAGTGACAGCTCGACGATTTACTACCACCTATACCTCCTCGATGCCTCCACGCAGACACGATGCGTGAGGCGTGTAGCTCCAGCTCTGCTCCACTGCTCCATAGACAGACCCGCTCTCATTGCTATTCTTGAGCGGATGCAGCAGATCGAACCACAGCAGCAGAGAGCAACCGCCAACCAAGACAGCCAAGTTCTCGTCGTCGGGATCGAGTTTCAAAGGCAAAGCAGCAACTTTCTTCAAACCAAAGAAGATTACTTATGCAGCAGTAGCTCATGGGATTCATGCAGCATGTAGTGACAGCTATTGGGGTCCCCCTGCCACAGCCTTCACCCCAGCTTACACAGCCTCCCACCACTTCGACGACTCCAGCAGTACAGCCCAGTGGGCTTCAGAGTCAGGGACAGCCTCCAGCTCAGTTTCCTTCACCTCCTGTGACAGTGTCCCAATGGTTAGCCTCACACTGTAGCCCATGATTCACTCCTTATCACACGGGTTTCTCACCAGAGCAGACTTCCTCACTATTCGTGCCTGAGTCGTCAGTCTCCAGGAGTCTTGGAGCATCATTCAGTGAGTTGACCGGCATGCCTACTCCCCTCACATGCATGCCAGCCGGTCCGTCTCACAAAGAGCTCCAGCTATCATGACTACTCGAGGCTCCCTCGTCTGTCAGCCTCGTCGATCCCACGACAGACATACTTGCAGATTCACAGGCAAGACTTTCACCCTGCTCAGACCTGACTGTTTGGCGACACTTCCTCGCTTGGAGGGTCGGTCGGTTCGAGCTCGGTCGATGATGATGGCGCCTTTCCCATCTTGCTCCACGTGCTTTCAGCGCCCGCTGTCTGGTCACTGCAGCCCGCCTGTCCGTCTGACCCCTAGGCTTTGGTGTTTGGCGCCAAAGGGGAGAGGGTTTGAGTATGTAGACTTAGGGGAGCGAGTTTTAGGGGAGCTAGTTATCCAAAGATTAGCTTATTATATACATTTGGAGTTTTATTTGTGTGATACACTATTACTTATGCATTCGTGTGTTTACTTTCATGCATACTATTATATATATGTGATAGTGCTATCTACATGATTATGATATTTGACATGTGTGACTTCTACTTTGCTTTATCTATATGTCATATCACTTGTGTGATGCTCATTTGATTTTGCTTCCGCGTTTATACTTTGAAGCAAATGAGCTTTGTTAAAGTGTACTCATGCTTAATCCATATTCTTTGAGTACATTGTGTTGGCTTGGGTCATATAAGCTTGCCTAACTCTTTTGTTCTTTTTGACAAAAGCTTATATGAACCAAGCCCGTCAAAAAAAAAAAAAACTCACTCCATAACATACTCGAGGTGGTGTTGTCATCAATCACCAAAAAGGGGGAGATTGAAAGCATCTAGGCCCCTAGTTGGATTTCGGTGATTGATGTCAATACAAGATTACTATGACTAACGTGTGTTTTGCAGAGGCAATTAAGTTAGGTCATGGTAATGGAGATCGATTGGGCAATTGAGGTTGTCATGCCCCTACGATGGAAATCGTTTCGGTTTTCAAAGGATGGACGACAAGGTTAAGGATAACTAGTTCTAAGTGTCAATTGAAGTTGGAGAGACACTTAGAGTAGTTTAGGACTTTGTTTTTTTCCTTTGGCCGTACTATGAAGGGGGGTATGAACGGGTAGCTTGACCTAGTTAAGTCTAGTGAGTTAGGTGTGGTGCACACTTGTTTGAACTAGCTCTAGGTAGCTCCTATGAATGCCTAAGATCTTTTGGAGCACAATTCATTCACATATATTCGGAAGTTGGAAGTGAATGAAGGGTCAAACACTGACCGGACGCCGAGCTGCCGTGCGGACTGGACCGGCCCGCAGGTCCGGTCGCTTTATTTGATCGAGGTAATCAAGTCAGGTGTGACCGGACGCTGGAAGAAACATGTGGACCGGACGCCGAGGACCAGCGTCCGGCGACTCGATGAAGGGTCCAGACTTGGGAAAGAGTGATCGGACGCGTCGTCCGGTCGGTCTTGACCGGACCACGAGGGTTCAAATGTCCGGTCGACTCGATAAGAAGGTTCCATAAGGGTTTTATGCGACCAGACGCGTCCGGTCGGTCTGATCGGACCTCGCCAGTCGTCCGGCGTCTCTTTAATCTTGGTTCGCGGGTTGAACTGACCGGAGCGTCCGGTCATCACGATCGGGCGTCCGGTCGCCCCGCGAAGCTCATATACGGTTCGTTTTTCAGTCGGGCTTATAAATAGAAGGTCCACTCGTGAGTGGAGTATCTTTTGCTCATTCTAACAAACCGAGAAACACGTTTGTGAGTGCCAAGAAGAGCAAGGTCCTAGTGAGGTGTTTGTGATTTGAGAATCCAAGAGAGTAGCCTCACTAGCAAATCAAGAGTAGCAAAGTGTGCATCCATTTTCTCATTAGGCTTCATGTGGTCAAGTGAGAGTTCGTGCTTGTTACTCTTGGTGATCGCCATCACCTAGACGGCTTGGTGGTGATTGGGAGTTTGGTGTTCACCGGCCGGAGCTTGTGGGTGACCCAACTCAAGTTGTGAGCGGTTTTGGGTGATTCATGACGGAGTGTCGAAGAATCAACCCAGTGAGAGCACTTGATCCTTGCGCGCTGATCAAGGGGAGCTACACCCTTGCGCGGGTGCTCCAACGAGGACTAGTGGGGAGTGGCGACTCTCCGATACCTCGGCAAAACATCGCCGCGTTCCTTTCTCTCTCTATTTACGTTGAGCACTTACTTTGAGTATTTACTTTGAGCATTTCAATACTTGTCTTACATCCATAGAATTGCTTGCTAGAGTAAGTTTGGAACGTTGATTGCGAGGTTGTTGTGCATTAGTTTGATATAAACACTTTTTAGGCACAAGGGGTTAATTGGGCTATCCGTAGGTTTTGATTATTGCAAGAAAATTTAGAATTAGCCCAATTCACCCCCCCTCTTGGGCATCTTGATCCTTTCACTATCTATTTCCCTGTCCGCCTCAATTACGATGGAATTCTCACCGACCTCCTTTCCATCGGCATACTTCCTGTTTCATCGGCAGTAGTTTTCAAGCCTTCCTTCATCGGCATCGACACTAACATCTCCAACCTTATCGGCAACGCCCGAGTCTAAATCAACCTTTCCATCGATCACCACCATTCATCGGCAACCATCTTTACAAGCTGATTTTCATCGGCTGTCAGCGTATACAGTAACTTTCCTCCTGCCGATTAGCCTACTCTGATCATTTTGACACGTGCAAAAAACGGTGTCAACAGTGAGAAACCGATTCAAATGAGTAGTGTCGCTACAGTATGCTGAGCACGAGAGTGGCCACGGCGGCGCCGGCCATGGCGCGGCCAGGGAGGAGCTACTTAGTAGAGAAATGGGTTGTAGTCCCGGTTGGTTACTAGCTTTAGTCCCGGTTTTTCAACCGGAACTACGAATCCGGGACTAAAGGTCATGGCCTTTAGTCCCGGGTCACGTAACCGGGACTAAAGGTCCATCCTCAGGAGAAAAATAAACAAAATTGTAGGGAGACCTCTCTTGCGATGTGTGAGATTCGAACCCAGGACCTCTTTCCTCATGCATAAAATCCTTACCAATTCAGCTGTACACCACATATAACAGGGTTCTGGACACTCTCCTTTTGAATTGACCTATGGGGTACCTTTAGTCCCGGGTAGAAGACCTTTAATCCGGGTTGGTGACACCAACCGGGACTAAAAGGTCACCCTTTAGTCCCGGTTGGTGTTACCAACCGGGACTAAAGGTGGCCTGCTGCGAAAGCGTGCCAAGATAGGGGCCTTTAGTCCCTGTTGGTAGCTCCAACCGGGACTAATTCTTCCTTTACTCTCGGACGCAAAAAATACCGAGACTAAAGCCCAAAATCGAAGCGGATGAAAGGTCATTTCTCTACCGGTGAGCTGAGCATGACCATGACCATGAGCACCGGGGGGACTACCTGACGAAAAGAAGAACCAGAAAGAAGAAAACAAACCGTTATCTTTGTGTAATGAGTATCATGGTGGCTAATCTTTCGAAACTCCACCAAACTTGAGTTTTTAGAGCACTCTTTGAGATGCTCATAGAATCCATGGATAGGGGGGTAGATCTATGGATTTCGTAGAACTACTCTATGGTGGATCTGTGTGGAGCTACAAGTGTTTGATTGAAAAATGGAAGTAGAGTTGTCGTTTACAGATCTGTACGTGCTGGAGCTCTCCTAAACAAGCTCATCCTTTCTTCCTTTGAGCACCAAACCAACCTGAAAACAAGTGGTTCATCCTCCTTCATCTGCATAGCATCGAACTCGCTCTTCAAGGTTTGTAATCGCGCCTCCTTGATGCGATCAACACCTACAAACCTTGCCTTCAGTGAATCCCACACTTCCTTCCCCTTCTTCTTCTTCGCGACTTGCATCAAAAGATCATCAGGCTGAAGTAGGTCTGCCCGCACCTTCTTGTCCTTCCTCACCTTGGCTAAAGTCTTCCCTTTGGGTAGATGTCCCCGACGGTGGCTCCACGATCTCTCACACACCTTGGTCCTCCATGATCGCCCACACAGATGCTCCAACTCGTATAGTTGGTTGCCATCAACGGAGGGTACGCAATCTGCCCACCACCGCCGACTCCGCTGCCAACTCCACCACCGCCAGCACTACGATGATCACCCATTGGAGAGATCTAAAGGTAATTAGCGTGTGATTATGGATTTGATACCAAATGTTACCACCTAGGATCACAATCATAGCTAGTTATCACGGTGTCTAGCCTAGAACATAGGGAACGTGCAAGAACAAAGAAGTACACGAACTGCAACTGCCAGAGGACAGTGCTATTTTCACTGATGTGTAATGAACATTACAAACACGATTACACTGGTTGCAATGCGCTGACACGAACTATGAAGTTCCAGCTACTTATATCAGTAGCTTACACACACAATTGAACACTTAAACAGCTGCTAAAATGAGATACACAGAGACTTCAGCGTAAAACCGCCTGGGCGTGCACGACGTGGGCGCGGTCACCAGCACCCTCTGCGTCAATTGCTCCCGCCGTGTCCACTTGAATTCGAATGGCTTGCTCCTGCCACTCCAGCAAGCACGCAGCTCCTTTGGCTTCAGTGAACAGCAGGCTTACACCAACATGGCAACATCCATGACATATCGTCCATTATATTCCTAACGCAAACTGCAGTGTGCAGTGCCGCATGCCTAAGCATCAGTTAAGCAAGCGGCTTCAGCTTGGGGACGAGGACAAGGGGCACCCGCGCGGCGGCGTCGAGAGCCCCGGCGCCTCGACCATGTCCAGGTCCGCCGGGCGCATGCCGCTGGGGAGCTCCCAGTCGAAGTGGCGCAGGAGGCTGGCGAGCGCGAGCTCCAGGGCTGCCAGCGCGAAGCTGATGCCGGGGCAGATCCTCCTCCCCGCGCCGAACGGGAGGAGCTGGTAGTCCGTCCCCCTCAAGTCCACCGCCTTCGCCTCGCTGCCGGCCAGGAACCGCTCTGGCCGGAACTCCTCCGGCGCGTCCCACGCCGCGGGGTCCCTCCCGATCGCCCACGCGTTGACTAGCAGCGCGGTCTTCGCGGGGATCTCGTACCTGCCGCCCTGCACGGCCGCCGCGGTCATGGACTCGCGCGGGAGGAGGAGCCGGCACCGGCGGGCGGAACACCTCTTTCACCACCGCCCTCAGGTAGACCATCCTGTTCAGCTCAGCGTCTCCGATGGCCGTTACCTGCTCGGAGTTGCCGGCCACGCGCGCGATCTCGTCCTGCAGCTTGGCCATAACCCGCGGGTTTCGGGCGAGCTCCGCCAAAGCCCATTCCAGCGTCACGGCTGTTGTTTCCGTCGCAGCGGCTATCATGTCCTGCATGCACGCCACGCACGGAGGTCAACGCAAGGAATGGATCGTCGCCGGGGTCAGGAGGACCGCGGACGTGCAAGATTTTAGAAAGAAATGGATCTGTCATCACCTTGGCGATGGCTTTGATGGCATCGTCGTCCGTGAGCTCGAAGCCTTCGAGGCCGCCTTCTTCCCTCAGCTGCAGGAGGACGTCCAAGAAATCACCACCCTGTCCCTACCCAGCCGGCCTCGTCTTCTCCTTGTGCTCGGACACGATCTCCGACAGGAACCTGTCCCAACCCGCGTTCATATCGTCGATCTTCTTCTCGAGCCCCGTCGCCCACCTGAACACCCTTGCCGCCGCGTCCGGCAGCACGTCGTCCGCCTGGAACCCGGCCAACAGCGTCGCGGTGTGCGACAGCAGCTGCCTCAGCCTCTCGGCCGTCGTCCCGGCTGTCCCGGCCGCCGCGCGGGTGACCACCGAGTTGGTGTAGCCGTACAGGAGCTCCTTCAGCTGCACGGCCTCTCCCGCCTCGGCGGCTCGCCGGGTCCGCGCCACCAGCGCGGCCGCCTCTGCTTGCCGCACGGGCGCGAACGCATCCACGCGGCGCTGCGAGAGGAGGTGCACCACCGCGACCTTCTTGGCCCGGCGCCAGTGGTCCCCGTACGGCCAGAAGGAGATGTTGCGGGAGCCGTACGTCTGCTTGTGAGCCGCCGCGTTGTACGGGCGGGAGGAGAAGGCGAGGTCGTGGTTGCGGAACAGGTCCGCGGCCGCCGCGGCCGTGGACACGATCAGGGTCCGCCGGCGCCCGAGCTGCAGGAGGAGGAGGCCCCCGTCGCCGCCATAGCGGAGGTGCAGCTCGTGTAGGGACCGGTGCGGGAGGCGACCGATGAGATGGAGGTGACCGACCAGCGGCAGAGACGAGGGCGACGGCGGGAGTTTGCTCCTGCTCCGCCGGTTCTTGACGATGTAGAGGAAGCCGAGAAGCAAGGCAGCGCCGGCGACGGCGAGCACGAAAGCAGACATGTCTTCTCCTCACACTCTGCAGGCTACTGAGGCTGAGGCAGACAAGATATATTGGAAGGACTTTGCTCAACCAGCTCTATTTGTTTATATAATTAGTATATTATACTTGTGATAATCACTGCTGGTCCTAGGCTAAATAATCTGCTGGCGGCTAAGGACTTTGCTCAACCAGCTCCATTGTTTATAGGGTCTATTTTGGGACTTTTCCATCGACTCAGTTTTATCAACTTCACCGTGAAGAGTTGCTTCACAAAAAATTTGAAGTTTTGGAGTATCTCTTTATGGCTTGTTTTGTTGGCTAGATATAGTCTGACCTAGCTCCCGGGGTTCAGGCTCAAGCCGTTTAGTTGCCTGTATTTCCTCTTGGGCCTGACCAGACGCATGCAACTAGCACCCCACAGTCTAGCTCACACGAGCAGCGTAAGCGTACGCGCGCGAGAGCAGTGATGCAGGCACGAGCGCAAATCAAGGTAACCAAATAATTGTTCTATGCATCCTACCTCTACAGACCAAGGCAACCAGCAAACAACAATGGTCTCCATGACCACAACCTGATTAGAGGGGGGCTGGTACAACAATGGTCTTCGCAAGTACCACAGGAAGATTTTGATCTTCAACGGTGCTTTAAGTTTCCAAAGTCGCTTGTTTAGGTTAGGGACGTTTTGGTAGATGAGACCAAGGTAATGTGATTTTACTGAAAATTCACCCTTCTGATCTAAATTCCACCAAAATTCGTCTTCCTCCTGGCTTAAGGCAACATGAGTAAGACGTGAAAGAAGGTTATTCCACATCACTAACTTGTCGCCTAAAAGGTCTCTGTGCCAAGATACATTAGGTGGTTGCATACTCAAAACCGCGGCCATCGTATCTTGTTTCCTTCTAGCTAGGTTATATAGATGGGGATACTACTCTTTCAAAGTAGTATTACCGAATCATCTATCTTCCTAAAATATTACTTGTGATCCATCCTTGATGAGGAATGTTCCAAAACTAAGAAAATCCCGTTTAGCCTTCATTAGACCTGCCCAGAAATGAGAGTCCCCGCTCTTCCATTGGACTTGAACTAGAGGTTTAGTCCCTACATATTTGTTGCGTAACATCTGTTGCCAAGTACCATCTGTCTTTAACAGACCATATAGTCATTTACTGAACAAAGCCGTATTATTGATTTGCAAGTTGTGAATCTCTAGTCCACCTTGGTCCTTTGGTTGACACAGGATATCCCATTTGGCTAGACGGTATTTTCTTTTATGGTCATCACATTGCCAGAAGAATCAAGATTGATAATAGTCCAGCTTTTTAAGAACTCCTTTTGGGATCTCAAAGAAGGATATCATATACATCGGTAGGCTGCTGAGCACAGAGTTGATTAGTGTCAAACGACCTCCAGTTGACAGGTTCTTACCTTTTCCAACTGCTGAGTCATTTTTCAAATCTGTCTTCTACCTTGATCCAATCGGTATTTGATAACTTCCTATAGTGGATAGGAATACCTAAATACCTCATTGGGAAAGTTCCTGGATTGCAGCCAAAGAGCTCAATGTATTGGTTCTCAAAATCTTTGGCTTTTCCAAAGCAGAAAATTTCACTCTTATGGAAATTAATTTTTAGACCCGATAGTTGTTCAAATGCACAAAGCAGTAGCTTGATGTTTTGCGCCTTCTCCAGGTCATGTTCCATAAAGAGGATCGTGTCATCAGCGTATTGTAGTATGGAAAGCCCACCATCGACTAGGTGTGGCACCACGCCACCCACTTGACCATCTGCTTTTGCTCTCTCTATGAAAATTGCAAGCATATCGGCAACGATGGTGAATAGTATTGGAGATAGGGGATCTCCTTGTCAGAGACCTTTCTTCGTTTGGAAGTAAGGTCCGACCTCATCATTAACATTGATCGCCACGCTTCTGCCTGATATGAAGGAATTGACCCACGCGATCCATTTGGGTGAGAATCCTTTCATCCGAAGCGTTTGCAATAAGAATGACCAGCGTACTTTATCGTAAGCCTTTTCAAAATCAATTTTAAAGATTACCCCATTCTGTTTTTTAGGTGCAGCTCATGAACTGTTTCATGCAAGATGACGACTCCTTCTAGGATATTTCGTCCTCGCATGAATACCGTTTGGGTAGGGCTGATTAGATGATCGGCTACTGAGTTGATGCAAATGGTAGCGACTTTGGTAAAAATCTTGAAACTTACATTCAATAGACAAATTGGTCTATATTGTTGAATTTTGTAAGAAAAATCATTGTCCATTTGTAACTTAATCTATTGATATAAAACTCATGGGTTAATTAGATCTATGACATTATAAATTCGCTGTTTTTGAAGCATGTCATGTGCTGGTGCTATTATAATTGTGCAACGGTTTGAGATACACCACTGTCTTCGCCCGCCGCCGCCTTGGGCCCAATGGCAGGCATATGTGTCCACTGCTAGGTATATGGACACCTCTCGTATTTGTATTCCTGCCCAAATGCATAGTCACAGGCTCAACCCCTTACCCAAAGAGTTCCCCATTCCTTCCCCAATCTGTAACCCTAGATTGAGGGCACCTCTCATCTTCACCAGCGACGTCAAGGCAATTGGCAACGCTTCACTAGGCCAGATTCTAGCGAAGACGAGGTGGATTAGGCATCCCCGATCCATGAAGGTCAACATCAATGCTACAATGACGGTCCATTAGCGCTACGGTGGCTATGAAGACGGGCCATCACCGCTACACTGATGTCGACCATCATAGCCACCACAACGCTACTGGACCATCACCGTAGTACTGATGTGAACCGTCATGGATCGAGGATGCCCAATCCTCCTCGTCTTCGCCAGAATAGGGCCTAGTGAAGTGCCGCCAATCATCTCGACGTCGTCGGTGAAGAAGAGAGGCGCCCTCAATCTAGGGTTACCGATTGGGGAAGGAATGGGGAACGGTTCGCGTAAGGGGCTGAGACCATGACTCTATGCGTTTGGGCAGGGGCAAAATGGTCCATATGCAAATATGGGAACCGTCCATATGCCTACCAGTGGGCCCATATGCAAATATGGCAACCGTCCATACGCCTAACAGTGGGCCATATGCCTACCAGTGGTCCCAAGGCGGTTTTAGACCTAGACAGTGGTGTATCTCAAACCGTAGCATAATTATAATGGCATTAGCACAATTTCTTGAGTTCTAACGGCATGCTTCAAAAACAATGGATTTATAATGGTATAGATCTAATTAACCCAAAACTCATATGGTAAGTATGCATATATTGAGTAATAAAATTTTAGTCCTAATAGCTAGAAGTTAGGTACTCAGTGCCGCGCCAATCCAAATGCATAAGTAGATAACCAACTTGAAAAAGTTTACTCCATCGGCCCTGAAAAATATGAGATTTTGAGTTATCTTAAGCTTGATTGAGTCTATAATAAGTTTATAGAGAAGAATATTAATGTCTAATTATTCAAAGAAGTAAATTATATATATATATATATATATATATATATATATATCATAATCTAATGGTGCTAATTTTCTAACGTAAATATGATGTGTTTTGTATAAATAGTTCAAATTTAGTATGATTTAGTTTAGGATAACTTAAAATATATTATATTTTATGATAAAGCAGTTTTAGACATGTTATAGTTATCAGGCAATAAGTTGAATTTATTTTTCAACTGGTATATACGTCTTTGCGTTATAACTGGACGTGTTTATTGTACAATCACCTGGACGACTTACAGTTTGGAGATTCATTCAACAATCGCATTATGCATTCTCATTCATCTTAGAATCGAATTCTGTAACGTGCGCACTACTCTAACTCTTACAGGCATGAGAGATTTAAAGAATTATCCAATGATTATGTCATGTATTCTAATTCATTTTAGGGTTAAACTCTATACCATCCCTACACACCCTGCTCTAACTCGTATAGGCATAGGAGATAGTGAAGGACCACGAAATACTCTAGTACTACTATAGTACTCCATTTGTTAAAAATTATAAGATGTCTTGTTTTTATAGATACATTGTTTTTATTATGTATATAGATATAGTGTATATCTAAGTATATAGAAAAACGATATATCTAGAAAAGATAAAACATCTTATAATTTAGAATTGAGATAGTATTATACTATTATTTTTAAAAAATATATATATAGTTCATCCTTGGAAATGCACCTCGGAGACCAGACAAACAAAACTCGAACCATTTGCACGTCTGTCTCTTCCACTTACCTTACGAGGCAGCTAAGGTGTCGTTTGAATCCCACCGAATTGTAAGAATCCGGATAAAAAAAATCATAACAATTTTATTGGATTTTGTGATTCTAAAAATCTATGAGTTACAATCCTTCTAAAATACAGACTGTTTGGATGGGATACTAGGATTTTTTTCTACCTGGATTGCCAAAATGATTTTTTTTAACATTTTTTTAAACTATTTTAAAAACCGACACTGTTTTTTTCTTCAAAACAAACACTTTTGGACGCGCCAACTGACATGGCACGGCCAAACCACTCTACCGCGCCATGCATGGCGCCGTGGCCAGGCTGCCACCGTGGCAGCGACCGGTGACGTGGCCTAGCTCTGCCGCGCCACAGATCACGGCCCCAATAAAGGCCCGCGATGCGACTCTCTCTTCCCTTTCTCTATCTCTCTCACTTGGCCCCAGTAAAGGCACGCCCGCCGGCGCGCCCGCCACCGCCCTCGTCGCCACGCCACTGCCATGCCCGCGACTGCCGCCGCTGCCCGCCGCCACCGCCGCCGCTAAGGCCAGCGCCCGTGCCTCCCCTCGCGACACCCGCCTCCCAGCCCGGTCTAGCACGCCGCCCCCGCGAGGACGAGCGCCGCCGCCACGAGGATGAGAGCACGCTGCTCCCGGTAGGACGAGCGCCGCCGCTGCGAGGATGAGAGTACGTTGCTGCCGCGAGGACGAGCGCCGCCACTACGAGGACGAGAGCACGCTGCTGCCACGAGGTACTCCCCTTGTGTATTTATTGAATGAATCAAAATTGTTGTTACTTAGGGTTAAGATGCAAAATTAGTTTGAATGATTAATTAGTATAGTTAGTATAGTAAGTTAGTACAATAAGTAAAGTTAGTATAGTTAGTAAAATTAGTTAGTTTAGTTAGTATAGGCAGTATAATAAGTTAGTATAGTTAGTAAAGTTAGTTAGTTTAGTTAGTACAATTAGTGAGTCTAGTTAGTTATTGTATTTAGTATAATTAGTTGTTGTAGTTAGTCTTGTATAGGTGTTAATATTAGATTAGTTAGTATAGTTATAGTTAGAATATGTATTAATATTACTATGGACAGTACGTACGATGATTTCGATGACTTGATGAAGTTTCTTAAAATGCTTTTGTAGATGGATTGTTGTGTTAGAGTTTTTTACGGAGGAAGTGTTAGGAGAGAAGATGGTATGCTTAAGGATATGAAAAAAGAATTGGAATGGTTTGATGAACCTCCTAGTTTCAATGATTTTTGTGTCCGTTTGAATACAAAGTTTGGTGGTGATTTCACACTAAAGGGGAGGTTTGATACTGGGAAGACTAGGGCACACTATGTCCTGATGCATTTGCACGTCCCTGCTCACTAGTCCCGCTACAATAGGGTTCTCCAAGGTTCTAATGTGCCTATGGCTGAAGTGGTGGTGGAGAATGGGTACATGATGCAGGGTGTCCTGGACGGGCCGTCCATTGACGGTGTTGGAGGCAATGAGCAAGAATTGGTGGTTGAAGGGGAAGCAACTTAGGGTAACATGGATTTGGACGATCAGTTGATGCGTAGGAGCAGTTTCATTCAAGTCAAGTAGGTTGTATAAGCAATGACTTTGATGTGAATGAGTTCGAACTGGAAGAGAAGGAGGAGGACATGATCGATGATGTAGTTAGCAGTGAGTCGGACGATTCAGATGATGACCAAGGAGGTAGACATGCTATGCCCACACCGGTTGATGCCATGCCCGTACCTGTTCATGGTATGCCATTACCAGTACCAACTGAGGTTTTGCATGCTATCCAAGCTCAGGGTAGACTAGTCACAGATTTGCCAATAGATGATACCCCTTTTGATTCATGGGGCAGAATTAGCAAAGCGCATCAGTATGTTCCACCACCACCTTACACAGCGACTGAGCTTGAGCAACTAAGGTCGATGAACGTACCTTTTAGGGGCGTTCGAACTATAGGGATGTCAGCATGACGGATAAGGCAGTTTATGACACCAGTCTCTAGATGTGTAGGAAATCATTGTATGACCATGAGAAAAAAATCCTTAGTAAGGGGATGATATTCAATCCAATATCAGAGATGAAGCTCTTCCTTTAGGACTATGCTGTGTATCACCATAGGTCGTACAACGTCACTCATTCGGACCAGGAGTTGAGGTACCACGTGATATGCAAAAATGGTTGTATGTGGAGGTTAAATGCACGAAAGAGACATAGTGATGGCAAGTGGAGTATAAGTAAAGTGGTCAAACCCTATACTTGCCTAACAAATAGGGGGAAGGAAAATCATCAGCAGCTCACTGCACGTTACCTTGCCCATCGTATATTGGGGCTCGTTGATGACAATAACGACATTTTGGTGTCTTCGTTACAACAGTCCATATCTGGATTCATTAAGTATGATGTGAAGTACGGAAAGGCTTGGCGTGCTAAGCAAATTGCCCTGGCGATTCATTGGGGTAGTTGGGAGGAAGCGTACAACAGGGTGCCCCGCATCTTATGTGCAATGCATTACTACAACCCTGGCTTGAAATGGTTTGTGGACACCGGAGGGATGTATTTTTGGGACCCGTTGAGGCATGTCCTCTATCGTGTGTTCTGGTCGTTCGCGCAAACGAAACATGCATTCTAGTTTTGTCGGCCAGTCGTACTTGTTGATGGCACTTTCCTGATAGGAAAGTACAGGGGCACCTTGATGATGGCTGCTATTGTTGATCCTGAGGACCAGATAGTACCCATGGCTTTTGCTTTGGTAGAGGGAGAGAATAATGAATTGTGGTCATGGTTCATGCGGCTTCTACGTGTACAAGTGCTTGGCCCATCTCGCACTATATGTTTGATCTCGGACTGTCACCCAGGGCTTCTTAATGCTGTAGCTGAGCATACAGATGGGTTCCCGTCTCTAGTGCACAGATGGTGCATGAGACACTTTGCCACTAATTTCTGGCGGCGTTAGAGGAAGGAGGTATGTGACAAGGTAAAGGCTCTATGTTGTGTACTACAGAGCACTAGTTCAAGGAGACAAAGAGAGAACTAGACAAGATGCTAAATGAAGCGGGAAAGGCCTGGTTAGAGGTGCAGATGGAACAGAAGGCTAAGTGGGCATTAGCATATGACGAGGGGGGTTTTAGGTCTGGCATCATGACCACTAACTCCTCGGAGTCTTTCAACCGTGTATTCACCGGAGTTCGATCGTTGACTGTGTCTGGAATTGTTGAGTTCTCCTTTCATAAGTGCAACGAATATTTTGTCAAGAGGTAGGAACTTGCGTAGAGGAATATAGCTGAGTAGGGGCGTTTTGGAAAGGCCGGAGTAGAACATTTGAAGGAGGCCGAGGAATTGGCCAAGTAGCACACCGCCGAGCCATATGGACCCCGTCGCCATATCTTTAGTGTACGGAGCAAGGGTGGCTCAAGCTTGGGCGGCGAACGTTATGGTGGACGAAACTACCGAGTTAATCTTGAAAAAGTAGAGTGCAGTTGCAACGTCCCTCAGATCATGCATGCCCCTTGCTCTCATATGATCACGGCCTGTAGGGTTCGCGGGTATAACTATGAGGATCTGCCATATATGTCACCCTTGTATCTCTGTTCGAACACCGTTAGTATTTGGGAGAGGAGCTTCGAGCCATACCTTGACCCAACACAGTGGCCACCGTATCATGGTTATGACTACGTGCTGCATCCGAATCTAATGAAGATAGGCAAGGGTAGGAGGAAGAAGAAGCGACTCAAGGGGGACATGGACACTATAAGAGGGTACGGCGAACACATGTATGGAGGGAGAGACTTCAACGAGACCCGTGGCAGGAATCTTTGCTCCATTTGCAAAGAACCTGGTCACAAGGCTAGCAGGCATAGAAGACAATGGCAGCAAGTGCATATAGCATACATTTTATTATATTAATGTTAATTGTTTGCTATGCTATTTAAAACTACTATGTTAGTACATTGGAACCTTGGAGCTATGTTTATTATGATATATGTTTATTCTCTAATTTTGCATAATAGTTTATTCCTTTTACATTTACTTTGTTTTTATGCACTAATGTTCCATCATATTATAGTACTCTTAATATTTGTTCTAACATATCCATTTGAAATTTGAACCAGGATGGGGATCATCATCCGCAGTACCCCATTCTTGAGGTGCACTACGACAAGGACCACCGATCCAAGCGCCTGTCGGAGCTTCAGGAGGACTTGGTACCTCTTAGACTACGCACGCACCAGTCGGACTGCTAGGACGAGCGATACCGGCCGTACATACAGCGTGCCGACTTCCTTGAGATTGTTCGGGTCTTCAACACTGGGCTACCGATCCTCGACCCTGCACTTCTCACTGCTGCTGTCGATAGGTATGATTTCATACACATTTGCGACAGTACAAAGCATTGATTTGTCTCATTGTTTGAATTAAAAAACTTCTTATATTGAATTAAAAACTAACAGGTGGAGGCTAGAGACCCACACCTTCCACCTTCTGTGCGGCGAGATGACTATCATGATGCAGGACGTGAAGATGATTCTGTGTCTGCGGTTGGGAGTCTTCCAGTGACTGGGATCCTTGATAACGATCACTGGATGGACTTGGTGGAGTAGTTCTGTGGCAGAAGACCACCCGAGGACGAGGATGCTAAGAGAGCAAAGTAAGAATTTCTACGTTCCAAACATTTACCATTTTGACACCAGCACATATTCTGCAAATTATTTTGCTATTTAGATGGAGGGTGTAGTACATAACTTTTATGATGCGTATTGTCTTTGTCTAATTTAATGTTTGTTTTTGTTCCCTCAGCTCTCATGTAACATCCGGTGTCAGCTCTAATTTAATGTTTGCAAAATATTTCAGGAAAACATCCGGTGTTAGTTCGGTCTGGATAACAGAAAACTTCAGGGCATCGCTGCACCCAAACGCTCTAGAGCAGGAGATCGAGAGGTATGATAGGGTGTGGCTGTGGCACTTCTTAGGCGCCTTCCTGTTCCCCAATGCGTCGGGTAACACCATCAGCTGGGCCTTCCTCAACATACCGAGCCAGCCATGGGAGAATATAGGAGCATATAACTGGGGCAACGCTGTCCTTGCATGGATCTATCATCAGCTATGCGTTGCTTGCCGACGCAGTATAGGAGGTGCCAACCTAGGAGGTTGTTCCCACCTACTACATGTTTGGTGTTGAGAGCGATGGCCAGTCGGGAGGCCCGTTGTTCACGGTTTACCTGTAAGTGCATCGATTTTTTTATTTTCCTCAAACTTTATGCCGCACTTGTGACTGACTATCCTATTCAATGCAGGCATGGAATCATGTGGACGTAGGACCGACTACTCTTTACGTCTGGCAAGAAGCGAAGGTAGTTAGAGGGAACCCAAAGCGGCGGTACAGGCAGTACTCGAACATGCTAGACGTCCTGACACAGCACTAGGTAACGACCACTTTGATACTGCTAGTCAGTGTTGTTGCTTTTTTATTATTCCAAAAACCTAACTGTAGTTACCTAACTTTCAGGTGAATTGGTGTCCTTGGTCTAGATTCGAGCTAGAGGGGTACCTAAGTCCTCGCACTGAGGAAGAGTCGGACGAGTGGCTTTTTAACGGGCCACTAATTTTCTTCCACGTGGTCGAGATGCACTACCCTATAAGGGTGTATAGGCAGTTCAAAAGATTGCAGCCATGCCCACCGCCACTGTACACAACCAATAGAAAGTTGCACGGGTGCGACAACTAAAACATAATAATTTAGCAGTCATGTGCATACATACAACCACTAACTTACATTATACTTGTAGGTACGATCGAAGGAACATGTACAAGGAGAAGAATTGGGCCATGATGCATGCCACGTTCATCCACGACTAGGACAGTCGGCTAAGGGTCCTGATTCATGAGATACCGCCGCACGACCAATGCAACTTCGACCGCTACCTCCAATGGTTGCATAGGAGTACCCGCACACATATGCAGGCCCCCTACACTAACAAGCCAATTGATGAGGACGAGGATGACATCGCTGATGCATATGACGAGGCGACAAGGATGAAGACATAGCTTTAGAGAGCCCCGCTACAGAGATACGTGGCAAGAAATTTGAATTTCAATACAACTGCACGTCGATGTTCCTATGAATTGTAGTGATACGAACTTAGCTCGCTTGTGTATGTAGGCATCACAGTTGACAAGTCTATCCAACGAAGCAGCTGTGTGACTTCACGAGACCAAAGGGAAGCCACATGATATTCTACATGTCTTTATCGATGTACATTCTATTCTCAAAGCCATGACAGTGGTTAAATGGTTCCCATGACTCATTCATCCGTGTTTTCTTTTTTTGCAAAAAGTGAGGAGGAGCTGCAAGAAGCTGGCACAGAAGCTCAGCTGCGTGGATACTCTGTGAGAGATACCCTATGACCCGGACCTGTCTAGTTCCTTATGCTCAAGCACTATGCCGACATGAGCAGGTTCCTCTAACACGACGGCTGGTGGGACCTCTTATGTTCGTACTCCCGGCAATGTAGGCAAGGGTCCTGTGGAGCACGACGTTGAGGAAGACGAGGAAAAGGACTACGATGAGAGTGGGATGTCTCAGCTTGGTGATGCACCATTTCCTACACAGTTCGACGAACATGTACTTGAAACATGTCGAGTAATGTCGAACTTATGTATTGATGAACTTGTGTCGTAGTTATGACTTGCTGAACTTATGCCGAATAGAGGTATTGTCGAACTTGCGATAAACTTGGGACGTGTATAAGTTAGTATTGCTGAACTTGTGTATTGATTGTCTCGTGCACTTAACCTTCCTGCTGACCTATTCGTTAAACCGACACGACGAAATAACTTGGCTCATGTGATAACATAACATAATATAAGTGCCTTGTTTCATTTGCTACCGCTTTGATCGCCGTGCCATGTCTGGGGGCACCAAACTAAATGGAATATGTGTGCCATGTCTCGTGGGTAAAATTTTATGAGATAACACAATGTCCGTTACAAAAATTAAACAGTGTTTGTTACATGGGTACAATACATAAATAGTTCAAATGAAACACAATGCAGCACCGAGAAAGTTCTACTACAATACAAATACCAAATCTAAAGCGTTGAACTAGCACAACTGTACCAATCCTAAGTCTAAAACATACTAAGTAAGTAACTCGTCATCCGAGTACCAGTCCTCTACCACAACCTTGTTGATGTGGCTAGGCTCACCTGCATTGCCCTGATCTGCCTGTCGCCTGTAGTAAGCTGCCTCCGCTTCACCTGCGGCCTCTGCGGCCTAAGTCAAGAACGCGTCCTCTTCCATCTGGCTCATGTGGCTAGGCTCACTTGCATTGCCTTGATCTATCTATCGCCTATAGTAAGCGGCCTCTGCTTCATCTGCAGCCTTTGCGGCCTGAGTGAAGAACGCGTTGTCATTCTCCTTCGCCTGCAAGCCCGCCTCTGCTAGAGCGATGAGCTCGCTCAGTCTGCTAGTGTCGTTCTCAGCCTCCTCCGCCTGTAAGCCCACCTCAGCAAGAGCGATGAGATCGCTCAACTAGGCAGTGTCGTCCTCATCCTCGTCCCCATCATCGGCCAACACAATTGGAGATTGGACGATGTGACCAGCTCGCGTTCTATGCTCATCTAACTTCTTTTCCTCATACCTTGCATGGGCCACCTTTGCGGCATGGTCCTTGCTGCATCCAGTCCCTTCATGTATAAAATGCAACCAATTAGCAACGCGATTATATTATATTTAAAATCAGGCAACGAAAATAAAAAGGCTTTCAAGCACTCACTGGCACACAATACAACAGTATGGTCATTCAAGACCTGCATCTATACTCTTATCTCCTCCCTTGCCTCCTTCCTTGCCCTCTCCTCCTCTAACGCCCTCCGTCTCTCCAATCCCCATTTGTCAAGCCCAACATCAATCAAGTTACGAATACCACGCTGTCTAGCAAACTCACGCATCTTGTTTTTGTGATATTTAACGAATAGGTTGACATAGTTAGATCCATATCCCCTCTTCCGTGCAATTACTTGCCTCCTCTTCAATTCATTCAAGAACTTAGCTTGACCATCATAACATTCCCACCTGTATTTCCTAGTGCTCTGTTCAAACGAAAAATTATATTATATATGTCTTAGCAAAAGAAATAAAATATGATTTCATGTTTACCATAAAAATAACCAACCTCATCATAGTCAATCATATGGCCGTAATAATGGCCTATTGATTCTTAGGACCATAGAGCCACCTGTATTTCCTTTGTCTTTGGTGGCTTCGGCCATTGATTCTTAGGACCGTAGAGCCACTCATTGAAACGACACTTCGCAAATCCATAACGCTACAAGAGAATACATTAGTACACGCACACATATAGAGATAAACATTTAAACAGATACACTTTTCACTTACTTCGTGTTTGTTTGGACACACAAACTCCAATGTATTCTCGAGGTTTATCACAGCTCAATCTCCGCATTCGCACAGAGGAGGTTCTTCGAGTCGTCTAACTACGGCTATGTGCTTCTCCTTAGCCGTCATTGGTGGGGGGTTAGGGGGGTGGAACCCACCGCTGGAAGTGCTCACGTGAATGTCTCCCTCTACACCAATCATCGAAAAGAAGGTACCTAGGGTCAAACTTGTCTGCACCGTTAATCCACTGAAAAAAGCACCTCTCATGGGCCTACACAACAAGATTCCAATAATATATTAGTAGCCTACTTATACAAATAAAGAAAAAAAGATAGTGAAAACAATTACTTACATTAAAATGACTGCATGTGTAGAAGCAACGCGCCGCTGTGTCTGGATGTCTCGATCGAAACACGTCGGCCGGAAAACCACAGTCACAGTTAGGGACAGGGATGTTAGGAGGGACGGGGGCATCTTTGCTAGACACGTCGGGGTATAATTCTCGAGGATGACCCCGTTTTCGCCAAAACTCCTCCCGATACATTTCTTACATCTAACAAAATGGTTGTAATTTAACAAACAAAAGTCAAAACATCACAAATTAATATCAATGAGAACTATTTGCATTACAACAAATAAAATATAACCTACACTTTGGTGCAAACTCTATCTTAGATGCAAACATGAAAACTATATAAAAACTATACTTTGGTTAGTAAAAAATAAAATTTGATACATCAACAGTGTGTCCATACATTTATTCACATATAAAAGTTGAGATGTAAACTCAAACAAACAAAATTCTTATAAAAATTGACCTTATAATACATGGTAATCATAATTCTAACTAACCAATTAACTTTAACATTGACAATCCTAATCATTCAATCCAACGTTCTAACGAACTCATATTTTCCTCCATACCCTAACTACTCATTCAAATCCTTCGATCCACCGTTGAGACCGAGGAGGAGCTTTATTACCTTGACAAGGCCCAAGAGGAGCTTCGGGGAAGGTAGGGAGGGGGCCGACAAGGGAGGGTGCGACCAGCGGCTGCCGGCGGTGGGCGCGGGAGAAGAGCGCGGGCGTCTGGCGGCGGCGGGCGCGTAAAAGGGAATGGAGAGAGAGAGAGCCACGTCGCTGGTCTTTACTGGGGCTGCCGTGCCATGTGCGTTGGTGCCGCACCGTGATATGTGGTGCGGCAGAGCTGGGCCACGTCACCGGTCGCTACCACGGTGGTAGCCTGGCCACGCCGCCATGCATGAGCGTGGTAGAGTGGTTTGGCCGCACCAACTGTCAGTTGACGCGTCCAAAAGTGTTAGTTTTGAAAAAAAAATAGTGTCGGTTTAAAAAATTGTTAAAAAATAAAATAAAAATCTCCAAAATCCAATAACAGGGCGTAGCACTCCCTATTCTTGACGCTGCAATCCTGGATGGATATTACATGGCATATATATAGGCAAAAAAACTGCCTGGTTTATTGCTTAACGGTTTGATTTGTTTGGTTACTAGGTAGGTTGAACTACTAGCTAATACTCGAATAGGATGGTTTATACAAAACTCACACACACAATATTAGCTTGGTGGTAATGACTTCTGGTCCAAAAATAATGACACGAGTTTAAATTCTATTTTTATATTAGAATTTTTGACTTTACCTTTATTATTTCCTCCCCTACTTTCTGGGATAAGAAAAAAAGAGACAGAACAAAACAAAGAGAAAGAACGGGAAAAACATAGAAAAGAAGAGAAAATAGAGATGGAACCAAGAAATTCTAGCGACTTTATGTAAGGCTCTGTTTGATTCTCAGGAATTGAGAATAATCGAAAGGTAATCTAATAAGGAAAGCCATTTTTAGATATTGGTTTCAATTTATAGGATCCAAATAAACCCTAAGAGCCTAGATTAGAAGTATAGTTTCGCATAGATTAGAAGTATATTGGTTTGGAACGATGGTTGCAGTAGAGTTTAAGCAGGTCAACTTAAGTGTTTATTCTCCTATTAAAATGTAAAGGAAGCGATGTCACTAAATTCCATACCAATAAAATTTGTTTTAGTACTTAACTTTTTATCATGCTGCTAGTACGGGTCTCATGTACATTAAAATATTGTCACTACACTCTCATTCTTTTAATAGCTAATATTATTTTGTTTATTCTTTGCACCGATGCTTAAATAATCTACAACTTACAAATTCTAAACCAGCTCCTTTGTGTTTCTTTCTCTATCCCCTTACACCTTGTTAGTACACATGTTGGAGTTAAAAGTATGCCACCACTCACCAAAGTGATTTAAAGTTTTCAATTATTTTACACATACTAGTTGACAATGTGATCCTGGAAGCCATTTGCTACAATGGCAAAAAGAAAGAAAAGATGGAGCTAAAGACACCGTACCAAAAGAGGTCGATAATCGTCACAAAGTGGTGATCTAGTGGATAAGGCCCCGCTTGGTAGGGCTTCTTTCTGGTTCCGACTCTGATCAGTAGAGGAGACTTATCGAATGATTTAATAAGATGAGCCATTTGGAGCTGTTTTTTCAATGAAAAAGGAATCAGAGCCGTTTTGAAGAAGCCACAAATTATAGCTCATCCAAAATAGCTCCGGCTCCTCGAGATGAGCCCTACCAAACAAGGCTTATGTCCGCTAGTCCTGTGTATCAAGGCATTTATTCTGACAATAATCACAGAAACTTTTGTGTCATTTGTTAGCTGTGGATCTAAAATGTTTATTTTGGTGTCGTAGAGCATCTTTAAAAATCTTTTTTAAACACACTCTAAATTCTTATAATTCTTATTTGGATAGCCATTTGTAGTAAAATCGCTATGTATATATTTCCAACTTCCAATGATTTCTGTATGCACACTTTGGAGAGCTGTCCCCGCTCTCCATCTTTAGCCAGTGAAAAAACATAAGAAAAGGATGACAATGTTGAAGAAACTCTTAGAGTGCTTTTTTAAATCAAATGTTTTATTCTTACAATAGAAAAGGATATATAAAGAGATTCTTAGGGTTGCTTTTAGCGTTTGTTTTGTCTCTATTACTAGTTAGTACTTCAAATTCTAAACGTCTGTAATTTCGTTGTTGTGAAGCAATGACATCTAGAATGTCCTCGTTGTGAAAAAAAAAAGATAGTTTGAGACTTGGCCAATTCCCTATCCGGTGACCCCGGCAGCCGCCAAAACCAGCGCACCTTCTTCTCTCTGCTCTCCGGCCGCCGCTGCTCCTCGCCCGCATTCGGTCCTACAGTGCATGGTATAACTGAGGTTGACAGCTCGACGTGGACCGAGTCCTGGTCCAAGTAAGCCCTGAGACCATCCTACCCGCCCGTCACAGCTTCTCGTAGAGTCCACGGCACACCGGCCGCCATGGACCGCGAGGCGCTCCGCATGCTGTGCTCGACGCAGTTCTGGCGGATGGCCGTCCTCTGGGCCCTCTCCCTCCTCCACTCCTACCTCCTCGTGTTCCTCCGCGGCCGGGCGGCCGCTCCTCGCCGCCGGCAGCCGCGGCCCCCGAAGGCTGCTGCCCCATCTGCGTTGTCACCGGGGTATGTATATACCCGCCCCCTATCGCATCGCATTCGCATGCGTGCCCGTCTGCCCCTCTCCCTATCTTTCTTCCTCCGCATGACGACGTCTCCCGTTGTGGCAGGCGACGTCGGGGCTGGGCAGGGCGGCGGCGGCGGCGCTCGCGCGGGAGGGCTACCACGTCGTGCTTGGTGAGTCAGTCGCGTCTCTCTTCTTGTTCTTATTCTTGCCTTGACATTCCGTCGAGCAGGTGCGGTGCTTCTCTTTAGATTATCATTGTTAAAAAAAATTTAGAAACTGTTCTACTCTGAGCTTTCAGAGCGCCAGGTTGCCCTCCTTTCTTCTAGCCATAGCCTTCGATGAATCTGCCAAACTACCTGCAACGGTTTTAGTGTCTTTAGTAGCCATGGCCTTCGATGAATCTGCCAAACTACCTGCAACGGTTTTAGTGTCTTAGTATTCATTGCTCATTGCTTGCTTACACACGAGATTCAGCTCGCCCCCTGCTGCTCTGGATTTCGTTCCAATTTCATTCGTTTGTATGCTTGCCTAGATTAGAAATTTGCCCTTTTCTTCTTCATGGGTTTACCCATCCATGTCAACTGCCAATGCGTAGTATCTTTTATTCCTATTTTCATGCGCTCAAGACTTGATATTGATGTTCAATGAGCCAATGGCTTTCTACTGATTTAGTTACTGAACCGAATGCACTTCTATTTTTTTTCTGTGTCAGCTGGACGTTCCACGCAGTTCTTATACGAGGTATTATATAGAGATCTTTCACTAGATGTTGTTATGCTACTGTTTACTCTTGTCATCATTGTCACACCCTGTGAAGCAGCAGCAACAACAACAAAGCATTTAAGTCCCAAACTAGTTGGGGTAGGCTAGAGTTGAAACCCAACAGAAGCAATCAAGGTTTATGCACGTGAATAGCTGTCTTCCAAGCACTCCTATCTAAGCCTAAGTCTTTGGGTATATTCCATCCTTTCAAGTCTCCTTTTATTGTCTCTACCTAAGTCAACTTCGGTCTTCCTCTGCCTTTCTTCACGTTACTATACTGGCTTAGGATTCTACTATGCACCGGTGCCTCTGTAGGTCTCCGTTGGACATGTCCAAACCATCTCAACCGGTATTGGACAAGCTTTTCTTCAATTGGTGCTACCCCTAATCTATCACGTATATCATCGTTCCGAACTCGATCCCTTCTTGTATGACCGCAAATTCAACGCAACATACGCATTTCCGCGACACTTATCTGTTGAACATGTCGTCTTTTCGTAGGCCAACATTCTGCACCATACAACCTAGCAGCTCTAATCGTCGTCCTATAAAACTTGCCTTTTAGCTTTTGTGGTACCCTTTTGTCACATAGGACACCAGATGCTTGCCGCCACTTCATCCACCCCGCTTTGATTCTATGGCTAACATCTTCATAAATATCTCCGTCTCTCTGTAGCATTGATCCTAAATATCGAAAGGTATCCTTCCTAGTCACTACTTGACCTTCCAAACTAATATCTTTCTCCTCCCGAGTAGTAGTGCCGAAGTCACATCTCATATACTCAGTTTTAGTTCTACTGAGTTTAAAACCTTTGGACTCCAAAGTCTCCCGCCATAGCTCCAGTTTCTGGTTCACTCCTGTCCGGCTTTCATCAACTAGCACTACATCATCCGCGAAAAGCATACACCAATGGATGTCCCCTTGTATGTCCCTTGTGACCTCATCCATCACTAAGGTAAACAAATAAGAGCTCAAAGCTAATCCTTGATGTAGTCCTATCCTAATCGGGAAGTCATCCGTGTCTCCATCACTTGTTCGAACTCTAGTCACAACATTGTTGTACATGTCCTTAATGAGCCCGACGTACTTTGTTGGGACTTTATGTTTGTCTAAAGCCCACCACATAACATTCCTTAGTATTTTATCATAAGCCTTCTTCAAGTCAATAAACACCATATGTAGGTCCTTTTTCTTCTCCCTATACCGCTCCATAACTTGTCTTATTAAGAAAATGGCTTCCATGGTTCACCTTCCGGGCATGAAACCAAATTGGTTCATAGAGACCCTTGTTATTGCTCTCAAGCGATGCTCGATAACTCTCTCCCATAGCTTCATAGTATGGCTCATCAACTTAATTCCCCGATAATTAGTACAACTTTGAATATCCCCTTTATTCTTGTAGATCGGTACCAATATACTTCTCCTCCACTCATCAGGCATCTTGTTCGATCGAAAAATATGGTTTAACAGCTTGTTTAGCCATACTATAGCTATGTCCCCGAGGCATCTCCACACCTCGATTGGGATACCATCCGGTCCCATCGCCTTACCTCCTTTCATCCTTTTCAACGCCTCTCTGACCTCAGATTCTTGGATTCTCCGCATAAAGCGCCTATTGGTGTCATCAAAAGAGTCATCCAACTGAAAGGTTGTGTCCGTATTCTCACCATTGAACAATTTGTCAAAATACTCTTGTCATCGATGTCGGATCTCATTCTCCTTCACCAAGAGATGCTCTCTTTCATCCTTAATGCACTTAACTTGATTGAAGTCCCTTGTCTTTCTCTCATGAACCCTAGCCATCCTATAAATGTCCTTCTCTCCTTCCTTCGTACTCAAACGGTGATAAAGATCCTCGTACGCTCTACCCTTTGCCACACTTACAACTTGCTTTGCAATCTTCTTTGCCACCTTTGTACTTTTCTATGTTGTCCACACTCCTGTCATGGTACAAGCGTCTATAGCATTATTTCTTCTCCTTAATAGCCCTTTGGACTTCCTCGTTCCACCACCAAGTATCTTTAGCCTCGCCTCCACTTCCTTTGGTTACTCCACACACCTCTGAGGCCACATTTCGAATGTTGGTTGCCATCTTCTCCCACATATTGTTTATGTCCTCTTCTTTCTTCCAAGAGCCCTGTTTGATAACCCTTTCCCTGAATACCTCTGACGTCTCCCCTTTCAGTTTCCACCACTTTGTTCTTTTAATTTTAGCTTGTTTATCCCTACGGGCACGCACCTGAAAATGAAAGTCTGCCACCAAAAGCTTATGTTGAGAAACAACACATTCCCCTGGTATCACCTTGCAACCCAAGCATGCCCGTTTGTCCTTTCTTCTTGTGAGGACAAAGTCAATCTGGCTAGAGTGTTGTCCGCTAATGAAGGTCACTAGATGAGATTCCCTCTTTCTAAAGAAAGTGTTGGCTATCATCAGGTCAAAAGCTACCGCGAAGTCCAGAACTTCCTCCCCCTCCTGATTCCTACTACCATACCCAAAACCTCCATGAACTACCTCGAAACCTGCGCTTGTAGTACCTACATGCCCATTAAGATCTCCTCCTATAAAAAGCTTCTCACTACTAGGTACAACTGTAATCAGGCCATCTAAGTCTTCCTAGAACTGTCTCTTAGCACTCTCGTCGAGGCCTACTTGGGGGGCATATGCACTAATTACGTTCAAGACCATATCACCAATGACAAGCTTGACTAAGATAATCCTATCTCCTTGCCTTCTCACTCCCACCACACTATTCTTGAGGCTCTTATCAATCAAAACTCTTACTCCATTTCTATTCGCAACTGTCCCTGTGTACCAAAGCTTGAAACCTGTATTGTCCACCTCCTTCGCCTTCTGACCCTTCCATTTAGTTTCTTGAACGCATAATATATTTATACGCCTCCTAGTCGCGGTATCAACTAATTCTCTTAATTTATCTGTAAGTGACCCTACATTCCAACTACCTAAACGGATCCTAGTTGGTTCGACTAGCTTCCTTACCCTTCGCACCTGTCGACTCAGATGCGAAGACCTTTGCTCATTTGTCACTACACCCGGGCGCCGATGTAGCGCGCCACTAAGGATGCGACGACCCGATCTTTGATCACTTGACACCGTGCCCAGATCGCGACACGGCGCGTCACGGGGGTGACGACCCGGCCCTTGCTCATTTAACACCATACCCGGGTTCCGATATGGCGCGTCGCTAAGAGGGTTACGCCCCAACGGTTTTCTTTTGGGTTTCATCTCCATTAGAATGGCTAGATTTAACGTTGCCTCGCCACGCCTATCACACCCTGTGAAGCAGACTGTTCAAGAAATTCAGAGGCAACAGCCATATGCCAATCTCAAAGAGTTTCAGGTCGACTTGGCATCCTTCAAGTCTATTAAGAAGTTTGGAAGTTCTCTCAAGCAATGGGTTCAGGAGAAAAATTTGGAGCCTTCTATTCAGCTTTTGGTAAATAATGCTGGAATATTAGCAAGGTCGCATCGAATTACTGAGGATGGCCTTGATGAGTACGTGCTTCACTTGATAGTGTCCCAGCAAAAGAAAATCATTGAGTCATCAAATGATGTTGTTTGTCAGCATTAAATTTTTGTCTTTCTGCCAATTGTTTATTGCCCTTACTGCATGCAAATTTCAGGATGATACAGACAAACTACATTGGTCCATTTATGCTGACGAACATTCTTTTACCATTGCTGAAGAACAGCTCGGTGCCTTCTCGAGTGGTTAATCTAACTTCTTTCACACACAGGTGTGGTAAGTGCTGAGTTTAGTTATTTGTTGTTAACAAACTTCACCACGAACTATTTGTACCTAAGTTGAACAACTGAAGCATGTGGCATTAACAAAAGATATCCATGTTATATGAATCTTAATATTTTGTTTCATTTTATCCGTTTCCCCTGTTATTATGCTAGTGTTTCCTGAATATGGTTGTGTCATGGTTCAATCCTTTGCTACCCACATAATTGGCTCTCTTGTTTCTAAGTTGATATATACTACCATCTGCGCACCATGTCATCTTCTATTGCAGTAACCTATAAATTTTCCTCAATGAAATTGGAATCCTTAGGTTGCATGGTCATGCACTACCATTATACTAGTCTCCCTTCCTATCACTCTAAGGCACATAGTTTGATAAAATGTGCAATTTTTGCATATCTAGTGTCAGGTATTGATGTATGCGAGGATGCATTGAGAGGGATGAAATTTGGCCGGTGCTCAGTAGGGGGAAGTTACCCCTTAGCTTCTACTTATGAGTATACCAAACGTGAGTTTATTGGCTCAATTTGTTATTATGCTTCATGTAATTCTATTCTAAATTTTTAACTTCTTTTTTTTTGTCGCAGTTTGTATGCTGATGTTCTCATATGAACTACATCGACAGCTTCACATGTCATCTGGCGTCTCTGTAATGTATGCACCATCTATTATCTGTCATGCATTTCCTTCCATCCTTTTTCCATACTGTGAAACCAGTCTTGCCTATTGAAGGAATACTGGGGGCCCTTTTCTATGCTGGTCTCTAAATGGACCGTTCTCTAGTTATGCTATGTTTACCAGGATATTTTGTTCTCTAACCACAGAGGAAAACCTTACTAAAACGAATCTGTTTTCAGATGTTACGAAATGATTGGCTTATATTGGCCCTGTTCGGCAGGACTGAAAAATACTGTTCCGGCTGATTGTTGTGAGAGAAAAATACTGTTCTGGCAGGACATGAACAGTAATTCTGTGAGAGGAAAAATAAGCCAGCTGGCTGGAAACAAGCCAGCCGAACAGGGCCATTATTGTTCTGATGTTTCTTGCAGAAGGATAGAATAGGAAAGCTCATCGCAATGTTTATTACTATCACCAATTAACATAAGCTCTAGCAGTTCACTCATTCATCCATGATTATCAGCTTGTCATTTAACATGATTCCGCTTGCACATATGACTTAAACATTCCTTGTTTGTAGTGCTGCTGCGAGAGCTTCCTCAATGTCTCTCTTGGTTCGCATTTTTGGCTCTGCGCTCCCTTAAACTCCTGCAGGAACCTGATACAGGGGTTGGTGCTGTCCTTGATGCTGCTTTGGCGCTGCCTGTAAGCTTGCTGTGAGATCCTGCAGAACTTTCATAGTTTTGCAACCAAAATGATGAACCTTGAATTGTATCCGGTCGCTGTTATTTCAGGAAGAATCTGGGAAGTATTTCTTTGGTGGGAAAGGGAAAACGATCAGATCCTCCCGACTGTCCTATGACACCAAAGTAGCCAAGAAGCTGTGGGCAGAATCGTCAGCAGTGTTCAAGGAGCTGCAGCTTAGAGGAGGCGATTTTAGGGATAGTTAAAGAAATATACATACAAATAGACAAGTCTGACACCCTTTTTTTTTTTGTATTGTCCCATTTTGGGTGGCCCTTCCTTTTAGCTTACTGAAATTTTGGTCCTATATACATGAGGCAGACTGGCAGAGCAAGGAAGGTCTTGTTCTGTAGGCGCAGCTGCCTGTTAACTGAAAACCAGCAATTTTATGAGGCATCCTTTTGAAGGTATACAAGCTGGTAATATCACTTCCATTTGTGTCGTTGCCTGCCTCCGATGTGAAAGGAGACATTGAAAACGGGGTGAAGCTAATGCTAGCGTTGAGCAAATGCAGTAAAAAAAATGCTATGCAAATGCAGGAGGCAATATTTGAATTCTGGCACGCATATACAGAAAACTAACGCAAATCCAGTTGTCTTCTTGGCTTTCTTCTCTTTCTGAAACAGTTCATTGTTGCGTTGTTGTGAAACACAAGAAAGAGAGCCGTAGAAGCGGCCTGCCTCTTCTTCCTCTCTGACTAACATGTTCTCAATCTGTTACTGCATCTTATCTCTTTCAGTTTCAATTCGCCGTGTCAGCCTAGGGTTCGCCTTCTCCTGCAGCTGGGAGCGGCGAAGAGATTCTACTGGTCCTGTGAAATCCAATGTCGACTAATTCTATGAATGTCTTCATTAAAGAGAGATATTTTGGATTATTGTTTCAGTAAAAACATCAATTGCAATGTTTGCCCATTTTTACGCCAAAAATTTAGTGCTCGGGTGCATCCAACGTAGACAACACAAAAGATCTCGTTACAGCAATTTTTTTTTTTGGCAACGCAGGGGATAGATAATTAACCATGTCCCACGATGTCCGAACAAATAACAATGTTCATCGATAGAATAGAAATGATGGTTTTACTGCACTGGAGCAAATTAGAGTGCATGAAACTACACTTGGCTTCGAGTTTGATAGTGCAAAATTGACTGAAGCCTTTACATCTGTAGTCCAGGATCACTTCTATTCCTGACAAGGTAGTCGCTTGACAATGTTGGTGGAATATCTGTATTATGTAGATGCGGCAACTTGTGAGCTCAACCTCAGCTAAATGAACATCTGCTCATGGTGTTGGCAAGTTGGGGCCTTTTGTGATGTATATATAGTACAACAAATACCGAACATCAAGCACTATATATCCATGATTTATCAACTCGCACATGTTTTGCATCTATCAGTTCATCAATAAGTAGTGCAAAGGGCAGTGTTTTTTTCAGTAGCAAGCTTGAATCTGAACATTCACATTAGTCAGGGCTCCCCGCCTGCTTCTTCTCTTGGGAAATCTCGCCAGGCTGAACAGATCAACGATCTTGGCCTTGCCATCAAACATAGCAATTGAGTCAGGTTCACCTGTTACTGTTGCTGGATCATCTGGGGACTTTGGAAAGCAGCACCATCTATAAGATGCCAAGGGGAAAAAAAGAAAGAAAACTTACGCATAAATGCATAGAAAGGGCCATTATTTGAGATACCTAAAGCAAAAGGCATTATTCCGGATGTCAATATACGCTTCACTTCAAAAGTACACGGGATATATCAGTCGCAGTATATAGAGAGAGATCTAGCAAAGTCACAACCAAAATCAACTGTATCTTCGGCTCCATAGAATATATATAAACTAACATCGAAAGTGAACAAGACATTCCTCCGGTCCTTAACGTCTCAAAAGCAGACCTTGCACTCTTTCTTCTCACCTGCAAAATTGGTCTCCACATCATCAAATGGCCTGGCGGCGAGTGCACGGGCTTCATCCACTCAGTTGCTGGCATTCGCTGGGAGGTAGTACTGGTAGTATCCCAGCACCGCGAGGAGGGCAACCAGCACGGCAGCCACTATGGCAGCTGGGCCAGCCCATGACCAGTAGGACTGCGCCTTCTTCCTCTTCAGGATCGCCTTGGGTGGCGGGGCCTTGCTCCGGCTGACCACATTCCTGTGCCGGGCATTCTCCTTCTGTTCTTTCTTTACCGTGGTGGAAGCTGGGATCACTTCTTGTTCCGCTGGGGCTTCCATGGCTTCATCAGACTTGGCATCCGATTCCGAGGGCTCATCAGTGTCAGCTGCACCAGATTTCTTCTTGGCTCTCTTCTCCTCTTTCTGAAAGAATTAGTTAGTTGTTACATTGTTACAGTATAGATCGCAGGAGGTGAATGAGAGAGAGAGATGAGCAGTACCTTCAGCTTCTTCTCAGCTTCCTTCTGTGCTCGGGCCGCGGCTTTTGCTGCCTGCTTCTCAGCCTGCCTCTTCTTCCTCTCCAAGGCAAGCTTGTTCTTCTCAATCTCCTCCTGCCTCTTGATCTCTTTCAACTTCGCCACATCAGCCTCTGTAGGCTTGGCCTTCTCCTTCGGGGGCTCAGCCTCATAATCATCATCAGCATCAAGAGCAGCTTTTGCCTTGTGCGACTTGACAGGTCCTTTTGAAAGAGCTTCAATCTTGGGAGCATCATCTTCCTGGGGAGCAGGCACTTCTTTGGCTTGTTTTGCAGGCAACTTTGCAGGCAATTTTACAGGGATGGGCTCTGGCTCTGAAGCTGGCGCCTGTGACTCGATAAATATGGGCTTCTCATCAGGATTCCTCATTCGACCATCTCGACTCAGCTGTCGGCTATTTAGGGAGGCGAGGATTCTCTTCTCATAGTCCTCTCTGAAGGCCTTACTTTCACACCATTGGGTCATGAACTTGTCGACCTATTAAACCAACAAATGTTTAGTACAGAAACATGCAGGCATCGCATGAGGTTGAGCCATTAATATCAACATATTTAGAAGCATACCTCAGTCTTGTGGAGCTCTTGCAATTCTGTCAGCATATTCCTTGAAGAATAATCCCTAGCTTTGCCTAAAACTGAACGGTTTTGCATGGAGGATGCGTTCTGGATCAAGTGCAAAAGAATATCACTGAATTGTCACATGTAATCATAAGCCAGTGACAGGCTTCCACGGGAGAACAGAAACCATGTCACGCAACCTCAGGTTACGCAACAAGCAATAAGTTAATCCACTCCAGCTTTCAAGGCACTAATGGCCAACAGGAACAAATCCTCATCAGCCTAAAACAGTTCTGATAACATCATACCACTAAATGAACTAGCATTACACATGGAATTCAACTGGTAGTTAAAATGCACATGTGGCTGCTATATAATGCGGTAAATTTAATACATGAATGGACAGACAGATCATAAATCCATTCAAAAGAAATATCAACAAAAAAAGTGGTAGTTGATGAGCAGGGGTGGATAGATGATGCATCATCACATTAACAGTTTATAAAAACAGAACTGTAAAAGGTGTATATACGATAACGTGTTGCCTTCCAGATTCCAGAATACAGAAAGCCTAGCAGAAACAAAACAGCAGGCACACTAATCCAACACAGCCATCTCTAGGTGGTACACAGTGAACAAGACACAAAACCAACCATAGGCACACACAGGTATATCTAAACAAAGAAACAAAAGCTGAAGACAGAAGAAATAGGGTTTCCCCCTTCTTAACCCAAGTATTGAACACAATAATACTAAAAGGAAAGACATAATTTTTGCATGGGCAATTTAAAAATATGTTAAACTTACTTTTGCATCGCGCACTGCTCTCAATTCTTGCAACGATTCATACACCTTGTCCTTTCTGGCAGTTGCTGCATCTAAATCTTCTTGAAGCGATGCAATCTCAGCATCAACAAGTTTTAACTCATCCTCCAGGACCTTAATCTTAGATCTTACTGCCTGTCTTTCCTTCTTTATTCCATCAATGCCCTCCCCGATGATCTGAATGTTCAGACTGCGGTTACCACTTATTTCTCTAAGAAATATATGCAGAAACAAAAAGATGAATTGCAGTAGAACACACTTACTTTGACCTGGTCCTGTATAGCCTCTTTTTCAACCACTGTACCTTGCAGTTTAGCCCTGTTAGCAGCATTAGAGATGACTTTCGATCTGGTTTTTTCAAGGTCCTTAATTTCTTTCACCAGACGCTTCTCCTCAGATAAAGGTATGCTCTCATGTACCATTCGATCATTCAGCATCTTGATCTAGGGGGAGCAATGGAAGAATAGCATATAGTTAACTATTTCTGGAATGGAAGCTATGTTAGCAAAAAGGTTCAGGACATACCGTTAGGTCAAGCTCTTCGATAGAAGAGCATAAACCTGCACTCTGTGCCCTCATGGCATTGTTTTCATCACGAAACTTGCCCAAGCTGTTCCGAAGAGGCTCCATCTCCTTTATCTTCTCATTCACAACTTCATTATATTGTTTGTTCTCAGCACTCAATGGCTTCAGCTCTGCAATAATACTGAAGCGCTCTGCCTGCAAAGTGTTTGTAGGTTATAAAATGAGATACATGTCGCTTCCTGGGGCTGTTCACTTCCATTAAGAATACATCTTGGCTAATGGCTATCAAAAGAACAAGCATGTTTTGAAACAAGTTACAAAGCATTCAACATCTTGTTGATGAAGAGTGGCGCATCAGTTAGGATTTAGGAAGGCTACTTCAATCCAATGAGGACCTGTAAGAAAAATACCTTCTTGGCTCTTACTGCCTCAATAAGTTTAGAACGAGCTTGGATCTTCTTCTGGAATTCTTTGTCAGCCTGCTCGAGTTTTGCCCTCAGTTTAGGATCCTCAAATGAGCGGATCTTGATGAAGTAGAAGGCATAAGTTTGCTTAGGTTCAGGCCATTCATCCTTCGCGTCCTTTGGAGGTGCCAGATCAGTGACATTGGTAGTTGTCTCTGAACCAAAAACAGCTGCCTCCTCGCGTTCTTTTGCAGTTGCTTTGCTTTCCTTCTCTTGGAATAGATTCACTTCTCCATCAGATACTTTGACCTCTGCTGGTGCTGCTTCAGCACCAACAGCCTCCATTCCCATACCCCTGCAGCAATAGGAAAAAGAAGATTGTCAGTGGAACAGGTTGCAATGAGGCAGAACAAAAAACAAAATCTGAGTAACTTCTTCTCATGGCTTGCAATACATGCAGTTAACTGAATATTTACTGGCAAACTACCCAAGAAGCATAAATGCATATCAAAATTTGTTTGCTGTCAAACAAACAGTGGTTCAAAGCAAATGCCACGGAGCACCCAAAAACTGGTCAATCCAAAAGGCATGTTGACCAAATCATCATGAAAACCAAACAGATATGTAAACAAAGTAAAAATAAGGAGTGCGGAACAAGGTATGTAGATCACATCATCATCAAAAGAGTAAATCCCTAATTGTTGGTACTGGGGGAGGGGGCATTTAATGTAAATATACAAAACACATCCACACCAACTCTGTTTCTCCTACCCAAAGTTGAATCAGGCATCAAACCTCACCTCCAATCGCCCTCTGACAGGAATTCTACACCAAGCATGACCATACCACTATATCCAAATCTACTTATCTATTTTGTCCAAGGAGTGGGTTCAACTGGAATCGACTGCAGCTGCAACCCCAAATTTAAAAAGCTAGGATGGGGCAACGAAAGGTTAGGTCTTGACATTAAAAGTAGGGTTTCTATTTTGGGAACATTCTGCCTGCACCATGGAATAATCCCTGAAATCCATATATGGCATCGCTTGTGTCAATGACATGTGGGGGCCTGGACGCACCTGTCATTTACACATGCAGTGGCATATAGGGCATTCAGAGAATGTTTGATGGCATAGGTGGAATTCAAGGAACTGATACTTTGCCCTTGTTTAGTTCGCGAAAAGTTTTTCCAAAAAGTGCTACAGTACCCATCACATCGAATCTTGCGATACGTGTATGTAGCATTAAATGTATACGAAAAAAAACTAATTGCACAGTTTGGTTGAAAATTGCGAGACGAACGTTTTGAGCCTAATTAGTCCATGATTGAACACTAATTGCCAAATAAAAACGAAAGTGCTACAATAGCCAAATTTCCAACTTTCACCCAACTAAACACGGGCTTTGCCCTTTACAGTTTTGTAATAGTTCACTTGCCTATTTCTTTATGTTTCCCAAAGTGGAAAAGTGGTCAGACGCAGTGGGACCAGTGTGCTGATGCAATTTTGGTGCTGGGTCGAGTTACACCAGCAGACATTGCAACGGGCAGATAGTTTGAACTAAACTGCAGACTGAATCACTGGCACACAAAGCCCACACCCACATGCTATCTACCCAGCACACACCAAAATAGGACTGCCTTGCATTAGCCGGTTCTGACTATATTTTCTTAACATAGGATTCTCTTATTGTGCAAAAAGATGCACTCAACATCTGATCGAACAGAATAGTGGAAAGAGTTTATGCATCACTGAAACTGAAAGCGACCATTGTGAACTCTGAAATGTAGTGGCAGAAAATAGATGATCCAGATATGGTAACGAATTTAATTCACTGGACACAGTCCATCGACCGACACACGGTCGGTTCCAATATAACGTGCTAGAGAATCAATCCCATCAGAATACTACACCAGCAGATTCAACACACGAACTGGGCCAAAAGGAACTCCCATCGAAGGAAACATGCAAGACCACGGACGAAGACTACTCCCGGAGGCGAGGCGCGGGAAATTCGGCACTGCGATCCGATTCAAAGACCAGCTAACAAACCCCGTCGAATCCAGGCGTGATCCACGAGGCACCGCAGATCACAGCCGCGCTTCCGCCGATCCTCTCAGTCTGGCGCGCAGCCTCAATTCAAGCGGCCGGCCGATCCAGATCTACGAGGCCCGCGCCCTTAATTCCCCCACGACCATTTCAATCTACCCAGAGGCCAGTGGCGGGCGGGCGGCACCGGTAAAGGGCAGATCGAAGTTAGCAGGCATGATACGCATACACTCGTAATTAGATCAGATCCGAATACAACTAACAGAAATAGCTTGAGTTAGGGTTGGGGTGCTCGGTATGGTACAGCAGGAAGTGAAAAGAAGGGGTGGGCGTATCTGGCGGGTGCTCGTCGCCGGCAAAGGATACCTGGGCACCAGGCGTAGGGAGGCAGCGGCTGAGAGAGAGAGAGAGAGCACGCGGGGTGAACAGAAGAAGAGAAGGCAAGGGGTGAACACGCAACCCTTGTATAAAGGCCGGGTACAAACTGGATCGGGGCCAGTGTTGGATGTAGCAGCCGCCAAAAAAAAAACCACTTCTATACATGGTTTTCTTTCTTAAAAAAGTATAGTATCTTTAAAAAAAGTATAGTACATGGTTTTCTTTCTTTAAAAAAAAGTATAGTACATGGTTTTCTCATGTGCTGCCAAGAATATTAGAGTTACTATTTTAACTTTTTATTATCCCTTCCATTCCATGCTTCTCCTACTAGCTAGCTAGTGTCATTTTTCACTAAAATATTACTAGAAGACAAAGTGATCATTTATTGCAATATCGCTTCTCTCGTTAGCTGGTAGGTATAATTTTTTACAAAACATTGCTAGAAGACAAAGTGAACATTTATTGGAATATCCTCTTAGCCCAACTCGGTCGTGGTGTATCATATCTCATCCGCTTATGTAAATATACTGAATCAACCATATTCTCTCTTCCATCTCCCTCAAATTCCTAGTGGCAACCGCAAGCGGCCGGGTCGAGCTAGCGTAGGCATAGATCATGGTTGCTACGTCAAAGTGTGTTAGTGAGCACGTGTCTCCACAACAAGGGCGGGTGACTGTGCATCGGTGCCGCAAGGCAAGGAGCACGTCTACACTACGTGCCCAAGAAAACCTTTGCATGACGAATCTACACAATTGTTAGTGGTATCTGTATCCATATAGAAATTGACCAAGGATTCATGTCATGTGTGCCTTCTCTTGCCAGATGGATTATGTATATGTGATAGATATGTGCTTGCATGTATATGTCATTATGTACTAGATGGAATCCAAAGAAAATGACGAAAAGTTTAATTCATTTCATTAGAGGGTCAAATGCGACTTTTTCATAACAACTTAACATCTATAGCTGCATGGAAATGATGGAGGCATGGAAAGGATGAAAAGTTGAAGTAGTGGCATTTGAGGGAATTCATGACTTGTATCAAGTCATATAATATTTAGTGGCATATAGGAATTAACTCTTGTTCTAGCCAGGTGAGCGGGGGACCGAGCCAAACCATACGGGACAAAAAACGCACGACCACTTCTCTTCCGTTGCAGTCATGAGCTGGGGTGGTAGTGCCATCCACATGGTCGCTCTTGTCACAAGAAGGTACCGTTGCTCCATGCTTGCGTCATTCGGTGGCCGTGCTTAATGCTCACCTAGCGCACCGACGACGACTGTCGACCCCTCCCTCATTCTCTCCCTGCTCAGTGTCGCCTAAATGTTGAGATGAGAGAGAAATGGAGACATGGGTGGTTCCACTAGCGACTGCCACGTCTATGGATTAGGTCACAAACTGTTGCTTCCAATCTACTTCTATGGAAGATATGCAGCCATCTCCGGACTTGTTATCGTTTGACAAAGAAGAAGGTCCAACTAGTCACAGACAAGGAGTGTTAAAATACGATGGAACGACCTTGAGCTCATTGCATTAGATAGCAAGACTACCGACAGACGAAATGAAAATACGTGAAGGATCAATGATCACAAACCTACGAGAGAGAATCCAAGTATCTCAATCTCAACCTAGGGGAAACCCCAAAAATAAAGTCAAGTGCTTAGCTATCAATCAAGTTTTAAGAGCCAAGATACGCAATAGTTGTCTACAAAAATGTGTTTTTTATTTTATGTGGTACTACTTTTTACCCATGTCTCATATTCTCTTCACTATCTCTCCTCACATCCACTTGCTATCAACCCACTATTGATAGGCTCTCGTGCTCAGGTTGTTGCTTGCATAAGAGTGGAGCCTCATCCCTTTTTCTCCTCTATCGGGAGAAAACCAGACAACTTCGAATCAATGTAATGACAGTGCAAGAAGGGCAAAGTTACATTCTTATTTCATGTTTGTTACTGTACACATCAAGGGGTATTTGTAGGGGCAGGAATCTTGGCGAAGGTGGCCATGAGTCTTCGCTCCCTGAATGGTCTATCTTTGGTAGGGGCGGACCCAGCCATATTTCTAGTAGGCTCGAGACTACCTTAGATTTTAGCCAAATTATTAGTACTTAGATTTAGAAAGTCCAAGCTAAAAAGTCTACCATTATTAAGTACTTCGGTCTCTAGACCCATCACTCCACTTGGCTGGTGCTAGCTTGTACTTTGGTATCGATCCTCTAGATTTTGAATGTCTTAGATTATATCATATTGAATGTGAAATATTTTTTTTACTAGACATACTCTGGGTTCAAATCCTAGGTTCACCATTGATCTTCGGTATCTTGCTTCAAGCGTAGCTGTACTCGCAAACTCATGAATGCTTCTTTCGAAGCCTCAACTATGAAGCCCTCATTGATTCTTATAAAAATGAATCAATCCGACTTTGTTGTCTTGTTAATAGAGGCATGTGTTCTTCATGGTCAAGCTCTCTCAACATCCTCTATATCAACAAAAATGCTAACTAGCTTGACTGTAAAATCGTTATTGTACTTACTCAAAATTGCTTTTCTCTCCCTATCTGCCACCTTTTGGGTAGGCTAGGGCTCTGTTCGCTTCGCTGAAAAAACAAGCCGAAACACTGTTCCGGCTGATTTGTTGTGAGAGAAAAACACTGTTTCGGCTGAAAAAACAAGCTGAAAAATACGGATTATAAGAGAAGCGAACATGACCTAGAATTTCTTATGAATCACCTCTGTTGTTAATGCTATACTACTTCCTTCTCAAGCTAGCATGTACTCCCTGTAACTTCCAGGTCAAGGCTGGTGTAAAGAGGACGGTAAGCATGCTTCGACTCCTCCTCATCTACTAGATTACCACAATCTTCTCGATGTTGATCACCGGTGCTACACTGCTACTGCAGGAGAATTCATGTGGTGAACATTTGATCCACAAGTTCTTAGCTAGGCATCGAGGACATCGGAACAGGCAAAGAATTGCTATCTGACATCCTTGGCTACACTGCGGGGAGTGAGAAACTTGACCACGAAGGCCTCACCGACACAACTGCGGCGAGTGAGAAACTTGACCCTCTGATGAAGACCTCATCGGAGAGGCACCGGATAAGTTTTTCCTATTATAGTTAAAAATAATATTTTAAAAAGAGCACATCCTACTAAATTTTCAGTCTTTTTAGTCATGCCAGAGACCGTTGCCACACTATTCTAGTATGTCTGGAGAACACTTTCCACGTAAGCCACATCGTGTCTGGAAAAACTTTCCATGCATGTTCGCTGATGCTAAAATTTGGCTTTTGCTAAAATATTGTGAGATAAAAATATTGTTTTATGGCCGAAAAGTAATTCTGAATAAGCTCAAGAGAACCGGGGATGCAGATGACTCACACCAACCCTAATGGCATGGCAAGCTTTTGTCTGTTAGTTGTTAAGTTATGTGTTTTGATTTCTTTTATTTTTTTATCAATCCAAAAATTACTCATGTATCTTAACTATAATGGACCAATCAAAATTATACTAGGTCTCCCCAGAAAAACGTCCTCCGCTTAGATCCACCAACCATTATGTACCCAGAAAAATACACACAGGAATTCATCTCCATTAAAATTAAGGGCTAATAAAACACCAAAGCCTACCCATAGCCAATCTTTGATGTGTGATGTTAGGCTTCTCACCCTCCGCTGCCAGGCTTCTCACCGTCCACGCGCACTCTGCCTCCTCCGGGCAACCCCCTACGGCCACAGCCCATAGCCACGGTTCGATCCTCCTCTTCCTCAGTATTTTTTTCCACAAAAAAAAACAAAGCGTCGTCCACGCATGGGACGCCTCTCCTCTCCCCGTGCCGACCTCCCTTCTCATTATTGCCCTCATCTCTCTTCTAGATCGGTGCCTATGCGGGCGGATCACCACTGCGCGGGAGAGCGCGGGAGCTCCACTCCTCTGCCACCGCTCCCTCGCTGTAGATCTATCCCCTTCCCTCGATTTGTTCCTATGGCCGCTGCCGCGAGCCCGCGATTCATATCTCTACCCGTGCCCACACTGCCGCAGGACCCACCATGTCTACCTCCGCTGTCGGCCCGCAGAGGGCGCCGTGGCCGCGCGGCCACAATGCCGCGGCAACGCAGTGGTCGCGGAGGCGGTGACAGTGGAGATGGGTAACCGCATTGGGACTGTGGGGCTACCAAGGCCCGATGCGATGGGGAGGTAGGTTTAGGAGTGTTGGTATTTTGAGTTGCCACCAACAAGTAAATTTCTAATATTACGCGTCTGGCTCGGATGGTGTGCTAAAAGGATACGAGGTTTATACTGGTTCGGGCAGAATGTCCCTATGTCCAGTTTCATTCTGCCACTCGTGTTACTAGCACTAAAAGTTTATAGTAGGGGTTATAAACGGGCAAGAGAGGGACAGGTCCCAAGTCTCTAATGGAAAAAGGTGAACAGGTGCTGAGGGCTCGTTGCTGCTCGGTTGTACGTTCGGGGTTTGATGAGTTGATCAGATTCAAGTCTCCTGTGGTGTGTTGCGATGAGTTTTGATGCCCCCTAACTGGACGCCCTGCTTTCCCTTTTATAGGCCAAGGGAAAGCACGGGTTACAGTGGAGGAAGAGAAGAGAACAAGAGGAAGAAGTCCTTCAGGATCGTCGGGTCCTTCTTCTCCTCTATGCGGGTCCCGCTGACCCTGTAGACGTCAACAGGGACAGCTTCTTGTCGCGACCCTATCTGTCACTGGCGCCATGTTTAGGCGTCGTCTACCGGTCATGGCACTCCACTCTGTCCTGGCAGATGTCGTGGTGAACTGACACGCCCGTCAGTGTTCGTACGAGGGTTAGGCAGAACAGCACCGGTACGCCCGATGTTGTTCCTGACATGAACCCCCAGGTATGGCCCGTCATAGCCACGGGTTAAATCAGGGCATGCCGGTCACTTCCTTGGTGTCAGAGCTTTGATCCAGGACCATATGCTTGGATCTGGAGTGGTCGGCGGTGGTATGGGTCTCCGTCGGGCGGGACGGAACCCCTGGCCTCGGGGTCGGGCGAGGCGGAGTTCCTCCCCAGAGGCCGGGCGAGGCGGAGTGCAAACCCAAGGCTCGGGCGAGGTGGAGCCCAAACCCAAGGGTCGGGCGAGGCAGAGCCAACCCTTAGAGGTCGGGCGAGGTGAAGCCAGCGACCTAGGTGTTGGGCGAGGTGGAGCCCGCGGCCTCAGTGTCGAGCGAGGTGGAGACACCCTCAGGGGTCGGGAGAGGCGGAGCCAGCCCTTAGAGGTTGGGTGAGGTGGAGCCCATGGCCTCGGTGTTGGGTGAGGCGGAGCCCGCGGCCTTGGTGTCGGGCAAGGCGGAGCCACCCTCAGGGGTCAAGCGAGGTGAAGCCCGCAGCCTCGGTGTCGGGCGAGGTGGAGCCACCTTCAGGGGTCAAGCGAGGCAGAGCCCGCGGCCTCGGTGTCGGGTGAGGTGGAGCCACCCTCAGGGGTCGGGTGAGGCGGAGCCCGTAGCCTCGGTGTCGGGCGAGGCGGAGCCACCCTCAGGGGTCGGGCCAGGCGGAGCCCGCGGCCTCGGTGTCGGGCGAGGCGGAGCCACCCTCAGGGGTCGGGCGAGGCGGAGCCCGTGGCCTCAGTGTTGGGCAAGGCAGAGCAACCCTCAGGGGTCGGGCGAGGCAGAGCCCATGGCCTCGGTATCGAGCGAGGCAGAGCCACCCTCAGGGGACGGGCGAGGTGGAGCCCATGGCCTCAGTGTCGGGCGAGGCAGAACCACCCTCAGGGGTCGGGCAAGGCGGAGCCCGCAGCCTCAATGTCGGGCGAGGCCGAGCCAATCCTTAGGGGTTAGGCGCGGTGGAGTTCACGCACCTAGGGGTCGGTTGGAGCTATAGTCGCGCTCTTGACTGCTCGGACGAATCAATGTTGATGGTTATTAGCTCCTCCTCTTCGGGTACCCTAGTATTAGTCCCCGACAGTAGCCCCCGAGCCTGTGGAGGAGTAGAATACTCCTTCAGAAGGTTTTCCAAACAGGAGGACTCTAAGGGCCTTGGCCTTCTTTTGTTGCCCCCGGCATGTCCCGGGGACGGTGATTCCCTCTCGTCGAGGTCGGACCCTTCGCGGGTATGGTCGTGAGATTTTGGTGGGTTAGAAAAGGTCTTTCCTGATTTTCGACCCCTACAGGGGTTCGTCGTCCTATGACCGCACATCTGGTCTCCTCGTGAGTCCAACTTTCCTCGAGCCCCGCGCGTAGCGGGGTTCCGGTCGAAGGTCAACTCGCCTTTGTGATTATCACCCTGTCAATGGTTTCCAGTAACCGGAGGGGTGAGCTATTCCCTGATTTTCATGTATGGACGAGCCGTGGTGCTCGGTGAGTTGTTAGCTGGCTAGTTTGAGTGGGGTCCCGGCATCCCGTTCACGGGGATCCGGCTAGGGTCATCTTGGTGACCGACTTTAGATTCTCAGTGGTCAATCCATATAGTTCTCGGGTCCGTTCGATCGGTTTCGAGGGCTCTTTGCCTTTCTTCAGGGAACAACCATGGATCGTACCCGGCCAAGACTTGATCATGGGCCAGGATGCCCGTGGCGCTCGTGCGCCTGGGTACTGGCCGCTTGTGGGCCCATCCCTTTCCATCCCTTACCCTAAGGGCGCCCGGAGCAGTTGTTGAACCCATCAATGGGACAACCTTCGAACTCCTAGGCCTAGGTAGGCTGTAGAGGTGTTTTTTGATCCATATTCCTCTTACTTGTGATGAGTCGTGGCCCGTCCGGAGAGGCAAAATGTCTGAGGAGTTTTTCGAGGGAACGAATAGAGATTGCGTGTGCACTTCCCATGGTGAGACATTGTGGCTGATCGTGGCAGGCATGGAGATCCAAGTGGGCGGTTGGTTTCCTCGCACCCATCGCCCCTATAAAACCAAAGGGTTCACCCCCCGGGTTCCATACCTTACATCCTTGCCTCCGCAGCCACGACCGCCGCCACCAATCGCCTAGGGTTCCCTGTCTCCGCATCCCCACCACCGTCGAGCCTGCATCCAACCATCCCCACCTCCAATGGATCTGTGGTGTTGTTCTGACATCACCTTCTAGCGCATGGAGGGCCTCATCCATCACGGTCTTCTCCACACGCGGACCTCGGTCGAGGAGTGGCTGCTGCCCAGCGAGGAGGATCTATCGTTCGCCCACTTCCATGAGCGTGGGTTCGTGACCCCCACCCATAGATTTCTTTGAGGGCTACTGCATTACTATAAGATTGAGCTGCAGCACCTCAATCCCAACGGGATCCAGCACATGGCGGTGTTTGTCGCCCTGTGCGAGGGATTCTTGGGAATCAGCCCCCACTTTGATTTGTGGAGGTACTTCTTTGCCATCACCCTCTAGAAGAAGAGGGAGAAGAGCGGTAGGCAGGAACTGCACATGCCGATGGGGTGTGCCGGTATCCAACTCTGGAACAACCGGGTCGGTGAGTACCCACAGATGCGGCTGTCGACGTCCAACAAGGGGTGGCATTCGTGTAACACCCTCGGTGTTACACTATACAGTCTTTTGCTAAAACACTGCATGAGCATCATACTTATGTGTAAATGTGTGTAATATAGGGTGTAAAGCAATACATGTAACTTGAAATGTTCATCAGAAACGTGAAACGAATGTTATATTTCATGTCGCGTTGTATCACTTAGTGTTCTAAACAAATTTTTATTGAACGAGAATGCTATAGAACGCATAGATGAAACTTTAATAAAGTTTATAGTACAAACTTCGTAGGTGACGGAGAAATACTTGTGGTCGAGAACGGGAGTCACTAGCTAGCTTGGTTGGTAGCTTGGAAATTGAAGTTGACGCAAAACCAATCAAGATGTAGTCAAATTTCTTAAGTTAGAAAATGGTGTGACAAGGCTAAGTTTGGGAATTTTTATAGGAGAATCAGGTTCGGTAGTGGTATGGTCTTAGGCTTTGTTTTAGTAGCTTGACAAACCATCTCGAGCGTTAAATAGTTGGTTTAGCAATTGGATCATTGACTTGGATTTTTTAGCAGCTTTAAAAATCGTGCATGGCACGTTCCGGCTGGTGTCAGCGTCTGGACGCGGTCATTGTCTCGGTTTGGCTCGGCACCGCAGCTCTGGCTTGGCCAGGCGCACACCCGTTCCACCATTGCCATGCCTTGGTGCGCACACCCGCACCACCACTGCCGCGCTCATGCATGCGCTCACATACGCAAGCACCCACGCACGCACGCGCACGCCGCGCCCGGCGACCTGGCCGCTCGGCCACCACCGCCGTCGTCGTGGGCCTGCTGCCCTAGCTAGTCCACTGCCACCGCTTCGCCGTGTCACTGACTCCATGCATCGCAACACCGCGCTGCTGCTGGCCATGGCCGCTTGTGCGAAGTCGCCCGTATGCGCTCTGCCACCGCCATCGTGTCCGCCTGTCCACTCTGTTGCCTCGTGCTCGCCTGGTGGTACCATGCGCACATGGCCACACTTGGCCCTGCCCACACGTCACCTTGACACATGTGGGCTTGCCTCGCCTGCCTTGCCGTCACATCGGCGCTCGACGACGCTGTGCTGCTGCCTCCTCAGACCGGCGCCATCCACTGCGGCGCGTAGGGCCGAGCCGCCGTCATTGGTGTGCGTTTATGGCCATGTGGCCCACCGTCCTGAGCGCGTTGTCTATTTCCCCATCGCCCTATAGCCATACGTGATTGTGCACCGAATTGACAGCCACGTCCTGCCATGACAGCGACGAGCCAAGCCTTGCCTGTCTTCCCCTGTTCCTCTATCGTCGTGGTCGCCGAACGTGCTCCTCTCAATTTGGGTCAATGGAGGCACCTCAGTCCAATTAATTTTGCCCGCTGCTCCGTTGTGTAGCCAACCAACCACCCAACCCCAGCTTGCAGTGAGCCTCGCTATGCCATGCTCCAATTTGGAGCTTCCTTCCCGCCAGGTCAATAAGACCGTGTTGGTATGCATCGATGGCAAGCCCCCAATCTAGTGCTGCTTGTGTCAATTCATTGCACCGCTAACTTCACCTCCACCTACCCATAACCCGGCGCACCTTTGCCTAATTGCTACCACCGCCTAGCCACCCCTGACGCAGCCTTGCCACTGCCGTGCGCCACCGCACCGTCCGTGCGCACGCGGCCAGCTCGGCTCAGGCCACCTTCGGTCAAACCGCCACATTGTCTGTGTTCGTGGTGAGTTCCTTGAGCTCACTAGCTACCCCAATTTCTCCGGTGTTGTTGTAGCTCAACGGAACGTCATCGTTTTTAGTGTAGGAGCTCCGCTGCCGTGGACCGGCCTTACTATGGTGTCCTAGCTCACGCTTTCTTCGCCTAGTGCTTCTAGTTCATGCCTAGGCAGGTATCGGCTCCGTAGATAGGGCGGGGAAGGGCTGGCCTGGCCGGCGTAACCACCCGGTGCCAGCGCCACCATGCCGTTGCGCGCGCGGGAGGGCCCGAAGGTATGGTCGTGGTAAAGATGGAAAGGGGGAGGGGCGTAGTTGTAAGATAGCAGACTAGCGGAATAGTGCTCTTAGTGCTTGCGTGATTACCGAGTAGGCCGAGGGCGTTTTCGCAAGATGACCGGCGTGCCGCGCCGGTGCGTCGCATGCACGCGCGCCGAGCGGACGTGGGCTGCGCTGCGCCAGAGTGGGCCGCTCCACTCGCTCGCGGGCCACGTGGTGGAAATTGATTTTTCATTTTCCAGTGAATTATTAAAGGCTTATTCAATTTAGTTTTGAGCTGAACTTTGATAATTTGTAGTAAATTCTATAGATGTCCAAAAATAGTGAAACAAAATTTGTTAGGTTCAAAAAATGTTATCTATCTGTTGGTGTAGTTAGTTTATAGTTAGTTGTGATAATGATAGATTCATAAATTTACTTTAGAAAGTTTAGTATTATTTAGCTTAATATTTGTAGGAATTTTTGTGGCAAATTGATGATAGCTTTAGCTATGAAATTTTTATAGTAGGTTCATTAGATTATTATGTACTCACTATAATTTTTGTAGCCCCAGAGTAGATTGCTAAATAGAGTAGCTAGTACCCTTGTCTTATCATATATAGAGTAAATCGACATTAAGAGTAAGAATACCTTTAGTTGCTAAGAATATATGTCATGCTTTCATACTTGTTAGTGGCAACAATAGGTAACTTAGCACCTTAGTCAGTAGGACTAGCTTAGTAGCTTGATGGATGTATTTTGATTTTAAGAGTTGCTGTTGCCATATTACTAAGTGTTGCATCATCATTTCATGCATGTAGATCACGAGTTGGTAGAGTTTGTGCCTATGGATGAACAGGACTATGAGGAGGTCATTGAGGAGTACAAGGAGGTGATTCTCATATAGGAGGGAGCCCCAGAGCTGTTCGGTGCTGACTTTGTTGACCCACTGCCTGCCCAAGGCAAGCCCCGGTGCATAACCCCTATTTTTGAATTATTGATTATATATATATATATATATATATATGATGTGAATTTATGTTACATGCATTTTATGGAAACCACATGCATAGATGTACTTACCTATGAGTCCTACTAGTATAGATCGAGTAGCTTCTATGCTCAGGGTATCGGTAGCATGAGTAACTTGATGTTACTCACAATAGGTGATAATTATGATCACTCATGATAAAATGATGGAAAGAAAAAATGGAGACCGGGCAGGGATATGGTTTGGGTATTGGTGGGTGTAAGAGGTTGTGTCCTGCGGCCAATAGGGCATAGCTTGGTTACACTTTTTCCCTGTCTGTGTCGGTTAAGGACCCCCCAATGCATAAGTCTCTGGGCAAGTCACAGATTTGTTATCCCGAGCACATACTTGGGTATGGGCGCAGGGAAGACTTGTTGCTCTCTTGTCGTGGGTTTCGGCTCTTTCTGGACCGACTGATTGGAGGCGGGGATGGTGGAGGTCCTTGCACTGCACTGAGTCCAGGACTCAGGAGCGGGGGCTTGGAGTCTAAGTTTGGACGGGGACCTGGACCTCATGACAGGAGGGTGATGGGTTGGTCCTGCTTGTGCCTAGGGTACAAGTAGGCATGTGTTTTCGGGGTACCCAGCTAGGGGCATTGATTTGCGAATCGTTGGGTGATCCGGCACGGCTTGTTTGGGGTCTAGCACCGTAGTAAGAACTAAAAGATGAAAGGTGTGAAATGGAACTGATTGCTCAACTTGTCGGTACAAAAGTGACCAACTAGTGAATATTTGTAGTTTTGTAGTACGTTGTGATCAGAGCTGGCCTAGCACTCAATGACATAGGGTTTATACTGGTTCAGGCAACGTGCCCTACGTCCTAGTTTGAGTCGGTCGGTGACTTTATTCCTAAGCCTAGGTGCTCGAAGTCTGCAGTGGGGTTACAAATGAGAGGGAGAAAGATGGGGTGTACGAGAGGTTCGGTTGGGCTCCGGTCGGAAGGGGCGAGAGCGACTGGAGCTTCGCTGAGAGCTATGTATTCAAGCGTGTGCTTGAGGTTCGAACCTAGCGGTTCTATGGTTGTGGACTAGTGAACTTGGTCGATCTAATGAATCTGAAAAGGCCCCCTTTGTTGGAGGGAGCGCATCCCCTTTTATAGATAAAGGGGATGGCTTTACAAGTGAGAGGATAAGGGTACGTATGCTACTGAGCTTTGTTGCCTATGCCGGTAGGTACAAGATAATGGTAGGCGCCCACAACACTGTTGATGTCACTGTAGAATGTCAGATGCATGTGGGAGGTTGCGTTACTTTCTTCAGGAATGGTAGATGTCGGCACCTGCAAATACTGTTTGATGCCTAGAGGCATGTTAGGAGTTTCACCACGTTTACTTGGTACGGTAAATCCCAGCACCCACAACACTATCCATGCCTAGAGGCATGTGGGGGGCCTTATCGTATGGGAGTTAATGGCGCCAACAATATTGTAGAGGCAAATATTGGTGCCTACAATACTGTTTGTGTCAGGGCGGTTATAGAGTACTGTTCCTGCAGGCGTACAGGGTATGGTCCCTGGTATCGTCGTTTGACTTGTGTGCCCTGGCTTGCTTTCTCCGTTAGTCCCCTGGTCCTTTCCGAGCGGGCGTCCCCGGTCGGATGGCCCTTGTCTGCTCTGGTCGCGCCAGTCGGAGAAGAGCGGTGAGCAGGGTTCCTGTGAACCCCGGTCGGAGACGTAGGGTCGAAGTCAGAAGTAGTGCTTGGGCCAGGCCTTCCGATCGGAGAGGCCGTCCGGAGGCGGCTGGAGTCTGAAGCGAGCACTCCGGTCGAAGAGGTGGGCCGAAGTAGTCGAGGAGCGGGCGCTGTTCCTCTTCTGTCAGACCTTCCGGTCAGTGACTGGACCGCCCTTCCGACCTATTGTGCTAGACTCTTAGGCCGGCCCATGAGTTACGTGCTGTCTGCTAGGGCCGAGCCTTAGCGTGGAAGACGGTCCCCGAGGGACCCCAGGTTTATGAACCCGACAGGAGCCCCCGAGCCCTCGGGCGATTCGAGCAGAATAGTCCGAGGGATTTTTGTCTTGTCGACGGGTGCGCGCGAGCGCACCCGCGGGTGTAGCCCCAGAGCCCCCGGGCGGTTCGGGCAGAACCGTCTGGGGGGTTTTCTATGTTGTCAGTGGGGAGGTTTTTCGTTTCGTCGGCGGGTGCGGGTGAGCGCACCCACGGGTGTAGCCCCCGGGCCCCCGGGCGGTTCGGGCAGAACCGTCTGGGGGATGTTCGTTTAGCGGGCGTGTGTGCGTGTTCTTAGTTTGTGATGGAGTTTTGTCAACCAAGGCGTCGTTGCATAGCCATGGCGTTTAGTCGCTTAAGAGATTGGGTGAGAGGGAGCTCGCGGATCCTGGCGTCGGTGCGCGCCGTGGGATCGGGTGAGGCAGTTAGTTTGGACAAGACAAAGCTCATTGATCCTGGCGTCGATGCGTGCCGCGGCACTGGGTGAGTTGGAGTCGTAGGGCGAGATTGGGGTCACGGACCTAGGTGCTTGGAGCGCAGTCGGAAGCATAGACGGATGGGGCGAGATTGGGGTCGCAGACCCAGGTGTTTTGGAGCATAGTCGGAGCGTAGCCGGATGGGGCGGGATCGGGGTCGTAGACCCAGGTAGTTTTTGGAGCGTAGTCGGAGCGTAGCCGGATGGGGCAAGATCGGGGTCGTAGACCTAGGTGTTTTGGAGCGCAGTCGGAAGGGGCGAGTTCGGGGTCATAGACCCAGGCTTTTTGTGTCTTGAGCCCCTGAGTCTCGTTGGACCTTAGTAGGGGTCGGTGTGAGTTGTGTGCGTTACCCCATCCTTAGTTCCTCACAACCGGAGGGGCTGAGTTTTGTCGCTTGTCCTGTTCACTCGAGCTTGAGTGACGCGCTCGGTGAGTTCGCTAACGGGTGTGATCGAGCTGAATCCGGGTCCGTCGTTCGTGACGGGATCGGCATAGCCCTCTTGTGACATTCCACTGCTCCTTTACCTACAACCTGATAGATGCCTGGGTTGTTCCGGAGACCGACCTAGGTGGCCTAATGGCCTCCCCTCGATGGAGATTTTGTGGGCTTGGTGAGAGGTTCAGGATCGAACGAGAAGGTTGAGATGACCCGGTCTGCCAGACTGGGCGAGGGCCGCACGGGGCTCATCTACGTTTTTCTCCCCTGGCTCTATTGGTTGCTCATGTCGAATGAGGCAACCGCCGCTTCATGACGCAACATGGAGTGTTCTGATGCATTTCGCTGCACGTGCGATGCTTAGTTCCTGAGCCCCCGGGCGGTTCAGGGCCCGAATCATCTGGGAGGCATGGGCGTATGGAATGAATGTGTGTATTGATGTATGAAATGATTATAAAGAAATAGAGGGGGTTGGTAGTTTTTACCTTGATGAGATGTATGAAATGATTATAAAGAAACAGAGGGGGTTGGTAGTTTTTACCTTGACGACTCGAGTGACGGGGTTTGGAGAGCTCCAGTCGGAAACGTCCGACCAGGACCTGTGCTCGTCGTTCGTGACGGAGTCGGCATGGCTTATATGGGGCGTCCCTTTGCTCCTTACCTATCTCTCGGTGTCTATCCTGAGTGATTCGATCGACTTAGGGGGGCCGATGGTCTCTCTCGGCGGAGATCTCGTTTTGGGGTTTTCTAGGTCTGGCCTGGGGTAGCGGGGAGCTGCCCACGTGCGATGGCGCTTTGGTTCTTGTGCCCGACATGCGGTAGTGGTTGGTCATGCGGTAGTGGTGGGCCATGCCCAGGCCACATCCCGTCCGATCAGGAGCCGCCTGTCGGGCAGGGCACGTCTCATCGGTCAAGGCGCGTCTCATCGGTCAGGGTGCGTCTCATCTGCATTAAATGGGAAAGAGAGAGAGAGAGAGTTTCTCGCTCTGCTGTTTTGCCTTCCCCAATCGGCGCGGCCTTCCCTAACTGATGTTCCCTTTTCCTTAAGTAGGAGAAGGGAGAGGGTTTTCGCCCCGTTCTTTTGCCAGCTCCTCATCTATCGCTGCCTTTTCTCTTCCTTCTTGCCATGAGCGTTCCTGAGAGCCACGGTGGTTTCTAGGAAAGAAAGGGGAGAGAGCGGGGGAGAAGAGAAGAACTCACCAATCCTTTTGCGATCCCGGAGCGAAATGTCAGACTGGAGGTCGTCCACCATGAGGGAGTCGGTGTTGAAGGCCTTCGTTGGAAAGGGGCTCCTGCCGCCGAAGGAGGTGGCGCACAGGAGGGTTCCTGGGAGGGAGGAGTTCCTGCAACCTCGGCCCGACAAGGTGGTTTCGGGTTAGGATACCCCGCGCACTGGTTCCTGCACGGGCTTCTCAATGAGTGGGGTTTGGAGCTATAGCACCTTAATCCGACGGGGGTGCTGCACATCGCCGGTTTCGTCACCGTTTGCGAGGCTTTCCTCGGGATGGAGCCTCACGCGGATTTCTTCTGGCGGCTCTTCTCCGGGAGAGCCTTGACGGCAGGGAACCCGGCCAAGATTGCGCCATTGGGGGGTTTCGCCCTGTAGAGGAAGCCGAGCACGGGAGGCTAGTATGCCATGTACCTCCCCTACAACTCCAACCGGGGTGGCATGGGGAGTGGTTTTACATCAGGAATCCAGCGGCGGCGCCGTTCTCGGCATTCACCGGCGGGAGGCCGGAGAATTAGGACATTTGGTCGTGGGGTTGCACCCATAAGGAGAAAGCATAAGGTGGGGGTTATCGAGGAGGAGCTCCGAAAACTCGTGAAGTGCGGCCTTGATGGGGTGCGGGTGTTCCACACCCTCTATCATCGCCGGGTCGCGCCGTTGGCGGAGAGGACACGGCCGATGTGGTTGTACAGCGGCCCATCATTCCCAGACCGTGCGTCGCTGGAGGATCTACCGGACGATGAGGTCTGGAGTCGCCTTGGCCGGGTGCTGCAGCTGAAGCCCAAAGAGAGGGTCACAGGGAAGCCCATGCCTTTCAACTCCTCGATCGTGTCCACACTGGTATGCTCCCTTCTCTTCGGTCCACACTTCTTCCTTTGCTTTTCCTATTTTTTTTTATTGGGAGCCACACATTCCGCAGGGGCTTGGAAATTACAAGTCCCGGCCGCACCTTCCCAAGGGTTCGGAGGGCGTGGCCTGGCAGGCCGCTTAGAAGGAGGCGACAAACGCCAGGAAGAAGAAGAAGACCGAGGTGGCCCACCAGAAGTACAAGAAGGTGAAGGAGGTTCCCGGCGCGTGAAGGCCGGGGAGAGAAAGAGCAATGTCGAGTCTGAGCTCGAGTCGGAGGATCCCATGGATGTGGACGACATGGTTTTCTCCGAGGAGGAGGAAAGTCGGGAGGTCGTTGTGACCTCAGTGAAGCATCTTGACCCTGCGGCGACGTCCGCTGGTGATGAGCGGGAGGCCACGTGGTGCGCAGTGGCTTCCGCACTGAGGAAGCGCGCGGTGAGCGGGACGCTGTCGGCGAACGGGCGACAAAGCGGACGCGGTTACCGCGCCCTTTGGCGGTGGCATCAGTCCCGCCGCCGCCTGTGGCGGACGCGGTCGAGCGAGCCGGGCGGTCCGAGGAGCGGACTGGCACTTGTGCGTCGCCGGGACCGGCGCCAACGCATGACTCGCAACCGGGGGAGGTCCCGCCTACCGTGGACGTGGTTGAGCAAGTCGGGCGGTCTGAGGAGCAGACTGGCACCCGCGTGTCGCTCGACTCATAGCCAGAGGATGCCCTGCCCGTGCTTCGGTCAGGGAGTCCCGAGCCGAGGGTCATGATGACCCGTAGTTCGGGCATGAGCCGGTTGGGACAACTCCTCCCGGTGAAGTGAGGGGGCACGGGTCACAACCCGGGAGCGGCCCGTGCCCTGCAGGCCTATCGACGTTGGGTCTTGCCTTTAGAGTCGTACCGCTCACCACCCGGTATGTTTTCCTTTATTTCTTTCCAATCTTTTGATGTTGAGTCTTTTTGGATTGTGACTTACCTGCGCCCTCTGTCAATGGCCGGGCGATGATGGGGTTGAGCATCGCCCCAACTCCCGTGCAGGAGGCATGGAGGCCCACCCTGTAGTGTGTTGTGGCGAGCGATGGGGGGAACAGGGTGGCGGCGGCGAGCCCTTCCCTTCCGGGGGTGGTTGCTACTACAGTGACAGCGGCGCGCGTCGACATTGGCGGCGATTCCGGTGCCAACGGCGGAGGTTGCGTCAGAAGTAACCCTCGCGGCCCTTCCTCCACTGGCTGTGGCGGAAGAGGAGAGGGAGACCGAGCTCCCCGCCTCATCGGGCGGAGGGCTGCACGGCTCACCCTCGTGGTCGGAGCCGACTGTCTGTAAGAAAGTGACCAACTAGTGAATATTTGTAGTTTTGCCGTACGTTGTGATCGGAGGTGTCCTAGCACTCAATGACACAGGGTTTATACTGGTTCAGGCAACATGCCCTATGTCCAGTTTGAGTCAGTCTGTGACTTTATTCCTAAGCCTAGGTGCTCAAAGTCTGTAGTGGGGTTACAAACGAGAGGGAGAAAGATGGGGTGTATGAGAGGTCCGGTCGGGCTCCGGTCGGAAGGGCCGAGAGCTACAGGAGCTCCGTTGTGAGCTATGTGTTCAAGCGTGTGCTTGAGGTTCGAACCTGACGGTTCTATGGTTGTGGACTAGTAAACTTGGTCGATCTAATGAATCTAAAAAGGCCCCCTTCGTTGGAGGGAGCGCATCCCCTTTTATAGATAAAGGGGATGGCTTTACAAGTGAGAGGATGAGGGTACGTATGCTACTGAGCTTTGTTGCCCATGCCGACAGGTACAAGATAATGGTAGGCGCCCACAACACTATTGATGCCACTATAGAATGTTAGATGCATGTGGGAGGTTGCGTTGCTTTCTTCAGGAATGGTAGATGTCGGTACCTGCAAATACTGTTTGATGCCTAGAGGCATGTGAGGAGTTTCACCACGTTCACCAGGTACGGTAAATCCCGGCGCCCACAACACTATCGATGCCCAGAGGCATGTGGGGGGCCTTACCGTATGGGAGTTAATGGCACCCACAATACTGTAGAGAGAAATGTCGGCGCGTACAATACTGTTTGTGTTAGGGCGATTGCAGAGTATTGTTCCTGCATGCGTACAAGGTATGGTCCCTGGTATCATGGTTTGACTTGTGCGCCCTAGCTTGCTTTCTCTGTTCGTCCCCTAGTCCTTTCCGAGCGGGTGTCCCCGGTCGGATGGCCCTAGTCGGCTCTGGTCGCACCGGTCAGAGAAGAGCGGTGAGCAGGGTTCCTGCGAACCCCGGTCGGAGACGCGGGGTCGGAGTCGGAAGTAGTGCTTGGGCCAGGCCTTCCGATCGAAGAGGCCATCCAGAGGCGGCTGGAATCCAAAGCGAGCGCTCCGGTCGGAGAGGTGGGCCGAAGTAGTCGACAAGCGGGCACTGTTCCTCTTCAGTTAGACCTTCCAGTCGGTGATTGGACCGCCCTTCTAGCCTATTGCCTTAGACTCTTGGGCCAGCCCATGAGTTACGTGCTATCTGCTTGGGCCAAGCCTTGGCGTGGAAGCCGGTCCCTGAGGGACCCCGGGTTTATGAACCCGACACAACTCTTGCTTGAAAGTAGAACAGCTGCTTACATAGAATGGCTAGATAATAAATTAATCATGGCTGCTAATAATAACATAAATAAGGACACACTATTAGTATTACTTTCTGCAAAAAGGAAACCAGCAAACCATAAAGCTTTGTATATCCCTTGGAGTCGAGAAACTATTCCCACTAGTCGGATAAGTCTTGCGAGTACATTGTGTACTCAGGGTTTATTTACCCCTGTTGCAGGTAATGCTTGAGGAGTATCATTGCGTGAAGAATTCTTCTAGTGGGCATAGATGGATCCTTCTTTATTATCGATAGATGTTTATTTTTAATTTCGGTATTTAATATTCCGCACTCTGACTTTGGAAATGTAATAATGGATTAAGTATGAAATGGATTAAGTATTGTAACTCGTTCTCATTATTGGATCCTTGGGGAAAATGTGGATCTTTTGGCTCTCCCTTGGGGTGTGCCCGACAGAAACCGTCCGCTGTAGCTTGCTTACGGGGTGCTTAGTGTCTGGTGGAAGATGAGCGCCTCTGTAAGTGCATTATTTCGGGCGGTTCTGCCACAATTCGCATTGGTTCTACCTCCAGAACGACGCCGCCGCCCCTCTGCCAGAGTTCATCGATCGCCTGATCAAAGAGGCCCTGGAGTCGTGGAGGAAGTGGGGTGTTCCGGAGAAGGACAAGAAGAAGATCCGAGACCACATGAAAGGTCCTTGTATGGTTTTGGTAATTGAGTGACAACCTAGGTGGACTAATTGTGTTTATGTGAGACACATAGGTTATTAGTCCACAGGTATATATGTGTGAGCAACATATGCCATGGGGGTGGAAATGGCTCGGAGATGTTGCAAAGCTCACACATGTGATGATGAAGGAGCTTATTACACATGAGACATGACATTGAGTCATGTGATCAAGGTGCAGAAGATCAAGACAAGACTTGGCTTGATGGACCGGTTGCAAGCGTGAAGGGCAAGTCGAGGTTTTAGAGCAATTGACTACGTGGCGGTGAAGCTTGAGCAAGACTTGGCGTCGATGGATGAAGGCAACGGTGAAAAGCAAGTGAAGTCAAGATCGATGAACCAATACGATCACGTGATGATATGAAGTGGATCATATCATTGTTGATCATGTTGGTGTATGTGTTGCATCGACATTAGAGGAGATGGAATGGAATGCGTAAGGCAAAGTTATAACCTAGGGCATTTCATTTCACCAGTCATAGGTGTGTAGAGAAGTTGGTGACCGGGTTTAGGATAGATGGCCTACTATCAAGAGGGGCAAACTTGTTTGCATATCGGTCATCTAGTGCCACTCGTGTGATCTAACTTTGCATCGTCGCTAGGATTGAGTGGCATGGCAAGTTGAGTGGCTAATCCTTTGGAAATGATTGTGAAAATGCTAACACACATACACATGGTGGTTTACACTTGGTGGTGTTGGTACATTTACAAAGGAGATGAAGTTGGAGTTGAAGTGGACAGTCCAACGGTGCCACCGGCGCCCTGTACAGAAAAGAGAGTTTCACAAAACTGATCGGATGTTGGCCTTGGCAAGACCGGCGCGTTCGGTCAGTGGCAGCAGTGAGCGCGCGTCTAGGTCTCGTGACCGAATGCTGGTGCGATGTGTGACCGGACACTCAGGGTCTGCGTTCGGTCAGTGCTGACATATGGTGACATAGGTGACACTAGAGTTAGACCCGCGGGCACAAAACTGATCGGACACTGGTCGCGTCCGGTCATGGTGGACCGGACGTGTCCGATCGCAAAACAGAGGCTCGGGGAGCTCTCTGGAAATGACCGAACTCAGGCGCAGCAGCGTCCGGTCATTCACTGTGCAACATCCGATCGTAATTTAACCATTGAGATCGAGTGGCTCTGGTTGAATGTAGAGCGACACATGGACGGCGTAGAGCGACCGAACGCTGGCAGGGTGCGTCCGGTCGATCTGACCGAGAGCGTCCGGTCGTCCCAAAATCTACCCAGTGAAGGGGTAACGGCTAGTTTAGCCCATGGGGCTATAAATAGAAGGTGGTCTCAGCCATGGCTCAGGGGACTTTGTGTCCACGCTTGTGAGTGGTTAGGAGCCCTCCATCTCACATATACTTGATAGTGATCATTCGATTGTGTGAGAGAGCGATTCTAGTGCGATTGCATCGTGAGGTTGCATCAAGTGGCACTAGGTGATTGAGTTGCAAGCTAATGGTGCTTGTTACTCTTGGAGGTTGCCACCTCCTAGATGGCTTGGTAGTGGTCTCCGTCGAAGCCCACAAGAAGCTTGTGCGGTGCTCCGGATAAGAGCTTTGTGAGGGGCATTGTGCTCGCCCCGCGAGAGCCATGAAGAGCAACTCTAGTAAAGCGAGACATGAAGGGCGATACGTGGTCCAGCTGGGTCAAGTGCTAGAGCTTGTGGTAAGCACTCCACGTGGGAGAGTGTGACTTGTGGGTCACCACTAGCAAGAGGACCGGCGGCAACCTTGAAGCTTGTCTCAATGGGGACGTAGCGTGTTGGCAAGCACATGAACCTCGGGAGAAAATCACCGTGTCAACATTATCTTCATCATCTTCTCGGTGGTTTGCTTTCCACACAACATAAGCTTGTATCACTTTCATATACATTGTGCTTGTGTAGTTGCCCTTATAATTAGTTAGCTTGTGTAGCTTGCCAGTTACCATTTAGCTTGTGTAGCATAGAAGTAGCTCCCTTGCGTGGCTAATTTGGTGTGTGTAACCTTGTTAGTCACATTGCTTAGTTTGTGTAACTAAGTAACTTGAGATCTATAAATTGGCTTGTGTAGCCTTGTTATTGAGCATTGCTAGTGAGCTTAGGTGGCTTTGTGCTTTTGCTTACTAGCATGTGTAGGAGCTCCACCGTTGCTTGAAGTACTAGTGGCATAGGTTTATGTGACCTTGCTTCTAGAATTGATTAGGTGATCTCTAGCTAGCCTGGCACCTTAATTACTTAATTAGGATCTTTGCAAGGTACTAGAGAACATAGATGGAGGGGTGTAGTCTTGGCTAGACCGATTGTTACCGGTTGTTTTAATTCCACACTTGTTTTAGTTAGCCGACACGATTATTTTTAGAAAGGACTATTCACCCCCCCTCTAGTCCACCATCTTGACCCTACACCACATCGCCGCCATCCACATCCTAAAGGAGAGCGGCCTAAAGGGGTCGGACGTCATCGGGGCCTACCACGCAAGAAGGGTGGCGCCGTTGATGATGCGTGCGCTCCCGCTGTACGCGATGGCGTCCAAGGCGTCGTTCGACGAAACGACGCTTGCCATGGGAGCACTCCCCCACTCTCGAGGTCGCGCAATGCATTAAGGAGGCGATGGAGCCTTCACGGGATGACACAGGCACCCCCCTCGATTTCATCTACCCGGTGCCGAGACATCCTCCGATGCGGCCAGAACCAGGCCATGTCATCTTCGTAAGTTTCCCCTCCTCATACTTTCTCTTCAATTGATTTCCTAACCCCTTGATACTAACTTTGAGAGGGACGGGACCAGTCGAGGGACCTCATTTTCATGGATCACCCAGCGTTGTTGCCGAGGGATTCGTCCATGAGGGCGGCGAATCGTGCCGAGGGCAAGCGGCTGAGGAAGGCGAAGGAGGACAAGAGAAGAAGAAGAAGCAGCGGAAGCTATAGGCACGGGAACAAAGGGAGGACACCAACAGCGATGGTAAGGATGATGATGGAGACGACGATGAGGTAGTCAACGACATCAAGTGGGACGACCTGGTGAACGAGGATGTGCTAACAGGTATCAGTTTATCCTTGCAGAAGTCGGGACCGTTCCCGTTACATAGAGGGGAGGCCACATCCGGGGAGCCGGTGGAGATGAGCCATACCGTCGGCCTGTCCTAGGAGCCAATAGGGGTGGGTGCCAGCGGAGGCAGGTGGCTCTACCATCGTGCCCCAAGATCCAAGGGGAGCAAGCCCCTCTGCCCAGGAGTAGGGGGCTGGCTTGAAATGGCCTCACCCCGACAAGGCAGAGCAGAGGTCGGGGGGTTCGCCCCCCCAAATTTATCCACCGCCCGATGGCACTGAGGTGAGTCATTAGCTCCTCTGTTTTTCTTGACGTCGACCGTGTTGGGCGTGATGCAGCCAGTCAGGACCCCACCGATGCAGGCGGAGCTGGCGGCGACTGTGACAGGCGACCCACAGTCGGGCGATATCGTGGCGGCACTTGAGGAACCGGTGTGACCCGCACCATCGACGGCCTAGGTGATGGCGTCTGGCGTGGGCCGGATGGAGGGGGACACAGCTGAGGGGTCCCCAGAGGTCATGGTGCTGGGAGAGGATCTGGTGTCATTGCTCTTCACTCTCGCTGATATCACAGAGAGCAAGGAGCGGGAGAACCTCGACGTGGGGGTCATGTCCAAGCTTGAAGCCCTAGACCACGCCGAGTTGCCTTGCGTGATGTTGTTGTTCCCTCCGGCCGAGTATTCACTTGACCCTGCTTCTCGCCCTTTTCTTTCTTTATATATTTTTTATATTCTGACCATCGTCTCCTTTTAGTCCCTTATCGCTTGTAGTCGGGGAAGTCTCGGTTCCTTCATGAGCAGAAGGGAACCTAGGGACCACCTCGTTGAGGAGGCGTGGCTGCTGCGGGGAGGTGACTACTTAGCTTGTTGCCGCCTAGCAGAGGGTAGCCGAGCTGACTCCCCTCACCAAGGAGGCGGACAGTCTTCGGTCGTGGGTGGCCGAGGCCCTTCGGCATGCTGATGAGGCCGAGAGGGCGTTCGAGGCCTTGTCGGTGAGATTACGGAGGGACAATGAGGAGGCCGCCAAGGTTAGGAAGGAGCGGGACGAGCTGCTCTAGAAGGACGCCAAGACCTGCCGACAGATCCTCGACCTTCAGGCTGAGGTTGAGAAGGAAAGGGAGCTGAAGCTAGGGGCTAAGGAGAAGCTCACGACCCTAAAGAAGAAGGCGAGTTTGGATGTCACGGCGGTCGCTCGGCTACGCAAGGAGCGGGATGAGCTGCTCCAAACTGCGGAGAGGCTCCGCTTCGGAGTGTGGCGCGGCTCGTGAGGAGCATGACTAGGCCCTCCGAGAGCGTGACCAGGCCTTCACACTGGGGTTAATCAATCCTTTGCAATTGCTCGTTCTCATTATGGGGACAGCATCGACCTGGAGACGATGAGCCACGGCTTCACGCCTGGCTATGAAGCCCACGAGCTGGAGGAGATGGAGACAGTGGTGGCTCCCCTTCGCGTAGGACCTGGCGGACAGAATAGAGAGCATAGTTCTCCCCTAGAGGGGTTAGTTAGCCAAATAGGTCGGGCAATCATTCATGTAATGAGCGGACAAGCTCCAACCCCTCTATACTTATCTGAATTAAATTATCATTTTTGTTTCATTTGATCGAATTTGTTTTCCCCCTTTTTATGTGTGAAAAGGGGTTCATGTGTTCCGACCCTTCCATTTGTTAAGACCGTAGGGCCCAAGGTGTCGGAGGGAAACTCTGATCACGCTGAGTAAGCAAGAATGTCATAGCCGCTAGGGCATAGATTTCATCTGTGTTTTCTCCCCTAGCTCTGTTCAATGCGAGGCAGCCTCGTGCCCCTTCACGGGCTGGCCTTCGAACCCTAGTCAGGCGGATTCCCGAGTTCGGGTCGGGTGGCTTGAGCCCCCGAGCCCTATGGGGGTCGGTAGGGGTCATCCAGATTTCATGCATCACCCCATCCTCGGTTTCCGCAATCAAAGGGGCTGAGCTAACGACACTTGCCTCGATGGATCGAGTGTCGCGCTCGGTGAGCTCGCTAACAGGCACGTCCGAGTGGAACCTGGGTCCATCCTCCGCTGATGGGGTCGGCATAGCCCTCACATGGCATTCCACTACTCCTTAACCCACTACCCATAGATGCCCATGTCACTTCGGAGAGCGACTCAAGTGGCCCACTGGCCTCCCCTTGATGGGGATTCTGTGGGCTTGGCTCGAGGATTAGGATCAAACGAGAAAGGTCAAGGTGTCCCTATCCACTTCTGAGCGGGGTCGGGCAAGGCCGCTGGGGCTCATCTCAATTTTTCTCCCCTGGCTCTGTTTGACGTGAGGCGGCCTCAAGCCCTTTGTGGGCTGGCTTTCGAACCTCGGTCGGTTGCCGCTCATATCGAATGGGACGACTACCGCTTCGTGACGCGACACGAAGCATTGTGATGTAGCAATTGCATATGCAATGCTTGGATGTATGGGATGAATGTATGGATGAATGAATGCATGCATGAGAATGGATGAATGAATGATCATGCAATGGAAAAGAAAAGTGGGGGTTGGTAAAGTTACCTCGATGGCTCGAGTGACAAGTTCAGGGAGCTCTTACCGTACATGTCCGCATAGGGTCCGGGTCCATCGTTCGTGACGGAGCCAACATAACCTGCATGGGGGATCCCACTACTCCCTATCCATCTCTCGGCAGTGGCCCGAGCCATTCGATCGATTTGGGCGACCTGTCGGCCTCTCCTCGATGGAGATTCCGTAGGTAGGCCCCTCCAAACCCTTCTCGAGAAGGCAAAGGCTAAAGCTCAGGGTGCGGGGACAAAAACTCTGATCACGATGGTGTGCGAAGATGCCATAGCCATCGAGGCGTAGGTTTCTCAAAGTCCGACCAGCTTTTACTCAGTGCTTATCTCCGCACACCCTTGCTTCTAGTTTTTTAATGTGAGAAGGGGTCAGGCATAAAGAATGTCTAGCGAATAGATATTCTTGCTAGCCCCTGAGCGAGGCCTGACCCCTTACCGTTGCCGAGGTTGGGGGCTCGATAGCGAAATTGATTAAGAGAAAATGTGCATGAATTAAGGGTGACCTGCTGGCGTAGGACCTACCTTGATGGCACGAGTGACGGGTTCGGGGAGCTCTTACCAAACATGTTCGAGTGGAGTCTAGGTCCGTCATTCGTGATGGGGTTGGAATAACCCGCATGGGGCGTCCTGCTGCTCCCTACCCGTTTCTCGGTAGCAGCCAAGCCATCCGATCGACTTGTGTTACCCGCTGGGACAGGACTGACCTGTGGAGATATGAGATGTGAACATCCTGCCCCAAAAGCTTAGTTAGGCAGATGAGCCAGGCAGCGAACTTGTAATAAATGGACAAGCTCTTAAATTTTGTTATAGCCAAACAACTTTTTAGCTCTTCTTCCCTTTTTGTATAAAAAAGGTTAGTGCATTATGACCCTTTTCGTCATTAAGGTCGTAAAGCTCGGGGTGTGGGTGAGCAAATTCTGATCACGCTGGTGAGCAAAGGCGCCGTAGCCGCTGGGGCATAGGTTTCTCGCAGTCCGACCAGTTATACTCACAGCTTGTTCCCGCAACCCTAGCTCCGAGTCTTAACATGATAGAGGGTCGGGCACAGAGAAAGTAGGCTAGGCGGACATGCTCTTAGACACGCGCCGACACTTCTCACGACTAAGGCCAAAAAAGCTCGGGGTGTGGAAAAAACACTGATCACGCTGGTGAGCAAAGGCGTCGTAGCCACCGAGCCGTAGGTCTCTCGCAGTCCGACCAGTTTTACTCAGCGTTTGTTTCCGCAAACCTGACTTTCTAGGTCTTAATGTGAGAGAGGGTCGGGCATAGAGAATGTCTACCGTATAGGTAGGCTCTTATTAGCCCCTGAGTGAGGCCCGACCCCCCGCCGTTGCTGGGGTCGGGTGTCACTAAAGGTCGGGAAGTTTGATAGTGAAACTGATAAGAGAAAGTGTGTGTTTATTATGGGTAAAAGCGACATAGCTGCTTGATGTTCCAGGCATTGGCAAAGACCTCGTCGTCGATGGTCTTGAGCTTGTAGGCACCTGGCTGGAGCACCTCTGTGATGACATACGGTCCCTCCCATGGCGGGGAGAGCTTGTGTCAGTCCTTGCTACTCTGGACGAGGCGGAGGACCAGGTCTCCGATGTTGAAGGCCTGACCCCGCACTCGACGACTGTGGTACCAGATCAACGCTTGCTGGTACTTGGCCGAGCAGAGGAGGGCAACGTCGCATGCTTCATCCAGCTGGTCCATGGCATCCTTGAGGGATGCCTCAGCTCCCTGTTCGTCGTACGCCCTGACCCTTGGCGCTCCATAGTCGAGGTCGGTCAGGAGGATAGCCTCAGAACTGTAGACCATGAAGAATGGTGTGTAGCCGGTGGCCTAGCTGGGGGGTTTCCTTAGGCTCTAGAGCAACATGGGAAGCTCCGCGACCCATCATCTACCAAACTTGTTCAACCGGTTGAAGATCCTAGGCTTGAGGCCTTGTAGGACCATGTCATTCGCGCGCTTGACCTGCCCGTTCATGTGGGGGTGCGCCATGGTGGCCCAATTGACCCGAATGTGGTATTCATCGTAGAATTTGAGGAACTTCTTTCCAGTGAACAGCGTGCCGTTGTCCATGATGATGGAGTTTGAGACTCCAAAGCGATGGACGATGTCGAGGAAGAATAGCACAGCTTGCTCGGACTTGATCGCAGAGATCAGCCGAGCCTCTATCCACTTTGTACACTTGTCTACGGCGACAAGCAAGTGGGTGTATCCCTCGGGCACCCTTTTGAGGGGTCCAACCAGATTGAGCCCCCAGACCACGAACTGCCATGTGATGGGGATCATCTAGAGCACTTGGGCCGGTAGGTGAGTCTACCGAGCGCAGTACTGACACCCTTCATAGGTGCGCAAAATCTGCTCGGTGTTGGCTACTGCGGTCGACCAGTAGAAGCCTTATTGGAACGTGTTTCCGACCAGGGTTCTAGGCATGGCATGGTGACCATAGACCCCACCGTGGATATCGCTCAGCAAACACTTCCCCTGTTCGATGGGGATGCAGCGCTGCAATATCCCGGTGTGGCTTCACTTGTAGAGTTCACCCTCAACAAGGACAAAGGACTTGGCGCAATGCATGAGCCATCGAGCCTCCGTCTTGTTCGTCGGCAGCGCCTCACGAAGGATGTAGTCAAGGTAGAGCATCCTCCAGTTGACGAGAGGGTCGAGCTTTGTCGCTGGGTCCTCTTCGAGCTCCATGACTTTAGGGTCAGATGGAGCCGATGGTTGGTCAGCCCCCGAGCTCAGGGTGGGTAGCCCATCACTGGCTTGTTCTGGCCCATTGTAGTGAACCGAGGGCTTGTGCTGATCACTGGCGAGACGCCCGTTGGCACCAGCTCTCGGCTGGACGCCGCTTTTGCCAGCGCATCGGCCGCCTCATTGAGACGCCTTGGAATGTGGTTGAGCTCGAGGCCGTTGAACTCGTCCTCCAGCTAGCGGACTTCTCGGCAATATGCAGCCATCTTGGTGTTGTGGTAGCTCGTCTCCTTCATGACTTGATCGATGAGCAGCTGGGAGTCACCTCAGACGTCGAGGCATCGGATGCCCAACTCGATGGTGATGCATAGGCCGTTGATGAGCACCTCATATTCGGCCACATTGTTGGAGGAGGGGAAATGAATGCGGACCATGTACCTCATGCGTACCCTGAGGGGCGAAACAAAGACTAGCCTCGCATCGGCGCCTTTCTTCATCATCGATTCATTGAAGAACATCATCCAATACTCTTGGTCGATGATCGCTGGTGGCATTTGGACCTTGGTCCACTCTGCAATAAAATTAGCCAACACTTGGGACTTGAAGGCCATTCGGGAGGCATACGTAGTGCCCTGACCCATCAGCTCGAGTGCCCACTTCGTGATTCTTCTCGTGGCATCCTGATTTTGGATGACCTCGCCGAGGGAGAAGGACGTCACGACCGTCACCGGATATGACTCGAAGTAGTGGCGTAGCTTCCTCTTGGTGATGAGGATGGTGTACAGGAGCTTCTGGATCTAGGGGTAGCAGGTCTTAGAATCGAATAGGACCTCGCTAATAAAGTACATGGGGCACTGTACTTTGTGGGCATGCCGCTCTTCTTCTCGCTCCACTACTAGGGTGGCGCAGACCACTTGCGTGGTGGCCGCAATGTAGAGCAGAAGGGGTTCTCCATCAGTTGGAGGAACTAGGATCAGGACCTTCGTCAGAAGCTTCTTGACTGTGTCAAGTGCCTCCTGGGCCTCGGACGTCCATTCAAAGCGGCTGACCTTCCTCAGAAGTCGATAAAGCAGGAGACCTCGTTCGTCGAGGCACGAGATGATGCAGCTGAGCGCGGTGAGACACCCTGTAACTCGTTGTACCCTCTTTATGTTCTGAATCGGGCCCATCCTTGTAATGGCTGAGATCTTCTCTAGGTTGGCCATGATGCCACGCTCGGAGACGATGAAACCAAGCAGCATACCCCTCAGGACCCCAAAAACACACTTCTCGGGGTTGAGCTTAATGCCATTTGCTCAGAGTTTTGTGAAGGTCTGCTCAAGGTCGGCTATGACCTGGTCAGCCCGTTTAGACTTGACCACAATGTCATCCATGTAGGCCTTAATGGTCCGCCCGATGAGGTCCCCGAAACATTTGAGCATACAACGCTGGTATGTAGCCCCAGCGTTCTTCAGACCAAACAGCATTGTGACGTAGCAGAATAATCTGAATGGGGTGATGAAAGATGTCGCTAGCCGGTCGGACTCTTTCATCATGATTTGATGGTACCCGGAGTACGCATCAAGGAAGCAAAGGGTTTCGCACCCTGAGGTAGAGTCGACTACTTGGTCTATGCACGGCAAAGAAAATGGATCCTTTGGGCATGCTTTGTTGAGACCCATGTAGTCAACACACATCCTCCATTTCCCACTCTTCTTTCATACAAGAACGGGATTGGCTAACCACTCGGGGTGGTACACTTCCTTGATGAACCTGGCTGCCAAAAGCTTCACAATCTCCTCGCTGATGGCCCAGCGTTTCCCCTCATCGAAGCGATGCAGGCGTTGCTTCACTAGCTTGGAGCCTGGTCGGATCTTCAAGGCATGCTCGGGGACTTCCCTCAGAATGCCCGGCATGTCCAAGGGTTTCCACGCAAAAATGTCTCTGTTGGCGCGGAGGAAGCCGACGAGCATGCTTTTCTATTTGGGGGAACACGTGGTGCCAATGCACACCACTTTGCCCTTGGGGCTGCTAGGGTCTATGAGGACCTTTTTGGTGCCCTCCACTGGCTCAAAAGACCTAGCTAACCACTTAGGGTTGGGTGCTTCCTCGGCGACCTCCTTCCTAATGGCACGAGCTCTTTGGAGGCAACGATTGCCGCGGCGTGATCGCAGCACTCGACCTCGCACTCATAGCTGCGCTGGAAGGAGGTGCCGATGGTGATGACCCTATCTAGGCCCAGCATCTTCAGCTTTAGGTAGGTGTAGTTGGGGATGGCCATGAACTTCACGTAACATGGTCGTCCCAGGATGGCGTGGTAGGTTCTATGGAACCCAACCACCTCGAAGGTGAGGGTCTCCGTCCTATAATTGGATGGATCCCCAAATGTGATGGGCAGATCAATCTACCCAATTGGCATGGCCTGCTTTCCAGGCATGATGCCGTGGAAAGGCGCCCTGGTCGGTCGAATGGGCGCTCGGTCGATGCCCATAGCGTCGAGCGTCTCGGCGTACATGATGTTAGGGCCACTGCCTCCATCCATCAGTACCTTGGTGAGCCACTTCGTGCCAATGATCAGGTCAACCATGAGCGGGTATCTCCCTGGTTATGGGATCCTCTCTGGGTGGTCGGTCCGATCGAAGGTTATGGCAGACTCCGACCATCGGAGAAAGGTAGGCATGGCTGGCTCGGCCATATAGACCTTGCGGCACGCGAGCTTCTGATGGCGCTTGGAGTCATAGGCTACTGACCCTTCGAAGATCATGAGGCAACCATCCGACATCAGAAAGCCACCATCCTTCCCCTCGGCGCCATCCGCGGTCGGGTCGGGGTCCTTCCAGTGCTCCCCTTTGTTGGAGCCCCCGGACAAGAACCGCTTCATGAGGTCGCAGTCCTTGTATAGATGCTTGACAGGGAAGGCATGGTTTGGGCATGGCCCCACGAGTAGCTTCTCAAAGTGGTTCGGGGTGCCCTCCGTAGGCTTCTGACCCCCCTACAGTCGACGGTGGCCATGAGCGAGCCCTCGCGCCGCTGCTTGTTCTTCTTCTTGATGGGACGGTTGGAGGCGCCCTCACCGACATCCTCGTCTCATTTTGCCTTGCCCTTAAGGTGGTCTTAGATCGCTCCGACCGCCTCCTCGCCCAAGGCATGGTTGGTGGCGATGTCGAGCAGCTCCTTGGTGGTTCATAGGCCCTTATGTCCCAGCTTGTGAATTAGGGACTCACGGGTGGTCCCAGACAGGAAAGCTCCTATAACGTCGGCGTCGACGACATTAGGCAGCTCATTGCATTGCCAGGAGAAGCGCTAGATATACCCACGAAGGGTTTCCTCAGCCTTTAGTCGGCAGTTTTTGAGATCCCATGGGTTCCCGGGGCGCTTGTACGTGTCCTGGAAGTTCCCTACGAAGATCTCTTTCAGGCCCGCCCAACTTTGGATTCTATTGGGCGGAAGGTGTTCCAACCATGTTCGCGCCGAATCAGCTAGGAACAATGGAAGGTTGCGGATAATAAAATCATCATTATCTACTCCACCGGCTTGGTAGGCAAGCTGATAATCCTCAAGCCATAGTCCGGGATTCATTTTCCCAGAGTATTTCAGGATGTTGGTTGGTGGTCGGTACCTTGGCGGGAAGGCGGTGTTGAGGATGTGTTGTCCGAAGGCCTAAGGCCCCGGCAGGCCAGGGCTTGGGCTTCGGTCCTCGTCGTTGTCGTAGCGTCCACCATGATGAGGGTGGTAGCCATGGCTAGCTCCCTCCCCCACATCGCCATGGGTACGCCTGCGGGCGTCGAGGGTGTCGCGCGTGTCACGGTTGCAGCTGAGACGCTTATGCACCAGAACCACGGTGCGTAGCCTGCTGCCTTGCGGCGCCTAGTGGACCAATGCATCCTTATCAGGTCACTCCGAGGGCATGCGCTGGCTGACATCAAGCTCGCATCACCGTGCAAATCTCTCGGCCTGCTGCACCGTTGCACGCTTGAGCAGCGTGCGAATCTCGCGGTGGACCCAACGATCCTCAGGCGTCGTGGGCCCTGGAAGGCCACGAAGCAAGGCCACCACAATAGCGATGTTCTGTCTCACCTGAGCGAAGTGTGGGAGGGCTTCATCGTCTGTGATGATCCTCCGGTTCATGTCGCGGGCCATGGCACGCGCGCGCCTACCGCCTGTTTGGCGCTAGATCTCCCAATCGAGCTCCGCGCATTCCTGCTCGAGCTGGAGTCATGCTTCCTTAAGCTCTAGGTGTCGGGCCTTCAGCTGCTCCACCTGAAGGCGGGGTGGGGCCCCTGTCTCCCCCTCGACCTCATCGTCGAGATTGTTTGTCGGGGTAGCCTCCTCCTCACGAATGCTTTTGACGTGTCCCTCGGGGTACCCGCCTTAAAACACTCATGAGAGGGGTGATGGCTCCCCTTGCTAGAGTCAGAGCTAGAGGGCGACTTAGGTTCTCCCGCGAGGAAGGTCATGGAAAGACTCTGCGACATATTCGGTCATCCCCATGAACTCATCATTCGTGGAGGACAGAGGTGTGCGTCATGCCACAAGGTGGCCATCGGTCTCTGCGGCGTTGTGGAGACCGGACGGGAGCATTGTCGGGGCGCTCCGGATGAGGTATGCTAGAGAGAGTGGCTCCCCTCCAGGAAGCTATGCCAAGAAGTTGATGAACGAGAAGGTGAGGTGGCATTTGTCTTCCCGGGGGCCGCCAAGGTCCCAGGAGGGCACCGAGTTGGCGCTCTAACCTCCCGTAGTCGAAGTCAAGGAGCTGGTTGCTCCTAGGGGCATGGGCCTCCGGTGCGTGTAGCTACAGCTCCTCAAGTGCCTCAGTGATCGCATCGAGGTCGGCAGAGTGGAGAGGTCGGACGACGGCGGGAGCCATCGCCAACTCTCCCTCCGTCGTGATGATAAAGTCTAGGTCCCCGAAGCGCACGTGCGCGCCCGGGACCCAGCTAAGGTTGTGACTAGCCATCTGAGGCCTGGTGTGGATGTCGAGACACGCAAAAGGCCCCTACCTGGCGTGCCAATTGTCGATGTTTCGAGTTGCCACTAACAAGTAAATTTCTAATATTGTGCGTCTGGCTCGGAAGGTGTGCTATGAGGACACGAGGTTTATACTGGTTCGGGCAGAATGTCCCTACGTCCAGTTCATTACTACCACTTGTGTTACTAGCACTGAAAGTTCATAGTAGGGGTTACAAATGGGTGAGAGAGGGATAGGTCCCAAGTCTCTGATGGAAAGGCTGAACAGGTGCCGAGGGCTCGGTTGCTGCTTGATTGTACGTTTGGGGTTTGATGAGTTGATCAGATTCAAGTCTCCTATGGTGTGTTGCGATGAGTTCCGATGCCCCCTATCAGGACACCCTGCTTTCCCTTTTATAGGCCAAGGGAAAGCATGGGTTACAGTAGAGGAAGAGAAGAGAACGAGAGGAAGAAGTCCTTCAGGATCACCAGGACCTTCTCCTCTATGCGGGTCCCGCCGACCTTGTAGACGTCAACAGGGACAGCTTCTCATCACGGCCCTGTCCGTCACTGGCACCATGTTCAGGCGTCGTCTGCCAGTCGTGGCGCTCCACTCTGTCCTAGCAGACGTCATGGTGAACTGACGCGCCTGTCAGTGTTCGTACGGGGGTTATGTAGAACAGCACCGGTACGCCCGACGCTGTTCCTGATGTGAACCCCCAAATATGGCCCGTCGTGGCCATGGGTTAAATTGGGGCATGCCGGTCACTCCCCTGGTGTCAGAGCTTTGACCCAGGCCCATACGCTTGGAGCTGGAGTGGTCGGTGGTGGTATGGGTCTCCGTCGGGCGAGACGAAACCCCTAGCCTCAGGATCAGGCGAGGCGGAGTGCAAACCCAAGGCTCGGGCGAGGTGGAGCCCAAACCCAAGGGTCGGATGAGGCGGAGCCATCCCTTATAGGTCGGGCGAGGCGGAGCCTGTAGCCTCGGTGTCGCGCGAGGCGGAGCTAGCCCTTAGAGGTCGGGCGAGGCGGAGCCCGTGACCTCGGTGTCGGGCGAGATGGAGCCCGCGGTCTCGGTGTCGGGAGATGCAAAGCTACCCTCAGGGGTCAGGAGAGGTGGAGCCACCCTCAGGGGTCAGGCGAGGCAGAGCCTGCGGCCTCGGTGTCGGGCGAGGCGGAGCCACCCTCAGGGGTCAGGCGAGGCGGGGCCCGCTGCCTCGGTGTCGGGCGAGACGGAGCCACCCTCAGGGATCGAGCAAGGTGGAGCCCATGGCCTCAGTGTCAGGCGAGGCAGAGCCAACCCTCAGGGGTCGGCCAAGGTGGAGTTCGCACACCTAGGGGTCGGTTGGAGCTGTAGTCGTGCTCTTAATTGCTTCGACGAATCAATGTTGATGGTTACTATCTCCTCCTCTTTGGGTACCCTGGTATTGGTCCCCGACAAGGAGGTTCGGCAGCAAGTATGTCCCCGAGTCGCTGACCACGCTCGCCACCGAATTCTAGGTAACGCTAATTTATCGGTGCTCGAGGATCTATTCGTTGCTTTTTCTCTCTCACTGCTGATTTGGGCACCGTCGTTCAGTTGTTTTTTACTGGTACATGATTCAGAGCAACTAACATCTTGTAGTCTGCAGAGATGTAGAGACAGAATGCCATTTGTTAACTAGCGTCCAATACTGAGTAGTATATTGTTGCTTTCCTGAACCTAGGGTTCTTGAACATTCTCACCATTCATACTGTGGACTTCAGTTAGGGGCTCAAACATAGCTGGGCTTTGAGGTTGGACACTTTATAGTTTGCATATAGTAGACTAATAGTACATTACATTGCTTACAGCTGTGTCCACTTGAATTAGACTGATGTATGTATAATTTTTATGCATAAAGAAACTGCGTGATCAGATATTTATGAGATCGCACAGGACTGTCTTACTTTCAAGAACTGATACTTTGTTTCGATAAGGTTGTGAAGACATACGACCATTGTTCAGTGCCATAATAATATAATTTGATAGATTAAAAAGGATAATTGGTCCTTAACCTTGTGATACAATGATCACTGTTTTGGTTTTGATCGCCTTAGTTATGTCTTCGTTAAGGTCGGTGATCTGTCCAAATCATATAAGCTATCCCCTGGCATCAACAAAAAAAATTACTATGTAGGTACTGCATGCCAATGAGGTTCTATATGGGCTGTCAACTATTCAGCTCTCTTATTAATTTTATTATTGCTACTTTTTCTAATCTACCTTTGCTTGATCTCGATGAAGACATTGGTTTCCATTTTCATTCTCACTCCTATATAAGATAGAGATAAATTCAAAAAACCTGCTGCACTTAGCATGGAACTTGTTTTCACCAGAAAATCTAATGCATCTAGAAAATCTCGTCTCAAGGTCAGTTTCCAGAGGTCAGTTTCTATGTTGGCATAGAAATTGATATGCTGCCAATCATAGCAGGGCTGCTCAAGGTAAGACGACGACGACAACAACGACAAAGCATTTAAGTCCTAAACAAATTGGAATAGATTAGAGTTGAAAATCAGCAGAAGCAATCAAGATTTAATCGTGTGAATAGCTATTTTCCAAACACTCATATCTAAAACTAAGTCTTTAGATATATTATATCCTTTTAAATCTCCTTTTATTACCTCTACATAAATCAACTTCGGTCTTCCCTGCCTCTCTCAACGTTATCCACTACCACACATCGCGCGAGATGCAATCTGCCGGCAGGCTCCTCGCAGCGGCCGCGCCGCGAAGCCCGCGTTCTCTCCTCCTCCTGCGCGGCCTCTGCTCCGCCTCGCCCGCCGGACAGCCGGATCCGCGGCCCCACACGGCCCCGGACCCCGACCCCGACCCGCGGCTCGTCGGCGCGCTCTGCCGTGTGCTCAGCGACTTCCGCGGGCCGCGGCACGACCTCCGCGCCGCGCTCGACGGATTCGGGCCACGCCTCACGCCCGCGGCGGCGGCCGCCGTCCTGCGCCGCTGCCGCAACCTTCCCGTGCCCTCGCTCCGGTTCTTCCTCTTCGCCGCCGCGCTGCCGGGGTTCACCCATCTTCCGGAGTCGCTCCTCATCCTCGCCGGCTCGCTCGCGGGGGCGCGGCTCTTCTCGCTTCTGCGCTCCCTGCTCTCCGATCTCCCGCGACCCGCGCTCTCGCGGGACCTGTTCCCGCTGCTGTTCCGCGCGTACGCCCGCGCCGGCCTCCCCGACGACGCCATCCGAGCTTTCTCCTCCATGGAGGGGTTCGGGTTCCTGCCGACGGTCGCTGATCTGCACTCCCTGCTCTTCACGTTATCGCATAATGGCCTGGCAGAGCACGCCGAGGCATTCTTTAGGGAGTCGCCACTTCAGTTTGATGTCTCGGCCAAAACCTATACCATCCTGATCTCTGGGTGGGCTGTTGTTGCGAAGCCAGAGAAGGCTCGGAAACTGTTTGACGAAATGATTGAGAGAGGGGTCCAGCCTGATGTGCCTACCTATAACGCGTTGATTGACGCCTTGTGTCGAGGAGGGGATGTTGCGCTTGCACAGGAGCAGCTAAAAGATATGCAACGCAGCCGTGGGCTTGCCCCTGATGCTGCTACTTATGGCCCATTCCTTCATTCAGCATGTGCGTCAAAGGATGCTCGTGCTGCTCTTCGTGTGCTAGATAGGATGCGTGCACGCAGCCTTACCCCAAATGTATTCACCTATAATGCTGTCATTCGGTTACTGTGCGAGTTGGGAGAGGTTGACGAGGCTTATAATATCCTGATGGCAGCCTATGGGGAGAAGCCTGATGTTTGGAGCTACAACACTCTGCTTAATACACATTGTAAGCTGAAAGAGGTGAACAAAGCGTTACGGCTTATTTCAAGGATGGATGAAGGCTTGTGTTTTGCCTAATCGGCACTCTTACAACATGATTCTGAAAATGTTGATTGCTATAGGAAGGGTTGATAGGGCAATTGAGGTTTGGGATGGGATGGAAAAACGTGGTTTCCACCCCAGGAGCAGCTACTTACGCTGTTATGATCCATGGGCTATCTTGCAAGAAGGGTAGAGCAGAGGAGGCCTGCAGTTACTTTTTGAGGATGGTAGATGAAGGTATCCCTCCTTACCAGGCTACTTGTCAGGTGCTGGGGGATAGGTTGCTCAGGCTTGGCTTGCGAGATGATCTTGAGATGCTCACCGATAGGATGCGCCGGAGCACGTCCTGCACAATACAAGATTTGGCAAGTATCATGTGCAGTAAGAGGGCAGAGGAAACTAGAAATCTGAAATGTGACCATGAATTCTCTGGCCTTGATCTTGCTGAGAGCCAGTGGAGGGAGAAATGGAAAATAGGAGACACCTCGTAGGGGCAGGTTTAATGTGTATAAGAATCTCTGTGATCCCATTGATGAATGGCACTCGTAACATGGCTCTGTCATTTCTTACTGGGTATTTTTCTAGTGTATAATTACATTTTCCCCCTTCGCAATGTTTTGGCATTTGCTATAGACTTGCCTGTTAGGAACGTTGAATGTTTCCATCATTAAAACTATTTTGTATTCCCTGTAACAAGTTTTATATAGTGTTCACTTTGTAACTCTACAGTTGTCTTACAAATTATGACCAGACTTGAATTTCATTATTTCCAGTCCTTTTATATTTCTTGGTATGGAAACTGAAAAACAATGAGCTATCCTGATGCAACGACAACGACAACAACAACAAAGCTTTTAAGTCCCAAACAAGTTGGGGTAGGCTAGAGTTGAAACCCAGCAGAAGTCATCAAGGTTCAGGCACGTGAATAGCTGTTTTCAAAGCACTCCTATCTAAGGCTAAGTCTTTGTGTATATTTCATCATTTCAAGTCTCCTTTTATTGCCTCTACCTAAGTCAACTTCGGTCTTCCTCTGCCTCTGTTCACGTTACTATCCTGCCTTAGAATTCCACTACGCACCGGTGCCTTTGGAGGTCTCCGTTGGACAAGTCCAAACCATCTCAATCGGCGTTGGACAAGCTTTTCTTCAATAGGTGCTACCCCTAATCTATCATGTATATCATTGTTCCGAACTCGATCCCTTCTTATATAACCGCAAATTCAATGCAACATACGCATTTCCGCGACACTTATCTGTTGAACATGTCGTCTTTTCGTAGGCCAACATTCTACACCATACAACATAGCAGGTCTAATCGCCGTCCTATAAAACTTGCCTTTTAGCTTTTGTGGTATCCTTTTGTCACATAGGACACCAGATGCTTGGCGCCACTTCATCCACCATGCTTTGATTCTATGGCTAACATCTTCATCAATATCCCCGTCTCTTTGTAGCATTGATCCTAAATATCGAAAGGTATCCTTCCTAGGCACTACTTGACCTTCCAAACTAATATCTTCCTCCTCCCAAGTAGTAGTACCGAAGTCACATCTCATATACTCAGTTTTAGTTCTACTGAGTCTAAAACCTTTGGACTCCAAAGTCTCCGGCCATAACTCTAGTTTCTGATTCACTTCTGTCCGGCTTTCATCAACTAGCACTACATCGTCTGCGAAAAGCATACACCAAGGGATGTCCCCTTGTATGTCCCTTGTGACCCCATCCATCACTAAGGCAAACAGATAAGGGCTAAAAGCTGACCCTTGATGTAGTCCTATCCTAATCGGGAAGTCATTCGTGTCTCCATCACTTGTTAGAACACTAGTCACAACATTGTTGTACATGTCCTTAATGAGCCTGACGTACTTCATTGGGACTTTATGTTTGTCCAAAGCCCACCACATAACATTCCTTGGTATTTTATCATAAGCCTTCTCCAAGTCAATAAAAACCATGTGTAGGTCCTTCTTCTTCTCCCTATACCGCTCCATAACTTGTCTTATTAAGAAAATGGCTTCCATGGTTGACCTTTTGGGCATGAAACTAAATTGGTTCATAGAGATCCACGTTATTACTCTCAAGCAATGCTCGATAGCTCTCTCCCATAGCTTCATAGTATGGCTCATCAACTTAATTCTCTGGTAATTAGTACAACTTTAAATATTCCATTTATTCTTGTAGATCGGTACCAATATACTTCTCCCCACTCGTCAGGCATCTTGTTCGATCGAAAAATATGGTTGAACAGCTTTGTTAGCCATACTATAGCTATGTCCCCAAGGCATCTCCACACCTCAATTGGGATACCATCCGGTCCCATCGCCTTACCTCCTTTCATCCTTTTCAACGCCTCTCTGACCTCAGATTCTTGATTCTCAACACAAAGCGCCTATTGATATCATCAAAAGAGTCATCCAACTGAAAGGTTGTGTCCGTATTCTCACCATTGAACAATTTGTCAAAATACTCTTGCCATCGATATCGGATCTCATCCTCCTTCACCAAGAGATGCTCCCTTTCATCCTTAATGCACTTAACTTGGTTGAAGTCCCTTGTCTTTCTTTCACGAACCCTAGCCATCCTATAAATGTCCTTCTCTCCTTCCTTCGTACTCAAATGTTGGTAAAGATCCTTGTACGCTCTACCCTTTGCCACACTTACAGCTCGCTTTGCAGTCTTCTTTGCCACCTTATAGTTCTCTATGTTGTCCACACTCCTGTCATGGTACAAGCGTCTATAGCATTCTTTTTTCTCCTTAATAGCCCTTTATACTTCCTCGTTCCACCACCAAGTATTTTTAGCCTCGCCTCCACTTCCTTTGGTTACTCCACACACCTCTGAGGCCACCTTTCGAATGTTGGTTGCCATCTTCTTCCATATGTTGTTTATGTCCTCTTCTTCCTTCCAAGAGCCCTCTTTGATAACCCTTTCCCTGAATACCTCTGACATTTCCTCTTTCAATTTCCACCACTTTATTCTTTCAATCTTAGCTTGTTTATCCCTATGGGCACACACCTGAAAATGAAAGTCTACCACCAAAAGCTTATGTTAAGAAACAACACACTCCCCTGGTATCACCTTGCAACCCAAGCATGCTCATTTATCCTTTCTTCTTGCGAGGACAAAGTCAATCTAGCTAGAGTGTTGTCCGCTACCGAAGGTCACTAGATGAGATTCTCTGTTTTCTAAAGAAAGTGTTGGCTATCATCAGGTCAAAAGCTACCACAAAGTCCAGAACTTCCTCCCCCTCCTGATTCCTACTACCATACCCAAAACCTCCATGAATTGCCTCAAAACCTGCGCTTGTAGTACCTACATACCCATTAAGATCTCCTCCTATAAAAAACTTCTCACTACTAGGTACAGCTCTAATCAGACCATCTAAGTCTTCCCAGAACTGTCTCTTAGCACTCTCGTCAAGGCCTACTTGGGGGCATACGTACTAATTACGTTTAAGACCATATCACCAACGACAAGCATGACTAAGATAATCCTATCTCCTTGCATTCTCACTCCCACCACACCATTCTTGAGGCTCTTATCAATCAAAACTCCTACTCTATTTCTATTCGTGACTGTCCCTGTGTACCAAAGCTTGAAACCTATATTGTCCACCTCCTTCACCTTCTGACCATTCCATTTAGTCTCTTAAACGCATAATATATTTACATGCCTTCTAGTCACGGTATCAACTAATTCTCTTAACTTACCTATAAGCGACCCTACATTCCAACTACCTAAACGGATCCTAGTTGGTTCGACTAGCTTCCTTACCCTTCGCACCTGTCAACTCAGATGTGAAGACCCTTGCTCATTTTTCACTTACACCCGGGCGCCGATGTAGCACGCCACTAAGGAAGCGAGTTAAGTACATTTTTTTTGTTGTAACATGCTGAGATTTGAGATACTAGGGCATGCTCAAGGAACGGATTTTTTATATTTTTATACAGGTCACTGTTTTAAGGACGGGAATATCTGCTATTCTGCTTACATTTTTTTGTTGTAACATGCTGAGATTTGAGATACTAGGGCACGCTCAAGGAACGGATTTTTATATTTTTATATAGGTCACTGTTTTAAGGACGGGAATATCTGCTATTATTCGCTTGTTGTGCTCATCTGCAAGCTGAATAGTAGAGTAGTACTTTTTCCAAAAATGTAACTGATGGTCTAGGGCAGGAGATGCGGGATTTGCAGAGAGGTTGCAAGGTGATGTCAAAAGAAAATGACAAGCTTGAGGTAGCATCTATGGTCGTTTTTCCTTTTCAAATGTATGTGTTAGAGGACTAGGTTGCAGATCTGAATTTTCTGAGTTGATTGTTATTTGAGTATTTATAGAAACTGATTTTTTATAAATGGAGAACGGTCACAGGCCACAACATGTGCTATGTTCCTCTAGACTAGATTATTGTTTTGATTTAACAGTTCTTTTATAAGCATATTCTATCTAGAAATATCAGGAAACTACGAAAAAGTGCTGAAGATCGCATCAACTGCAACCTTATATAGGTAAAGGGCAACCAAGATCTTTGATTCAGAAGCAGAATATGGGAAAGTTCAACTGAAATTGGAGCAAATAATTTCTATACAGGTAGAAGGGAAGAAGAAAGGCTGTGGCCAGAAGAGGAAAGCAAAGCCACAGTACAATGATGTGAGTGTGGGCTGTTGCTGCAGTTTTGGTTCATCAGGGTTTTATCATAGTTGTCCTAATAAATTACTACATGTTGTCTGCATTTCTTGATTCCACTGATAGTAAGCATCTGATGCTGCTGGACTTTATATATATTAAGTTCTTATTAGTTCTAACAACAAGAATAAAACACTATGTAGAAGAAGGCTAAGACAGTAGTGGATGCCATGCTTACAAGATCTCACGAAGGTCGTCTCGTGAAAGACTGTACTCTCTCAGGAAGAAGAAAGGTGGAAAAAAAGAGCAGGCCAATCTTGTGCAACATGGGGCGGCACTGGGGCACCAGATATCTAATAGTTATAGTCTCAGCGTATTTTCTTTCCTTAAATGTTCAAATACGCTTATATTTGGAAGTTCCCCGTTCTCTAAAATTTGCCCCTGTTTTGATATGCATCATAATTTTTTTAGCTTTTCGATTCAATGTCATTTTAGAAGATTGTATGATTGCATTTATATGTAGCAGTTTAATCCTGTGCAGTGATTAGTATCTTAGGTGGCTATTATAGTGACTATCAATCAAGAATTTGTAGTCTCCTTCGATTTCACATATTTGTGTGTAAATAATTGGCTCACTAAATTGATGGTAGAATAAATGGTTTACATTGTACTTTACATTAGCTTTTTTAATTTTTTGAGAAAATTTGTGATGTGCCAACCTCTCGGAATAATTTAGGGAAGGTAAATCTAACATGAGACCAAGGATGTGTGTGATCTAGAGGAGCTGCAAGTTGTTGAAGCATTTAGACAAATACTACTCTTGGATGAGCTGTTGCCTCGCAAGACATGATGACTATCATATGATGCTGAGCTATATATATCAGTTAAATCTGATATGTAGATATCTGAAAGTAACGAAATTTGATATCGACAAAGCAAAGCAAATGTGGATTGATATGCTTTAGTGGCGAAGAGAGTATGGCACTGATGCGACTGTGGAGGTTAGTGGCGGAGGGAGTATGGCACTGATGTTGACAAAGCAAAGCAAATGTTTTTTCTTGCTTGGAATATATATTGGGTTAATTTGTTGCATCTCTAAAGATTTGTTGTCGATGCTTGTAAAAAAAATGCGTAGTGAGTTACCGGAATTCCTTGGTGGCACTTGTACCTGTCCTGAATACCTGCCTTAAGGCTGAAAAGAGACCATGACATTAGTTTTATGATTTTTTAGTTTTATGCTTTATTTTAAATTTATGCTTTATTTTTTTAGATGCAAAGACTAATTATGCTATGTTATGCTTTCCGAATTATATATATGGTCATATATAATTGCGTGTACGGAAAATTTTTTGGCTGTTTTTATATTCATCTCTTAAATAAAGTCGTGGCGTTAGCACGGACACTGTACTAGTATCTAAAATTCTTCAAAATTTTCAAATAGATGCTAGAGAATAAGTTTGCCCCAGTTTATTTGTACGTGGCATCGTACCTCTTGTAGTTTTGAAATTAAAAATCCTTGTGTAATGATATATTTGAGTCTTAGGTTAGTCTGTTTAGCCTCAAAATGGACCAAAAATCCAAAAAAGTTTATCAAAACTCAAACTCACGGCTCATGTAATTTCTCAGTTCTAACTGGATTTATGTGGAATAATATTTTTCTTTTATAAAAATTAGCATAAGCATCGACATAAGCTAAATTTTAGCGAAGCCAGCTGAAACCGTGCCAATCTGTAACCGGAGACATCATGACCTGGGCAATGGAAAGGATCTCGAATTCACTACACGTCGCGTCGAGACTGGAAGGCCGGCTCACTCACCTGATCAGTGACGACGGTCGAGGAGAAAGGAACAGTAGATCGATGCCGTCGCTTTCGCTCCGATCCGGCGGAGGCGGCGGTCGCCGAGTCTCAACTCGATCTCACGACGAGGGCGCGGGTGGAGTCGGGGCCGTGTAATCTCGTGGTAGCGGGCCCAGATGTCGGTGAGTGTCGTGCGTAAGTTTCTGTCTGGAAGGTTTTCTCGGACGGGTGCCTCCGGAGTCTGGAGCATTTCCGAGTTGCCTCCACCTCCACTCCACCGCGCAAGTGACGAGAAGGCGTCGCCGGTCGCCACCACCGCTGCCGCCACGACTCGCCGTCATACTAGGCTCGTATGGCGCGCCGCCGCGTGCTGCTCTTCCTCAAGCCCTTCGACGTATACCCTCCCCGCCCGTACGTCGGGGCCGCGGCCTCCTCTCCCACCTCTGCGCCCTCGACGCCGCCGCAACCGCGCGCCGCCAGCCCCAAGGTCGCACCTCTCTCTCTCTCTCCTTCTCTCATGTCTTTAGTTATGCTGTTCGCCATTGCTTCCCGAGGACTGGACCGGGGTGCCAGGGTTCTCACATGTTTGGACGGTCCCATATATATAGGGTCTAAACTGTGGCGGAGTTCACTTCTTCGCGCTTCGATCGTGAAAATCACGCTATAGGGTATAGGCTTCCCGATTTCATTAACCTCGTTCACAGTGTTGTTCGTTGTGCGGGAGCACGCTTGATCCATTTGAGTTGAGTGAGCAAAAAATGCTCGTCCAAATGGTGGTGGAGTTCAGGTGTTCGTTGAAATGCCTCTACGGATCGTGACTTTTACTTTTACTTTTTTTGGTGTCCTGGATAACTAACTAAGATGTGGTGCACTTACAGTAGCCATTGGTCATTGCGGTAGTACTTGCAAAATGCCGTAGAATGACATTCTATAACTTGTTGCATGGTGCACTGTTGTTGTGGTAATGAATTACTCCTTAACTGTTCAGTCCTTTTTTGTTGTATGGGTCTGACATGGTGTTTGCATGCATCATTTTCGGTTAGAAAAAGATTCACTTACTCCTGGTCTTATCGGTTATCCAATTTTTTTTAGGAAATATACTGTAGAAGTTGTTTCTTGCTGGGGGGTTCTCTCTGAACAATCTGAGCTATCTAGTCTGTAATTTAACTGCAGTTTCCCCCTGCCCCCTTGATTGATTTCAATACTGCAGATACTTTTTGATATGGATTAAGGAAACTTACCTAGCCTTCTATCACCATCGTGGTTTGCCTTTGCAGATCCTGAGCTATCTGGATGATAGGTGCAGAGTTCACAAGGACACAATTGATCTCTGCCAGAGGGTCCTACAGCGCAAGTCCCTTGACTGGATTTCTGTGCAGCGCAATCTTTTGTCTCAGCCAATACGTGATGTGGATCTTGTGATTGCTGTCGGTGGTGATGGCACCCTTCTCCGGGCTAGCCATTTTTTGGATAGCTCAGTTCCTATATTGGGTGTTAATTCAGATCCTACTTGTACTAAGGAGGTCAGTTGTTTATCCTTTTCTAACTCAGAAGTCTCGTAGCTTGAAACCAGTGAGGTACAATATTCATATCATAACCAGTATGCTATTAGCTGGTTGTTTACTTGTGAGCAGACTGGCCTTTATATTTGTGCCTCATCAAGTCTTGTTATAATTCTGTAGCTCATAATAGCCTCATGCAGGTTGACGAGCTAACTGATGAATTTGATGCAAGGAGGAGCACAGGATATCTTTGTGCAGCTACTGCAGGAAACTTTGAACAGGTTATTTTATCTGCAAAATGTTCGCATTTTATTATTTGTTTCAAGGACATTGGACTAAAATCCATGCTCAATCTACTTCTTTGTAGAATTGTATCATTAATGGATTTTTATATGATCTCAAATTCCATTTCGACTGAACTTGCCATACTCCCAGATACTTGATGCAACGCTTGATGGCAGTAGGCGCCCTTTGGAGCTGTCAAGGATATCGGTGAAACTAAATGGAATTCAGCTGCCGACTTATGCTCTGAATGATATATTGGTGTCACACCCTTGTCCAGCAAGTGTGTCACGCTTCTCATTTAGGTATTTTGTCTGAGTTTCCTTATAAATTCATTTTCCTTTCAAATGTGATCAATTCTGATTAGTATTGCCATCTCAGGAAAAGGAACAATACGGGAGAGAACTCGCGTTTAATTAATTGTAGATCAAGCGGTCTGAGGGTCTCAACAGCTGCTGGATCAACTGCTGCCATGCAATCAGCTGGAGGATTTATGATGCCATTATCAAGCCGTGAGCTTCAGTATATGATAAGGGAGCCGATTTCTCCAACGGATGCCGACAAACCAATGCTCCATGATTTTCTAAAGCAAGAGCAACACATGCTTGTTGTATGGTACAATCAAGAGGGTGCTGTTTATGTTGATGGTTCACATGTAGTGCATTCAATTCAGCATGGGGACTCACTTGAGATATCCTCAGATGCTCCGACCTTAAAAGTTGTTTTGCCAGAACATTTGCTAAAGAAGGCACCTGAATAGTGAAATAACAATGTTTTTGTGATGTTCCTTATCGATTTAATATGATATAGGAGTTGAGCAGTGAGCTGAGTTATTGGGTGCTTAAGCGGTATCAATTCATGTTCATGTAGTGACTGACAGTTAAATGCTATCAGATGAAGCATTAATGACAAATTTGTGAGGTTTTATTTGTAAATAAAAGCAAAAGAAGGGTCAGCAGAGACAATAGGGACCTTCCAGTGCTGTACCGTGGTCAGCATTTTATAGTCCCATTGAATTTGAAGCGGATGCTACTAAAATGCTTATGACTTACAGGATTAGACATTAGTACGCTACTTGGTATTTGCATTGCAATGTTGATACTTTATACAGATGTTCTGGTCTACCCCTGGTAGTTCGTACTTTATGTACACTTGGGTCATGGTGCACATCTACTACATCTGACTCACCAATGGTCTCAGGTCATTATTTATATCTATGGTTGATGATTCATTAGTGTAATTGCAGAAAGCTTGTTCTGTCAGTCTCTGACGCTCACTTAGTTTTTGCCAGAGGTTCCTCCATAAACCACCTGTGCTCAGGCAATTCTGAGCAAGACTGAGATCTGACAGCAAGGGCTGAAGAGGCGTGTGGCCCTCAAGCAGGCTAACAACTTTTGACATCTTTGGTCTCAGTTTAGGTGCTGCGGTTGTGCATAGCAAGGCAACATTTAGCATGATGAGTGCCTCTTCTGTTGAGTAATTCGATCCTAGGTCTGGATCTACCAATTCCAGGAGAGCTCCTCTCACATGCAGAACACAAGCCTGGAACACATTTAGGACATGCAGTTAGCTTACTACTCTCAAGATATGCCCATGAAGATTCAATATAATCCATTTTCATTGTCTACTCCCTTGTCTACATGAAAAAAATGTTATTTTTGTTAGGTTTCACAATTTTGACACGCTAGAGGTAAAAATCCAGTTAATGCTGTGGGAATGTAAGAATCTATTCCTTTTGTAAGGGACAATGATGCAAGAACTAAATGTAGAGAATTTATTCCTTTTGACACATATCTTGGTCATGGGATTTACCTAATGTGAATGTTTAAACAATAAGGTTATCTTAAATGTGCATTCATATGGGATGCAGGATTGAGCTAATGTTACTGTTCAAATGATAAGGTAATATGAAATGCGCTTCCATATGAAATATCCTAGTGTTGAACAAAAACTGATCATTTTCTAGCAATATGGGCAACCCATATTTGTAGCAGAAACAATTATCTGCAGTTCATAAATGCTTTGTGTGTAAGGTGATGATATAGCAAGCCCTCCATCCAACATGGTCCAAACTGCTGTTTACGAATGGATAAAGATTCAGGAGTTACCCAATCTAGAAGATGAACAAAATCTTCCGTTGGCCTGTAGTTTGTGTTACTTTTTCCACTGACAATTTCCAAAGCAACAACACCAAAACTGTATACATCAGCTTTATCTGTCAAATAACCACGCATAGCATACTCAGGAGCCATGTATCCGCTGCATGAACACAGAATGATCAAATCAGCTGTAAGTTCTGCAGTTTACATTTACTAAAAAGTGAGCAGAAACGTAATTTCATCAGTTGTTCAAATAGGAACTGATTAACAACATTAAGAGTCTTAATTCAATACCACTGTCAATATGCTGTTAGTTGCATCTTTTTTTTTGTTTATGTTTATATGCAGGAATGGCAACCCCCCAGATTCAAAAAAAAAAAAAGGAATAGCATCCCCCATATGTATGTGGTTTCTTTCCTGGCTCAGTGACTCTTAGCCAATGAATTCTGTTCTCTGGGTTCCCACTGTTTATCCTTAGGTTGCTTGCAATGTTCGTTGTTACCATTGCTACAGATTGCCTTCCCTTCTGGAGCTTCTTATCTATAGCCTTGTATTGTAGGTCAATCAGATGTGTGGATGTGATTGTATGTTTCAACAAAAAAAGGAGTGTGGAAGTTAAACACTTACATGGTTCCAGCTACTTTTGTGCTTATGTGGGTGTGATCATCTTCATTAAGCTTTGCTAGCCCAAAATCTGAGATCTTGGCATTCAAATTTTTGTCAAGCAATATATTGCTGGCCTTGATATCGCGGTGTACGATCCTTATTGTGGACTCCTCATGTAGATATGCTAGACCTTTTGCTATCCCAAGGCAAATCCTATGTCTTGTTGCCCTATCCAATCTGAGTCTGTATTGATCAACTGGACCCAGCAGTAACAGCCCATGAAAGTCTGAGTTCTAACATGTAGCATATAAGACTAAAAAAAGGGGTAAACCAGGAAACATGAGAGTACAATTACCAAAAACAGCTCGTGCAAGGCAATTATTTTCCAGATACGCATAAACTAACAACAACTGGTTTCGTTCTGTACAGCAGCCATAGAGTTTGACAAGGTTTGGATGCTGTAGTGAAGATGTCATCCCTATCTCATTCACGAATTCTCGATTCCCTTGTTTAGACCTTGCTGATAACTGCTTGACAGCAATGACGGTGCCATCGGACAATAAACCCTGTCAAACCATCAATGGCAATGTTCCTGTATAAGTTGTGCTTTGGCAGTATTAACTTATTTATTGTTTATGCATGGAAAGTAATGCTGACTGACCTTGTAAACTGAACCAAAACCACCTTCACCAATCTTGTTAGCCAGGTCAAAGTTCCTAGTTGCCACTTTGATTTGTCGCAAGGTGAAGGAGCCAGTTTGCAGGTCAAGGGCTTGGAGATCTATAGAAAGGGTTTATATGTGGTCATTAACGTATATACTAGATATGGTTTCTTTGCTGCCCACATAAATATGGAAAGCTTTACTTCCTGATTTAACTACTTTGTTGCCAAGTAACCAAAAAGTGAGATATATGTACCTGTTTATTACACAACACAAAATTTGAGATGAGTTTACTATAGTACCTTTATTCTTTGAACTCTTTCTCCTCTTCTTAATACGATAAATGCATACAACCAGAGCAGTCAAAATTGCTATTATAGGAATTCCAATCACCAAAGCATCGAATATAGATGCCCGTGAAATCTTATTGCTACTGCCAGTTTCGGGAGGTTCAAGAATGTTTACACCAGAATTTGGAAGAAGAGTTACAGGCGTTCGGAAGCTTCCGAAAATCATGTCATCATCAAGGAATCAGCTACGTGGAGATCGGAGCTAGTTGATTCGGACGCACTAGAATCGGCTTTCTTCAAATAGCGCTAGCAGATGATGACAGAGGCTACGATCGACGCTGGGACGAGACATGCTGGACTCTAAAAAAAAGAAAAGATTAGAGTCAAAGTTATCTTAAATTAGGAATGTTTTCATTATACCAAAGATTGTATTGAGTCGTACTCGAGTAAGGTTCATGTTTAGACTCCAGGTATAAATACCAAACCCCGGCTATTGTAAAGACAGCAATCAATCAAATACAAAGCCAATTACTTTTTTTCGGCTCCGGCCACCCCTCAGGAGTAGGAGTAGAGTAGATCTCGGCGAGTTCTTCATCAAGTATGGCTGCATCGATCCGGCCAACCTCTCACTGCTTGTCTGTAAGTAACGTCATGGTTTATACCTTTGTTCGTATGGCTGCATCGATCCGATCGACCCCCCCCTGCGACTCTAGTATAGGCTAGTTATCGACTCTTGTCTAATTCAAGTATGGCCTGTGTGATTCTGCCTCACACCCAACTGCTTGAATTAGATCAAGGTCAAGTTATCGGCTCTATCTTAGTATGGCAGTCTTTGATAGATTCATTAAGTTACCAATATTGCTTATTACTTTCATTGTTTATCTAATTACAGCAATATCACTCTGCCTGATTGAGATTGATCTGGATCGGCCTTATATCTTGTTTAACTCATCGTTTGCTAATCTAAAACTGATCTAATCTACATCTTAAGCGATGAGTTATATTTTTATCGACTGTTTTGCGTCAATCTTAATCGTGCATAGCGTGCGGTTAAGGCATGTCCGATCTTGAGTAGATCTATTAGTTAATGAAAACCGCTCCATGGCCCGTCATCATGGCCGGTGGGATTCTGCCTCTCACCCCACTGTTGGCACCGTGGAGTGGGGATCGTTAGTTGCTAGACCCGTTCCTAAGAAGGCATGTGCCTGAATCGGCTGTTTAGCCGATATCGAATGCTTTCACGAATAGTTCACATCACAAGATTATTGAAGTAGAGATAAGTTGAAAGATATGTTAGCCCCATGATCTTGTTATTGTATTACGGCCTGCATGATTCTGCCTCATGCCCCACTGATATTAGTAATGAGTTAGGGTCGTCGAGTCTATTGTTGTTTCTACGACCTGCATGATTCTGCCTCATGCCCCACTGGTCATGGCGATAGATGAGATCTAACATGTTCATTAGATTTATCTTTATTAGATGGTTTAGAGGTGTTAAATTGTTTCTTTAAATAAAAGAAGTTCGGTTACTTGCAATCATTGACTCAGTATAAACCGATCATCATTGATATCTTATTGTCATTGATTAATATTTGCTTAAATAACATTTATCCTGAATGATAACCGATTCTTCTTATACAACCCCATGAGCTTTAATCGATTCATTCTTGTGAACATGCTGGGATCGGCTATTTAGTCGATTTCCTCTCATATCGGCTCTCAGAGTCTCACACTCGGGACTGTCTGGCAACACCGGCATGTTTTGCCCTTAATTACTGATAAGCTCTCTCTCCTTGTCAATTGCAGGGTCAAATTGACTGGAACATCTTGGGAGAATTGCGCAGGATCGACCACCCTTGCGCTGAAGCTAGGCGGATCTGCTCCATCGAGCGGAACCCTTCCGGCTTGCTACATGTGTCCTCGGCACGGAGGCGAAAATTCTGTGTCGACACACGTTTTTGGCACGCCTAGTAGGACACCACAATCGTCATGGCGGCTCACAACAACAACAACATCCTTATGGTACACTATGAAGACGTACCTGATGAGGATAAGGATACCATTGGCAAAGCTATAGAAGAATTTCAAAAGAAGTGTTTGTTGTCCTACACCAAAACACGTGACAGCACAATTATTCAGAAATTTTCACTACCAAGAGTTTATACTACATGGACAGACAGACATAGTCGAAGCTGAAGACAGACGTTTCTTTACAGAAGCCATAGACAAATCTGTTCGTGATGCCATATCAAGCCACAATGAAGCTTTCGTTGACGCATTTCACAACGCCATGAAAGAGGCGATTCATGGGATTCTAGTTGGTCAGGTTGGATCGACTTGTTACAACATTCTAGATCCATCGACTCAAGGGACTAATCAAGTCGGTATCAGCCATCAAGAAGCAGTACCAGCTAGTAATGGTGATGTCCATACACTTCAAGGTTCATCTGAACAAACTTCAGGTACTGCTACGAATCAGATATAGTACAATCATGGACCATCAATACAGCATGTACAACAGCCGACGGGGCAAAGTCAGAACCAGATGATCAATTTTGGCACATCAGGCCACATACCGTCGTCGGCTCAGAAAATAGCACCATCAATTCAAATGATTCGTAGAGATATAGATCCTTATGTCTATAATCAGAGACTTCAAGCAGCAAGCCAGCAAAGGACCCAACAAATTGATATTCCATAAGGCTATCACTATGGCACAGATTATAACACCCTCCACATGATGCCAAATTCAGGATATCAAGGCACGCGAGATTTCAATCCACAGATGGGTCAGCAAATACCGAGAAATCCAAATCCGCAAGCTGACGAGTTGCTGCTAAAGGTGACCGAGATGATGAAGAATTAGTTCGGTCTGAAGCCAAAAGGGCTAACCTTTTCGTACAAACGCCCATATCCAAAATGGTATGATTTGGTCGCTCTTCCTACAAATTACAAGCTCCCAGAGTTCGCCAAGTTCACTGGTCAAGACAATACAAGTACAATAAAACATGTCAGTCGGTATCTTACATAATTGGGCGAAGCATCAATTGATGATGTCCATCGAGTTCGTTTCTTCTCTTTATCCCTGTCAGGGCCAGCCTTCACTTGGTTTTTGTCGCTACCAGTCAACTCCATTGCCAATTGGGCTGACCTAGAAAAGAAGTTTCATATATATTTTTACACTGGGACTGGAGAAAAGAAGATAACCAATTTGACAACCATGAGACAGAGAACTAATGAATCGGGCACTGAGTTTCTTCAGAGATTCTGGGAGACTAGGAATTTATGCTTCTCATTGAGCTTGGCCGATGATCAGCTAGCTGCTTTAGCTGTCTAAGGAATGCTGCCAATGTGGAAGGAAAAGCTATTAGGACAAGAATTTGACAACTTCGGTCAATTAACTCAACAAGTAGCAGCACTCAATAGCCAATTTCAGAGTATGAGCAGAGACACCCGATTCTAGAAGAGTACCACCGTAGCCGAAGCTTATGATCCATACTCAGCAGATGACGGCTATGAAGATAAAGAAGAGGAGGTTGCTGTAGCTGAATGGAATTGGAGCAAGAAGATAGTAATGGTGCCAAATCCTTGGGGAAGATGAGTCGAGGAGAGCTATGACTTTGATGTCATGAAATCAGACAAGCTCTTTGACTTCTTACTTGAGAAGGGCCAGATCAAATTGCCGAACAATCATGTTATGTTGCCCCCTGAACAGTTGAAGAATAAGAAGTTCTGCAAGTTCCATAATGCTACTTCTCATTCCACTAATGAGTGTAGAATTTTCCGGCAGCATATACAGAGAGCTATTCATCAAGGGAGGCTCAAGTTCGATACACCTCGGAAGACGAAAGTTGATGATAATCCTTTCCTAGGAGATCAAAATATGATTGATGTTGGGATATTCAAAGGAAAAACTAAGGTCCTAACATCGGCCAAATCAAGAAAAGATGGAACAGTCGATTCCAAGATGCAAATATCGGCTGATGAATACAGAGAGACCAGAAAACGTCATGATCAGCAGAGGAGCCGATATGAGCAGGGGGAAACGTCAAAAGATGGAGCGACGAAGCCGTGAGTCACATCTCGGATCTTGTTGAATAAGTGGCGGCGGCAGAAGAAAAAAGATTATCAGCGATGGTTAGAGGATCAAGAATACCAGCGTCAACTGAAAGAAGAAAGGTATGAAAGAAAGCAAGCTAAATCGCACTGGAATTGTCCTTTCTTCAGATACTGCTGGAACGAAGGTTTGAAATTGCTTACCAGACATAACTGTCCAGAATGCAGCAATCAATATTGGGAGTTTAGGCAATCTCAAATCAACCGCTGGTCTATCCATTCTCAGGATGCATATCATCATAATAACATGGATCGGCACTTAAAAAATAAAAGTATTCATGATCGGCTGGGAAAAAGAGTTGTTAACCAGGATCGCTGATCATGAAGAAGGAAGCAACCAGAAGAAACATGTTTGGTAGGAAGGTCAATGATGCCCCGGAAGTTTAACAAGGAGCCAGAAGAGAAGAGTACAATGCCTAAGGAATAAGGAGTTGGAACAGACTCAGGCATCTAGTAAAACTCAAGTATGGCGTGCCAAGCAAATAGCTGATAGAAAGCAACTATCGGCTAATATTCAAATGGTTTTTCTGTTGCCATTAGAATTCAGAGTCAATGGTGAAAGCCCACAGCCGATCCAAGCAGTCGGCTTTGAAAGTTTGTTTTAATGGATAATCCAATAGATAGTACAGATGGTAAACTAGGACACGGCTTCACGTCGGCTGATGAATTGGAAGAAGTGCATATTGGCTCTGGAGACAGACCTAGGCCGATGTATGTAAGTGCTAAATTGGATCCAGAGTATAAACAGAAATTAATTAATTTATTGAAAGAGTTTAAAGACTGCTTTGCTTGGAAATACTACGAAATGCCTAGTTTAGACCAGTCAATTGTTAAGCATCGGTTGCCAATCAAACCTGGATATCGGCCATTCAAGTAAGCTCCAAGGAGATTCAATCCGAACGTGCTTAATGATATTAAAAAAGAGACTGAAAGGCTGCTTGAGGCGAAGTTCATCCGACCATGCCGATATGCAGAGTGGATATCGAATATTGTCCCTGTATACAAGAAGAATGGAAAATTAAGAGTTTGCATTGATTTCAAGGATCTGAACAAAGCCACACCCATGGATGGTTATCCAATGCCGATAGCCGATATGTTAGTAGATGCAGCAGCCGGACACAAGGTTATTAGCTTCATGGACGGCAATGCAGGGTACAACCAAATTTTCATGGCTGAAGAGGACATAGCGAAGACCGCTTTTAGGTGCCTCGGCACAATCGGCTTGTTCGAGTGAGTTGTGATGACCTTCGGTCTAAAGAATGCTGGTGCCACTTATCAAAGGGCAATGAATTATATTTTTCATAAGTTGATCGGCAGGATTGTTGAAATCTACATTGATGATGTGATGATAAAATCAAAAGGATACAAAGAGCATCTAGCTGATTTGCGGAAGACTCTGGAATGCACGAGAAAACATGGTCCAAAGATGAATCCTAATAAGTGTGCCTTTGGGGTATCAGCTGGGCAATTCTTGGGTTTTATGGTCCATGAGAGAGGGATTGAGGTCGATCAGAAGAGCATGAAAGCAATTGACGATGCGGTGCCCCCGACTACTAAGACAGAGTTGCAATCTTTGCTTGGCAAGATTAATTTCATCAGAAGGTTTATTTCAAATTTATCGGAAAGGGTTTTTCCGTTTTCTCCCTTGTTGAAATTAAAGAACGATCAAGAATTCAGATGGGGTGACATACAACAGAAGGCGTTTGATGAGATAAAAGAGTATATGAAGCGTCCACCCGTGCTAGTTCCTCCACAGTAGGGTAAGCCTTACAAGTTGTACATATCGGCCGATGACAAAACAATTGGATCGCCCCTGATGCAATAGTTTGAAGGAAAGGAGCGAGTGGTTTTCTATCTAAGCAGGAAACTTCTAGATCCAGAAACAAGATATTCTCCCACCAAAAAGTTATGCTTGTGCTTATATTTCTCTTGCACCAAGTTGAGGCATTACTTATTGTCAGCCGAATGTACGGTTGTTTCTAAGGCTGACGTAATTAAGCACATGTTATCAATGCCAATACTAAATGGGAGAGTGGGAAAATGGATTCTCGCGTTATCAGAGTTTGACTTGAGGTACGAATCGGCTAAAACAGTCAAAGGGCAGGTAATAGCCGATTTTGTCACCCAGCATCGTAAACCAAGCATGAATTATGTAGAGCCGGTACCTTGGACGTTATTCTTCGATGGATCATCTTGCAAGCAAGGTGGTGGCATTGGTATTGTTATTATTTCGCCTCGGGGGGCAAATTTTGAGTTTGCCTTTCCAACCGAGCCAATGGTTACCAACAATCAGGCAAAATATGAGGCTGTTCTAAGAGGGATTCAACTTCTTCATGAGATAAAGGCCGAAGCAATTGAAATATTTGGAGACTCACTATTAATTATTAATCAGTTGATCGGCCTATATGAGTGCAAAGAAGACACTTTGAGGAGATATTATGACAAGTGTCAGAGGTTGCTCAAAGAGTTTCCTCATGTCTCATTTTAGCACATTCCGAGGGCACAAAATCAAGAAGCTAACCGTTTGGCTCAAAGTGCATCAGGTTATCGAGTAATTCAAGAAATCTTGAGCAATGAAACCTTGGATAATGACTAGAGAGTTGAGATAGTCGACTACCTTAGAGATCCGTCATGAAAAGTTACCAGAAAGCTAAGCTATAAATCGACTAAATACATTTTGCTGGATGATCAGCTATATTACAAAATGATCGACGAAACCTTACTCAAATGCCTAAATCAAGAAGAGGCTAAGGTGTTGATGGGCGAAGTGCATGAAGGGATATGTGGAGCTCATCAATCGGCTTATAAGATGAAATGGATTATCCACAGAACTGGATATTTCTGGCCAACAATATTAAAAGATTGTTTTGAATATTACAAGGGATGCCAAGACTGTCAACGTTTTGATAATATCCAGAAGTCGCCTGCATCGGCCATGAACCCAATAATCAAGCCATGGTCGTTTCGGGGCTGTGGAATTGATTTAATTGGCCAGATCTTTCCACCCTCGAGCAAGGGACATAAGTTCATATTGGTAGCAACAGATTACTTCACCAAGTGGGTTCAAGCAGTCCCCTTAAAAATGGTAACTTCAAAAAACATGGTTGATTTTGTCAAGGAGCATATTGTGTATCGTTTTGGAATTCCTCAAACCATCACTACCGATCAAGGGACCATGTTCATATCAGAGGAATTCGAGATTTTGCTGCCAGTATAGGGATCAAGCTGCTAAATTCGTCTCCTTACTATGCTCAGGCTAATGGTCAGGCAGATGTGTCCAATCAGATTATGATTAAGCTGATCAAGAAGAAAATTGAGGAACAGCCCAGGAAGTGGCCTTCGACGCTTAATGAGGCACTATGGGCATACATGATGGCCTATCATGGATCGATTGAAACATCACCTTATGAGCTTGTGTATGGCCATAACGCAGTCCTTCCTTGGGAAGTTCAGACCGGATCAAGACGTGTTATGTTACAAAATGATTTGACAGCCGAAGTCTACAAAAATCTTATGATGGACGACTTAGAAGACTTAAGTTGCCTTCGGCTGCGCGCTCTTGAAAATATTGAAGCTAATAAACTGAGGGTCGTAAAATATTACAATAAAAGGGTCAAGAATAAGCACTTTTTTGAAGGAGATTTGGTGTGGAAAGTGAAATTGCCGATCGGGTCAAAGGACAGTAAGTTTGGCAAATGGTCACCCAATTGGGAAGGGCCTTATTGGATCAAACGTTGTGTGCCCGGTAATGCTTATATTTTGGAGACACTAGGAGGAGGAGAAGAGTTCAGCCGAGCAATCAATGGTAAATATCTAAAGAAATATTATCCCAGCGTTTGGATTAACACTTAAGTAGCTGATTTGTTCGGTCAACAACTCTAATAGCCGATATCAGAAAGGTATCGCCTCTAGTACAAAAAATGAACCCAAAGGAAAAGAAGCCGGTACGATGCGTATCGCCTATAGGGGGAAATCAAACATGGATGAAGTGATACGTATAATATGAAATAAGAGACGAAGGAATTGTTTGCTAAAAATCACCTATTACAAGCTACGGGCCAGAAAACAATTTGCTCACTACATCGTCGGCCAAAGTATTGAAAGCTACAGAGTTGACGGCACTAAAGAATTCCTCAATCAAACGCCCATGATCCTCGGGAGGCACTGCATCCGAGAAACCATGAGGAAGAAGTCAAAGATTGTGACCTGAGCGGGCTTATGCAGTAGCCAACGCTGTGGCAGCACCATGACGAACGCCATGGAGAGCAACCTCCCTGACGCGGTTTGGAATGTCATGCAAGCGGATTACCAGAACGGAGCCCCTGGCATTGACAAATCCCGCCACGTGATCTGCGGCTGATCGAAGGCTTTCCAACTGGGCAGTTAGATCTGAAAAAATTCAAAGAAAGGATTGATCAGGAGGTCTCGGAGGCAAAGTTAAGAAAAAGCGAAAGAGATTGTGGTAGCCGTCTTACCTGTGATTCTGACTTCAGCCCTGGCCAACCATTCCCTCAGATCGGCCTCGGAGGATGATCGGATTTGAATCATGGCCAGAGCCGACTCCACGAGGGAAATACAGTTGGTTAAACTTTGATCAGTCCGATCAATGGAAGCGATTAGATCGTCATTATCGATCTGCCTCCTCGGACAATTAGGAAGCTGGCGATGAGTCAGTGTTGAAGACGATCTCGAAGGTTGAACCAAGTCGACCCTGTGCTCCGGGGCAATGGAGACATCCTGAGTAGCACCTTCTCGACGATGAAGACGCTGGCGCGATGATGCGGACCCGTTAAGAACTTCCTCAGCAAGCCTCTTGCTATTCTCCATGATCTCAAACCTACAGAAAAGCAGGGACTATGTTAAAGACGCGGAAGGTTTGAGATAGTTTTCTGAGCCCCAGCCGTGGCCCGCATATATAGCCCGAGGAGGCGAGGAGATGGATTTCGCCGAGGGTATGAAAACTAAAAATAGATACGGAAATGGACCGGCACTCCGGAATTTCAGGGGAGAGATAACGAAGAGATAACAGATTCGGACTTATTGCTTCCCCAGATTACGAAACGTCGTGGGATGGATGCGAAGAATTTACATTAACCAGAAATCAACCCACCAAGACTTCTTTGGATTGAAGGGAGTCCGGGCCCCCCACAAGGCCGAAGGTCATCATGAACCAGGTCACATCGGCTGGATAATGGAATTATACCAGGAGAAGGGGAAAGGCCGCCCGCTTGGCAGATCGGGAACTACGGGAAAGAAGCCTGTGGTTCTCCCAGCGGGCGTTTGATGAAGCAAACAAGGAGAATGTGTCCACATATTTTAGCCCTTGCAAACACTAGAACAGCTTTGCGAGCATGGAGAGAAGACTTAGGTGGTATCACAAGACTTCTTCTAGCCGCAATACCTGATCCTCTTGCTCGACAAGGCGCTAGAATGAGCGACACAATCATCCTATACACAAGAATTCTTCTAGCCACTCAAAACCTTCATAGCAAAAACAGATGGACCATGGAGGGTCCGGCGAAGTCAGAGCTCGAGAGGGCAGGTAGAAGAGAAACATAGCTGAATCGTTAAGCTGCTCTCACCGGGGGCGGATAGGCATTTTATAGCCGGTCTGGGAGGATGAATCCAAGTGCCCGTGAAGCGATGATGCTCTCGTAAAAGTTGTGAAGCATGGGCTCATGAGCTGACATAGGCAGCGACAAACGGTAGACCCCAGATCAAGATTCTCTACCCGTGACTGCAGACCCATCGAAGATGAAGACATGATAATTTTGGAATAAAATTACTTTTATTCCAAAATTGGGGGGCATGTGTTTACACCAGAATTTGGAAGAAGAGTTACGGGGTTCAGAAGCTCCCAAAAATCATGTCATCATCAAGGAATTAGCTGCGTGGAGATCGGAGCTAGTTGATTCGGATGCATTAGAATCGGCTTTCTTCAGATAGCGTCAGTGATGACGACAGAGGCTACGATCGGCGCTGGGACGAGACATGCTGGACTCTACGAAAAGGGAAAGATTAGAGTCCAAGTTATCTTAAATTAGAAATGTTTTCATTATACCAAAGATTGTATTGAGTCGTACTCGAGTAAGATTCATGTTTAGACTCCGGGTATAAATACCAAACCCTGGTTATTGTAAAGACAACAATCAATCAAATAAAAAGTCAATTACTTTTTTTCGGCTCCGACCACCCCTTAGGAGTAGGGGTATAGTAGATCTCTGTGAGTTCTTCAGCAAGTACGGCTGCATCGATCCGATCGACCTCCACTGCTTGTCTGTAAGTACCGACATGGTTTATACCTCTGTTCGTATGGCTGCATCGATCCGGTCGACTCTCACTACGACTTTGGTATAGGCTAGTTATCGACTCTTGTCTAATTCAAGTATGGCCTGTGTGATTCTGCCTCACACCCCACTGCTTGAATTAGATCAAGGTCAAGTTATCGGCTTTACCTTAGTATGGCAGTCTTTGGTAGATTCATTAAGTTACCAATATTGCTTATTGCTTTCATTGTTTATCTAATTACAGCAATATCACTCTGCCCGATTGAGATTGATCTGGATCGTCCTTATATCTTGTTTAACTCATCGTTTGCTAATCTAAAACTGATCTAATCTACATCTTAAGCGATGAGTTATGTTTTTTATCAGCTGTTTTGCGTCAATCTTAATCGTGCATAGCGTGTGGTTAAGGCATGTCTGATCTTGAGTAGATCTATTAGTTAACGAAAACCGCTCCATGGCCCGTCATCATGGCCTATGGGATTCTGCCTCTCACCCCACTGTTTGCACCGTGGAGTGGGGATCGTTAGTTGGTAGATCCGTTCCTGAGAAGCATGACCTTAACTATGCGCTATGTCTGAATCGGTTGTTTAGCCGATATCGAATGCTTTCACGAACAGTTCACATCACAAGATCATTAAAGTAGAGATAAGTTGAAAGATATGTTAGCCCCAGGATCTTGTTATTGTATTACGGCCTGCATGATTCTACCTCATGCCCCACTGATATTAGTAATGAGTTAGGGTCGTCGAGTCTATTATTGTTTCTACGGCCTGCATGATTCTGCCTCATGCCTCACTGGTCATGGCGATAGATGAGATCTAACATGTTCATTAGATTTATCTTTATTAGATGGTTAAGAGGTGTTGAATTGTTTCTTTAAATAAAAGGAGTTCGGTTACTTGCAATCATTGGCTCAGTATAAACCGATCATCATTGATATCTTATTGTCATTGATTAATATTTGCTTAAATAACATTTATCCTGAATGATAACCGATTCTTCTTATACAATCTCATGAGCTTTAATCGATTCATTCTTGTGAACATGCTGGGATCGGCTATTTAGTTGATTTCCTCTCATATCGGCTTTCAGAGCCGCATACTCGGGACTGTCTGGCAACATCGGCACGTTCCATTAATTACTGATAAGCTCTCTCTCCTTGTCAATTGCAGGGTCAAATTGACTGGCACGTCTCGGGAGAATTGCGTAGGATCGACCACCCTTGCGCTGAAGCTAGACGGATCTGCTCCATCGAGCGGACCCTTCCGGCTTGCTGCGTGTGTCCTCGGCACGGAGGCGAAAATTCTGTGTCGACAAAGAATAAAATCTGAACATGCTCAAAAAATATCCAAACTTCCAGGTCAGTAAGGAAAATAACAGTTTTGTTTCAAAAGTATAATTTGCACAGCTAAATGCTTCCATGCCCATAACAGTTACAAAATTGACAAGTTTAAGAGTCAGGACACACTTGGTGTTATTGATATTGCAGATATCAGTGGGCCATAAGAACCTCTATATGGAATGCCTGTTGTCCCTCTTCCTGCCCAATACAACTGAATTTCTAGAGTATGATTTGTGATATATGTTTGAAAAGTCTTGATAACTGGCTTTCCAACTGCTCGATATCAAAATCCTCTAGCACCATTCTTCCCTGAAGTTAAAGGGCCTATTGTTAGCATCAGTGCTAACAAAGGGAAATGTTTTATTAGTAAGAAAGCAGGTAAAAAAACTAGTTTACCTGTATGAACACATTGAATCTTCTTTTGCCAAGGCTACAAAATGTGCTGTCATTGGTGAACACAATTTCAGCAAAGTGGAGTTTAACTGTGTAGCTCCCACTGAACATACAAAGCCCATAATATGTGAGGGAAAGAGGAGAAAGACGGGCTTTGGTGTACAACTCTGAATAGGGCATGTCCAATTTTGATGTGCTTGTTGCAATGTAGCTGTCATCCGTGATGTTGTCGTCCATGAAGTTACCAGTGCTGCTGAATGCCCAATTTGAACCTGGGCTTATATACAGCAATGAAGCACCTTTTGGCGTTGTGTCAGCTTCGTATTTAACTCCATTAATAGTTGCTTCTTTGTCACCACAATTGATATGCAATGAAGATCGATCTGTGAAAAATTGTAGGTATATGTTCCATGTAGCTTCAGTGCTAAAACAAGAAGAAAACTAACTATGAACTGAGCTTTTTACGTAGATTAAAATTAATGTACCTTTGTGTAAGCAGCCAGAAATTCAATGACGGTAGGTGTATTTATTTTGAGTTTACCATTTGGAGTTTATATAATCCTACAAGCAATAGCAATTGTAACTTATCCAAACATCATTAGTCGTTATCAATGCTACCCTTGTCACAGTTATCGGTATCCATGTGAAATTCATGTAAACAAATCATTTTCTTCTCTGTTTATCTATACGAATGCATTATGGTATACCAATGCTTTAGAAATAACTGTGAAGCAACACTAAGCATCAACTTACATTGTCCATTCGAAGCAACACATGGGAAATTCCTCTTCAAGCATGACTGAACACTACTTCTGCACATAAGGTAAAAGCGACCAGTGTTCGAGCATTTTATTTCATCTAGACAGGTCCATTGCTATAAAGTTTCTAGTTGTATTGAAGCAACAAGCTAAAGAATATTACAAACTGTTCATGTCAGAGATGAATAGCTCTCCACTAGATTGCTGCAATCGAAGGATTCAAAGGAAAGGGTTATGTATTCTCATAAGGGTACCAAAAAGCAAGAAGATTGGATGCCATGCTAAAGGTTTCTTACACACTCCCTGGAAGGCATTGGTTAGGACCTGAACTCCCCACCGTGAAGTTATTGAAAGATATGTCTCTGCATATGGTCGTTTTCTGTTATTTTTCTACTGTGCTAATTGAAAGTATGACTTGTAAGTTCAATAATAACAGTTATATTGTTGAAACTCTTAGTTACATGTACATTTGGGTATCGGGCAATTCTTCTCTATGCCCTAGTTAAACAAGGGTGGACACAAGAAGTAAAACTTAAACCGACTCGGGGCTATTTCTATTATCACAATTATGGATGCTTTTAAGAAACTAGGAAAAGTTTTTATCAATTTTCTACAATCATGTATGAAGGCCGGTAATTGGGCATTGTATTAACACACCAACATCTTAGAATATTGAAGTCGTCCTTTCTTAACTTTAATCCTAAAATTAAAATGCCCAAGAAAAGAAAGACATGCGCCATATTTTAATGGATATATGTTTAATGGTGAAATCACGGTTTTTGCTACAGTTTAGCAAATAGACCCTCCTATGGCTCAGTCCGGAATGGGTGGGGGTGGGGGGTTGCAAATAGACCCTCCTATGGCTTATAGTTATAGTTATACGGGACCGTTTTTTCCTCTCTTAATACAATGATACACACCTCTCCTGCGTATTAAAAAAAAATAGCGAGCAAAATAGATAATAACTTACACCATTTTGTTTCTTCTTAATAACCATCCAGGTATGTCTCCAGTGAGTGAGTTTGCAGTTAGATATCTGCAGGACAATTTTGGTAGAGGCACATGTAAGGAAGGAGCACAATGAAATGTCCTGTAAGAGTTCAGTTTATGCAAAACACCACAACTTACATGTAATCAACCCTTCCCATGTTAGCAAAAGAAGCTGGTATTTGTCCACTCAATTTATTAAAGCTCAGATCCCTGCATAGACAATGTCGATAGTAAAATATGTGACTTTTTAAAAAAGGGTACTTAGTAAGTTGCCATTTGTCGTTTCAAAAAAAGTAACTTGCCATTTATTACAGATGCTTCAGAGTTGTCCATGTGCCAATATAAGGCGGGACGCTTCCACTGATGGAACAGTTCCTTAGTACGCTACAAGTGATTAATTTTGTAGCATATGACAGCCAGCATACGGAAAGGTTGAACTTCAGTAAACCACGAACTTACAATTTGTTCAAGGATGACATTCCACTTAAATCAGGGAAAGGTGAACCACTACCTCTCAGATCACTAATCCTCCTGTTTTACACAGAAACAGAGCCATTTACTTAGGACTTGTACGGGTTGTGCAAACTTATACATAGTAAGAAAATATAATTATGTCATTATGTGTGAAGTTATAAGAGTTTTCAGCATTGTGCTGGCATACAGATCATGAAGGTTTGTCAATTTAGATAGGCTGGGGGGAATAGGGCCTTCCAACAAAGATCCTTCGATTTGCCTGCACCAAGAGGTGTTACACTAAATAAAAAAGAAGAAGATATTGATCTGTGGTATTTTCTGTTGGTAGTTATCATCGTGAATTCACTGACTCACAATGTTTGGAGCCTTGCCAAATTTTCCCAAAAATCAGGCAGTCTTCCAGATAAATTGTTGCTAGAAAACCTCCTGTAACCAGTTCTAATAGTTCAAAAGGACTTCCCAAAGTGAAACAGAGTGGGAAAAAGGAAAGATGAAGGTATCCTTACAAAGCAGTTAAATTAGCCAACAAGGATAGAGCAGGCGGTAGGGGTCCCGTGAACTCATTGGCTGATATTACTCTGAATTTCAGGATCAGTGCACAAGTCATCAGAAAGCAAAAGTTACATGCACAAACTCTACCAATGAGTATATTTTCCTTAGTGCTGTATGAATCATCAAACACACTCACAGCCTCTCCAGATGAGTAAGATGTCCAATTTCAGGAGGGATTGGCCCATAGAAACCATTGCCTTCAATGTCCCTGCAAATTAATTTACCAGTCAGAACTTGGAAAGTAAACTAGTTAACAAGAAATTGTTTCCACCAGACTTTTCACTTACAGGTGAGTCAGGGTTGTGATACTTGTGAGAACCATGGGAAAAGGCCCTGACAATCTGTTTCCCATCAGTAATCTGCATGGATACAACAGGTCAACACATATGCTGTGCAATTCTGTTGTACAATATATACGAAACATACATAATTCTGATCTATATTGCTTATTGAGAAGTTTTGTAAGTATGGCATCCCGAAGCCTCTCAGGCGAAGGTTAATATGGGACTCTGCTTGTGCAACTACATTCTGATTGACAATCATGAATCATCCGTAAGTTACATGCAATTGTTAAATAAGACTTGTATACTATTTGGTAGTGCTGTATTGCAATCTTATTATGCACATGCAATTCATTTTTCTTTAAAATGTACTCCATCCAGTCATGAATACATCGCGTTTTGGACAAACAAATTAATTAAGCATGCTAAATCTAGCTTGTTTTCCTTTGTCTAAAACATCCTAGGCCAGATCACAAGACAATGACACAGGCTTTTACAAATTGCAGGAAAATCAACACCCAGTGGCACGAATATTCTTCCTCCCCTGAGGCTCCATGGTAGCTCCACATGCTAGCACATTATTTTGTTTCTACTACCACTCTACCAGTAACCACTGTAGGAAATTAAGAATGGGCCGGGGTAATTAAGGAAAGTGCAAGGGCACTCACAGTCCTTGTAACTTCATCCGGGCCCACTGGCTGAGCACTCCACCATGAAACAAGCTCCGGCTTAGATCTCTGAAACATGAAAAAAAATAAGGACTTATGTTTTTTTTTTGCTATTATTTATTCTCTTAACAGATAGGAGTACTAATGTGTTTGTGGCACATGTTGAAGGTGCGCTGTTTACAGGTGTAGAAGATAGGGGAGGTCGGCAAAGTCCGGTGGGAGCTCGCCGGAGAAGTTGTGCCTCCTGAGGTCTCTGCAAAACCGACGGTACAATACTTACTACAAGCTGTCATGGATTCATTCTGTATCATATTGCATGATGTTTCAGCGAAGGTAAAGTACACGTACAGTTGTACATGACAACGCATCGAAGTTAAAGTACGTTGTCGAAAAAAAAAGGAAACACAAGAAACTAAAGCACGCATGCATACATGTGAATGACATGGCAGACTGTATAGTCGGAGGAGGTGCAGTGGCAATCGACGCCGGCGGCAGGGTCTTGGCATGGACCGGCGGCGGCGGCGGCGAAGTCCCAGTGCAGGACGCCGAGCTTGGCAGCGATCCGGCGAAGGACACGGTCTGCGAAAAATTAAAGTGGTGCACGCACTTGAGTTGAAGAGGAATGGGGAGCGTACGTACCAATCATGGTGAGCAAGAGTCAACAGAAGAAGGCACGCGACGCACCTTCAGGTGGGAAGAGGCTAGGAGTGGGAGCTGGAGCAGGTGCCTGCTGCTCAGCCGCCCCTGCGCCATGGCCGGCGGCGGCCTCGGTGAGCAGCAAGCACAAGAGGCACACCAAGAAGAAGAGCCTGCCACATGGACACGGCGGCGGTCTCCACGCCATTTCCCTGTGCCTTCTAAACTCTCTGTCCCTCTGATCTCTCTCGTCCAAGAATGCAATTAAAGTGGCCGGAGAGTGTAGTTGGCTTCGGATCGGAAGGATAGTAGTGTGCAGTGCATCGTCAGTGCAAGTGCGCTGCTGCAGCATGTATGCTCCCGTCCGCTGTCCGGAGGATGCATGCAATCCAGCCGCAGCGCGTGAACTTTCCTGAATCGTTCCAGTACGTTTGGGAGCCGTAAAGACCCAGTCATGCATCCAGAGGAGGAGAAGAAGAACGCGTAAGAATAATCTCTGGTCAGTTTCGGATGCAGCAGTAATATAATCGATCTAGTGCTGCTGGCTTTGCTTTTTGTAGGCAGATCTGCACTTGTGTTATGAATATTTATCCTTTTTGTGGTGACCTGCTGGCTGGCTGGCTGACTGGTTTCTCCTTTCTTTGGTAAAATGTTCTCCAAACCAGCCCATGTATACGGAGTATTCTTCTTGTTCATGGTTTAGTTACTTGCGCACAACTTACGGATGGAAGTCAGTCGGAGTCACAGTCGTGTTTGTCTGCCTCCAAAATTTCGATCGGAGAAAAGTGGCTACCGGATGATTGGAATCTCGTATCATCCAAACAATTCAATAATAAAAGTACGCGGTAGGCTCCCTCGGTCAAGGTCATGCATCATTCAATCAATCAGGAAAAAGGCCATGCATCATGCACAGCTGCAGTGCACACGTCCGTCCCTATCTTCGCTGATCCTCATGCATGCTGATGCTACCAAATGTCTGTCCGAGTTTTCTCTCGCCTCACACATGTTGTTGTCGTGGTTCGTTGTTGACCTTAAGTCAACTCGATCTAACGGTGACCTTAAGTCAAATGCATGCATAGCTCACCTCCAAACCATGCATGACTGCAAGTGCAAGAGTTACGTGTTTCCTAACAGCTCTCGAGGCGGTCCCAATACTGGAAACTATATATAGTTTTTATACCAGTTAATTTTCATAGGCACTACGTATAGAAATCATTGTCTCAATGGATAGTTTCTACAGAACAATTTTTTTATTCAATCATATACATTCTCTCTCCATTCTCTACCGATCACATCCCTTCATGTCTTGGTTCTCGTGTAGACATGGTTTCTAACTTAGACCCAGTTTCTATAATTTTTGCTCTCTCTCTTCAATAACTACCTTGCCACATTAGCAAAACCCTTAGATGGCGGTACAATTAATGTCCATAGAAACTATGATGGTTTCTGCATTAGGAGTGCCCTCACCACACCACAACCATCATAGGGTCACACACAACATGAAGGTGTGTGTCGCCTTAGCAAAGTTTTGACGAATTTCCAACTACTGGCATTGCTCGTTGATTTTTGGTGGTTATTCGCAGTCAGGGGCGGCCCCCATTGGATTCAAGGGCAGAGGGGAAAAGCTAGAGCTTAATCAACCCTGGTGCCTCACTTCAAATACAAGTCCTCTTATGGTCCAGCAAAAAAACAAAAATCTTTGTCCAATCTGAACTTTTTCAAAAAAAAAAAAAATTCAACATTATTTTACAAAACGTGTTACATTTCTCTTTCCAATAATCTCCTATAATTAATAATTGGCTTTACTAAATTGATAGTTCAAATATGTTAGTTACTATACTAAGCACTGATGATGTTCAAATACTAGAGAGAGCGAGAAACATGAGGATTCAATACTAGAGAGAGCGAGAAACATGAGGATTCAGGGCGTGTAAAGCTTACTTGATGTAGTATTTGTAAATTTAAATTTGCATATCAGTTCTCAAGGTTCATGTTGAATTCTTCACCATTTGGTCTCTTTTTCCATTTTTTGTCCTTTGCAAGTTTATTTTTAATCATAGTATAGATGCGGACACTCACAAACATAAAGTACACTCATTCCTAACAACACACACGCATAACCAACCTTTATGAGCATATCCATAAAACAGTGTTAATGGATCTCGAGATTATCAATGCCATCACGATTTCCTCCCTATCGATGGGCATGCCATCTCTCCAACCGAGATAAGAAGAAGCAAAAATGCAAAGTTTTAATTGGGCCCTATTTGGATCCCATGGACTAAAATTTAGCCACTAAACTTTAGAGCACTTTAACTATTAAGGCTCTAAACCGGAGGTAGTGTTGTCTAAAGTTTAGACCAACTCACAAAAACTTTAGACCACATAAGTGAGCTAAAGTGGTCTAAAGTCTTAGTCCTCAACTTTTTTTTTGCGATAGACAACTAAAGTTTAGACCAGAGAATCCAAACAGACCCTTACATTCTGTATTGTGCTGATCTATAAATGGGTAGAGCTTTATCTGATCCATGCTTATAAGAGTTAAAATTGTGCGTGTCTAGCTACGGTAAGAGTTCTATTCCAAGACATATTGAAATAGATGGTACAAGCTATATGTCCCGCGCAACACACAACCATATCTTATCTGCTAATTTACACTAAAAACAATTGTAAAGAATTTGAGCTTCCTTCAATGGACCATAACTTAATCAATTTAGCTATATTAGTAATTCAACTGTTTCACAGTAGCTAGTGCGACATACCTGAAATAGAAGCTCACATGTTCGCTAGGCCCATGGCGGAGCGACCCAGCCCTGAAACCCTAGCTGCCACCGGCGGGCCCCTTCAGGCCGCCGCCCCGGCGGCGCCGGCCACCGCCCTGGTGTCGGCGCCAGCACCGCCCTCCCCCTCCCCTTCCTCCCCGCCCTCCTCTGCTTCCTCCGCCCCCTATCCTTCTCTTCCTCACGTGGTCCACGGGGCTGGGGCGCGCGGCGAGCCGCACCTGGCGGCGCCTTCCCCGCCGCCGGCCGTCGCAGTGCCTCCTCTCCCCGCTGCGCCCGCCGACCCCTCTCCGCTTCTCCCTCGTGTGGGATCTGAGGACGCGGCCTCCACTGTCGACGCCCCCCCCCCCGCTCCGGATGCGTGCCCGCGACGGAGTCGGTAGGTTCCGAGGCTGCCGGTGCCGATGATGGCGCGGCCGTGATGCCTCGATGTGCACCCACGCCACCGCCACCCACGACGGAGCAGACCAGAAAGAGAGCGTGCGGTCCCTGTGCTGGCGGATCCGTCGCCGCCGGTGCTTCCATCGGCGCCCCTCCGTCTCATCAGCTGCTGGCGCCGGCCGCGGATGCGCCTGGGTGCGTGGGGGCCGGATCTGGCCCCTCCACGATGCTGCCGGCGCCAGGAGGCGGTGCCGCGGGCCCCTCCGCTGGCGGCTACCGGCTAACGGGGAAGGCCGGCCCCACCGCGTCCTCTGGTGCCCTGTCGCCCCAGACAGCACCAGGGCAAGCTACGGCCGTGGCAGGTCCGTGCGTGGGGTCTGGGTGCTGCTCTTCCATGGCGCCGCCTGCGTCGGATGTGTAACACCCTCGGTGTTACACAGTAAATCATCTACTAAAACATGTCATGAGCATCATGTTTATGTGTTAATGCATGTAATAAAGTATGTAGATCAATTTCCGTAACTCAAAACGATCAACAAAAATGCGAAATGAAAGTTGATTCGATAGTCGTGTTATATCACTTAGGGTTTAAAACCTATTTTTATTAAGCAAAAATGCTATAGAACATGTAAGTGATACTTAAATAAAGTTTGAAGTACAAACTTTGTAGATGACAATGAAATACTGCGGTCGAAAAATGATATTACTAGCTAATATTTCCACTAGCTTAGAAATCATAAATGGAGATCAAATTCAGCTCAAAAACTTAGAAATTTTTAAGTCTGCCAACAGTTAGACACTGCTATGTTTAGCAATTTATTGTGAGAGGTTGGGTTAAGGAGTGGTGTAGTGTTATAGCTCGATTTGGTAGTCTCATGTGCCATCTTGAGCATGGTGAAGATGGTTTAGGTCCTAAAGCAACCATTTGATCGTGTTGAACGCTTTAAAATTCGTGCATGTCACTGTCTCGGGTTGGTTGGCGCCGGGTGCGCGGTCACCGCGTGGTCTTCTCACGCCGCGCACATGGCCGCGTCCCGCGTGGTCAGCCATGCCACCACGCTTGGCCGGTCAAGCCACCTAGGCTTGGCCGAGGCCGGCCGTAGCGAGCCGCTGGCCCCGCGCCCTGCTGCTCTGCCTCACGTTGCCGTCTTCGGTGCCGTCGTGGCCGCGCTGCGCTGCCGTCATGTCCGCACTACCGTCACTACTCGTGTCGTGACGCTGCCGCTGCCGTCGCATCGTCACCACGTCCGCGCTGATCCGCTGCACCTCTACGCAGTTGTTGGCCCTGTGTGTGTCGCCTCTGCGCTCGCACGTGGGCGAGCCACCGTCGCCATGCCATTTATGGCACTGCGGCATGCGCATGTTGTCCGTAGTGCCGGTGCATGGGCCTCCCGTTCTCACCTCTCGCGTCCCGCCAAGGCAAGGACGAGCTAAGCCCACCTGTCGTGGTGTCTCTCTCTTTCCCTCTTCTCCTCCTGTTTTCCATCACCGTCGTGTCACGTCACGGTGAAGCCAGAGAACGAGCATCTCTCATCAATTCCTCATGCTCGTGTCTCTGCCTTTATGTCCCCTCTCTAGCCGACCCCACCCTGTTTTGATTGCGGCTCTGCCAAGCTCCAATTTTTGGAGCTTTGCCCGCCACTGTGCCGTTATGAACCGTTGCCGCCCGCGTCATGGCCAGCCTCTAGCACTTTACCCGCGCTAATTCCTCTGCACCACTAGCTTGCCTTGGCTCTCTCTCCACCGTGCACATGCTAGTGGGAGCGCTACCGCCTCCCTGCTGCTGCTAATGCGGTCGTGTCCGCCGCGGCTCGTCGCCGTGCTCGTCGCGCACACGTGGCTAGCCCTGCTCAGGTAGTCGTCGGCCGAACCACCACTTCGGCCGGGTTAGCGGTGTGTCCCTGGTGCTTATCCCCCATCTCTACCGTCCTGTTAGCGTTGTGCCTCACCGGAACACGGTTGCCGCCGTTGTAGGTCATCCACCGCCGCGGAGAGCCCGCTCTGCTTCACCCCCATTCGTGCCACCACAGCCCATCGCTTCGCGTCGAACCCAAGGTGAGCGTCGACCTCGTAGATAGGTCAGTGTGGGTCCCGTGTGGCCGGCGCAGGCGCCAGTGCCACCGCTCGCTGCGTTGTAGCGCGCGGGGGTTGCCAGGGACCTTGTCGTTGTAAAGAGGAGAAAGATCTGAGGGTTTCATTGCAAAGTCGTTGTCTATAAAAATAGTAACGTGGACTGCGGGTTGTTTTGCTCATAGTCTAGGGGCGTTTTTGCTAATGTACCAGCGTGCGCGGGATTCTCCCACCGCGGGCCGCCTCGCGCTGCAGGCCGGCCTCGCATGGACCGCACCTGTGGGCCGCCGCGCACTCGCTCGCACGCGCGCGTTGCGTTGCATGGGCCGCGTTGGGCCAAAATTAGTTTAGCTTTTTTTGTGGAGAATAGAAATAGCTTTTCATCTTAATTCTGAGCTGAACTTTGGTAATTAATATAAAATAATGTAGGTATCCAAAAATTGTGAAATAAATTTTGTTAAGTTTCTAAAATTATGCTCTATATATTAGAGTATTTAGTTCATATATGTGCTTGTTGATACCAGGAGCTATTAAATCATTTGAGAGTGCTTAATAGTATTAGGTTAAATATTGTAGGAATTTTTGTGACAAAATGGTGATAGCTTTAGCTTTGAAAATTTTACAGTAGGTTTATGATATTATTATGTGCTCACTGTAATTTTTGTAGCTTTAGAAAAGACTTAACATAAGGATAGTTAGATGCTTTTTGTTTCAAATATATATTAAATCATTAGTATAAATAGAGATATATCCTTCATTTGTAAAGATAGGTGTTTGTTAGTTGAACCCAACACTTTACTTGATGAAGATGATAGTTAGCTTAGTATCTTAATCATTAGAGCTAGCTTAGTGGTTTACCATATGTATTCTTATTTTAAGAGTTGCTGTTGCCGATATGCTAAGTGTTGTATCATCATCGTATGCATGTAGAGAACAAGTTGGCGGAGATCGTGACAATCGGAGATCACGAGTTCGAGGAGTACGAGGAGGAGCAGGAGGAGGTCCCAGAGCCGCCACTAACTAACTAAGCTGACACCGCTCCTGCCCAAGACAAGCCCCGGTGCATAACCCTTATTTTAAATAATCACTTAATATATATATATGTGATGTGTATTTACGTTACAAGCTTATTGTTGAAACTACATGCAAAGATAAACCTACCTATAAGTCCTACTAGCATAGGTCAAATAGCTTCTATACTTAGGCTATCGGTAATGTGAGTAACATGTCGTTACTCACAATAGGTGATTATTATTATTACTCTCATGATAAAATGGTAAAAGAAAATGAAGACCGGGCAGGGATATGATACGGGTATTGGTGGGTGTAAGAGGTTCTATTCCGCGGCCAACGGGGCATAGCTTGGTTACACTATTTTCCCTGTCCATGTCGGTTAAGGACCGGCCGTTGCATTGGATTCTAGTCAGGTCACAGACTTATTATCCTGAGCACATACTTGCTTATGGGAGCGGGAAGGCTCGTTGCTCTCTTGTCGTAGGTTCTGGCTCTTTTCAGACCAACTGATTGGAGGCAGGGATGGTGGAGGTCTAAGCACCACACTAAGTTCGGGACTCAGGTGTGGGGGCTTGGAGTCCAAGTTTGGACGAGGACCTGGACCCCTTGATAGGAGAGTGGTGGGTTGGTCCTGCTTGTGCCTGGGGTACAAGCGGGGCGTGTGTTTCGGGGTACCCAACTGGGCTACATTGATTCATGAATCGCTGTATAATACGGTACGACTTGTCTATGATCTAGCACCGTAGTAAGAACCGAAAGATGAAAGATGGTAAAATGAATCTAATTGCTCTACTCTTGCTTGAAAGTAGAACAACTGCTTACATAGAATGGTTAGCTAATGAACTAATCAGGACTGCTAATAAGGAACATACATAAGGATTTACTACTAGTAATGCTTTTTGCAAAAAGGAAACCCAGCAAACCATAAAGCCTATCATATCCTTTGGAGTCGGAAAATTATTCCCACTAGTCGGGTAAGTCTTGCGAGTATATTGTGTACTTAGGGTTTATTTACCCCTGTTGCAGGTGCAGCTTGAGGAGTAGCCGTTGTGTGGAGGATTCTTCTGGTGGGCACAGATGGATCCTTGTATCTTATCGTTAGATGTTTAATTTAATTCTGCTGTTTAAATTCTGCACTCTGAACTTGGTATTGTAATAATGTATTTCTGAGAACTCTTGTTGTATGAAATGGACTAAGTATTGTAAACTCGTTCTCATTATTGAATCCTGGAGAAAAATGTGGATTGTTCGAGCTTTCCCTTGGGGTGTGCTCGACGGAACCATCCGATATAGCTTGCTTTTGGGGTGGTTAGTGTCTAGTGAAAGACGAGCGCCTCCGAAGATGTGTTGTTCGGCGCTTCGCAACAGGATGACCTCGTGCCAGAGTCCTGGACTGTGTCTAGGACTGGGGAAGCGGAGTCACCTCTGGGGTCATCGTGCCATCAGTCATAGACCGCCGTGCTAACGTCGACCACCCCAAGCTCCTCCTCCCTATCGGCGGCTGCGGCTCCATTCTGGCTAGTCTCGGGAGGCCATCCAAAACACCGCCGGTGGGCGGACGACAACGACGATGGTGGTGAGGAGCCCAACGACGGCTGCCCCTCAAGCTACCTCAACACCGTGCATCGCCTAGCAAAGGCGGGCACGGCGCCCACTAACGCCAGGACTCACCCTGCTCGGGTTTGGGCCGTGCTAGAGCAAAGCCGGTCGATAGGGACACGGCCGTAGGCGGAGAAAGTGCAGCTGGCCACGTCCACAGCTAGTGAATGGCTTGCCTGTGTGGCTAGTGGAGGGTCATATCCCTGCCCACCAGTGTCTCGGCTGCCGTGGACGGGTACCGGCTCACATGTGGCTCGGTCCGCGCTGCAGCCTGCTAGCGCATCTCCGCTCTGGACGCCGATGGTTGGCATGAGGTCCTGTCGCAGGGGTTGTCATGCGGCGCCGGCGGGGCGTGACCCGCCCACACTGCATCGGTGAACTAGCGGCCCCCTAACCGCTATCCAGCAGACCTACTCAGAAAGTGCTTCAACTGTCTCTCCACTGCGTATAGGGTAGCAACCTATAAGCTGCCTCCACGCTGCCTCCATTGCAAGGGGTTCCGACACCTCACGTGGGACTATAAGAGGAGGCGGCGAATGGTGCCTCCTTCTAGCTTTGGTACATCTAGTGCCATAGAAGGCCGGCCACGATGACCTGACCAAGAGCGTGCCTCGAGCACCCGACCGCATACTCAGGGCGACACGCCAAGCCCGGTTGGAGCTATGTCGAGTGCGGGTCAGAGTCGCGTTGCGCGCTTGCTGCTGGCGGCAAGATGGCGCCGACGTCGGAGATGTCAACAACAAATGAAGAAGCGACGCCACTAACGGCAACGAGTGTGTCACCACCGACAACACACGGGCGGTCGAGAGGTGCCACCTGCACAAAGACCGCCTTCATCTCGGTCGCTACTAGAGCTCAGGCAGGGCACGGTGCGCTGACCAATGAGACGGGCATCATCGAGCCCGACCCGTTGACGCTGACGTTGTACTCGGGCGCCACGCATGATCGTGACATCACGGAGGACCCGATGTTAGAGGAGTTCGTAGCCTCACTCATTGGCAGTCAGATCGTCGCGTGGCCTTCCCTTGAGTGCCTATTGTCACCTTCGGTGCCCCTAGCTACAGGATGAGGCCTCGGCGGTGGCGGCTCCCCAGCTAGATGATGAGGACCCAACGGTGGTCTCCTGTAAGTTGCGGGCACCAGCCACGCGCACCATTAAGTGGGTAGGGGACTCGCTGAAGACACTCACGGAGCACTGTTACCCGCCAGGCTTCGGACCAGTCGACTCCACGGTGGATGCTGGCCCTCCCAGTTCATTGTCGGTGGATACCCACTAGACGGTGGACAATGACGACTCCGCCAAACGCCGCCTCGACAGCTTTATCAATAAAGTGACGCGTAAGAGGGACTCTCCATTGATTCGTGAGCCTCCCAAGCAGCCTCCTGCCAAGCCGATGCTGCCGTGGCGAGCAGGCGATTGGTGACTCAGAGCCTCTCCCGAGTACCAGCTTCCAAGAGAGGCGAGGTGCTGATCATGCAGCGTATGGGCTACACTAAAGGTCTATCAGCGTCATCCGCGTCTAAGCTGGAGACCTTTGACAAGCTCTTCGACGGCAACTTGACTACGTCCAACGCCGAAGCGCTGGACACGCTCTTCCTGGCCGTTGGAATGGGCTCGTCCAGGCAGCTACGAAGACACAAGGCCACCTCCTAGATCGCACCGCTGCGTCAGTATTGGTTGTTTCCTTTTATGTAATATCGAATTAAGAGGTCTGTTGCTATGATGGTCCAGCTACGACTATGTTAGGTCGATCTTCTTCGGCGCTCGATAGAAGCACGTTGTATATTTGTTTAAACCCTTCTACTTAATACAATGATACGCAAATCTTTTGCGTATTCAAAAAAAAAACAGTAGCTAGTGCATGCCTCTAAGCCAACAGTTCTTCACTAAAGTTAGGGCGTGGAAAACATTGATTGATCCGAGAGAAGTCACATGGTACGCTCCTGGTTAAAGGCTCTGGTTAATTTAATCTCTATGCCAATGCATAATTGGATCCGTCACATGTTTGCAAGAGAAGCCAAGTGCCTGGTTCACACGCTTGTCGATCACAAGGGAGTGCACAAACGGTGAAACATGTGCGAGTACCTCATAAAAAGAATTTCGAGCTTTGTGCCACTGCACTGCAGGGAAAATATATGTGGCTTCACCCTTGTTCAAGGAATCAAGGGTATTCAATTGAATTACCTATTATTTTTGCCAAAAAGATTTTATATGCATAGTTTATACATTTACTTATGTATATAACAAAAAAATAAAGCCAGAATACCTTACTATCCAAAAATTCAGTCCACAAACATATTCTGCTTGTTTTTTCAAGAGCGTGTCCTTGCGACACGTATTTCATTAAGCAGAAGCAGAGTTTGACTGGTTACAACATCCCTAAATAATCCATAGATTACCGTGGAAGGATAGAAGTCAACACGATCCACACCTAACTTAAATTACCTTACAAAAAAGTTGTGCAACCAATTGAGCAGGTACCAACGAGACTAGCAAGCCTCCTCGAACATACACTTGAACCCCGCCACGTCGAACTTCATAAGCGCTCGAAGTGCGGCCCTTTTTGCGTAGTCGAGCGGGCCCTGGAATGTCTGTTGAAAGTCTACCACTACCTGGGAATCCGACGGCTGTGAGGCGAAGGGTTCCCACTTGGACACAAGCATCTTCTGCGCTTGAAGGGTGGCGTTAGGGGCCCGAGAGGCACACTTTGCCGCCAGACGCGTGCTACGGCGGATGGTGACCACCGATGGAGAGCGACGGGTTCGACGTCAGGGTGGCGCCTTGAGGATGGGAGTCTTCAGTGAGGCGGAGACGCGCCTAGCATACTTCCTGGCAAGGGTCGAAGGCGAAACTGGCAGATCATCACCATCCACCCCCGGCGTCTCAGCATCCGCAAAGCTGAGCTGAACCATCCGTGGTGGTGAACGGGTGTCCGCCGACGATGCCTGAGCCTCCAGAGAGGCCGCAGTCAGAGTAGACGGGCGCCCCAACGCTGGAACACCCGCAAATCGACTCACAAAAGCCAGGCAGCGAGCTCATCGAGCATCGGGTCGACCCATACGGGGGGCAGCGCCCTCACACAGCGCCACCACGAGCAGATCAGACTCATGGGTGCAGCATGCGGCAGTAGAAGTAGCGATGTTGTCAGTCGCGGTAATGTTGATCTCCCTCGCTAGCTTGCTCCGGCGCCGTCAGCGTCGTCGATGGATGTCGTTGGTGTCCCCCATAGCCATCTGTGCGGCTTCGTCCGGCGCATGCAGGGAGGGCCATGAGCCGTCACCCCCTGCCACCGACGTCGTCGCCGCGACGCGCCTGGGCCACTTGCAATCCCTAGTGAGGTGACGGTAGCCGTGACAGCGCAGACAACGCCGTGGCAACCGGCAGGTCGCTACTCGGTGTGAGTAGGAAAGGTCTCCTGCCGTTGGAGAATCTCATGCCACCCATCTGCGTTGGGGGCGGAGACCCATCCGCGATGTCCAAGGCGTTGGCGGACGGGGACGCGACCATCCACAGGCCGAGCAGGGAGGCCGTGCACCACCTGCGTTCAGCCTCTCTGCCGACAACCCAACAAGCCCCGTTGTCCTAATCTTTGGCAGCTAGCCTCCCATTCAGTATTTCCCATAGTGGCACATTCGCATTCGCTTGACCTGGATCTCTTCTCTTCTCCCATTCCCATTTTTCAAACCCTAGACGGCAGAGATCGGCCGACAATTTGTAAACTTTTATAAAACTGTCAGTAATACTTGTAGTAATTTATTGATTTTAAACTGACTTAATTTTTAGGTCTCAAATATAGAGAAGGAAGAGTGGTACTACAAATTTGAGGCTTTTTTTGGAAAGAGCTATTGCAAAGAAGGGGAATCACAAGCACTTCTATAAGTTATAAACAATTTAAGTTAGGAAAAACTATGTTTTGCCCCTATCTAGAAGTTTATTTGTGATTTTATCCCTATTTTTTCAATTTTGAGACCTTCTCCTCCCTTCTCCTCATGTGAAATAGAAGCTCAGACCTACGGTATTTGGGATGGTAGGAAAGGCGAGAAATGTGTAGGCACAACGGGAGGTCTCAAATCCACAACCATGGAAGAGCAAAGGTGGTTTGTTCAACCCTTAATAATTAGTTTTGCGGTTTTTGTTAAAGTGAATTAGCGATGGCTTTAGGCTGGATAAGCTAACTACATATTACTTGTGGTGATTTATAGGCCAACTCACAGTGATTTAAAACTCGTTGTTAGAGGTCATTCTTTTTTTTAGCTTGCTAGATAATGGGCCAAAGTCATGGCAACATGTAGAACTTTACCAACCAAAGTTGTTGACACAGATAGCTTTGGGTTGCTGCATTTGGTTGATTTCATACCTAAGCATTGCATGTGGGGTTCTAAGCAATACATTACTTTGTGGCGTGGTCAGCATGCATTTGGGCATGTAGTTAACTTGGAATTGAAGACATGACTTGTAGGGATTGACAAGTGATTAGAAAGCTTTGCAGCCATGCTCTAGCTTTCATTGCAAAGCCTGGGAAGTACAAATGGATGACTTTGTCCATTAGTACTTCTCTAACCATTGCCAATTTTGAAATTATGTTTCTTCTGTTTTTTAGTGCAAGTGCTACCGGGAGGGGGAGGATGAGGGGAAGGGGAAGAGAGTCAGGAGAGAACAAAAATGACCCAATGTGAGTCATAATTGTATTGGTGCTCATTTCTACTTATTTCTTGAACTAATCAGTAGCAACTGAATACTTTTCAAGCCAAGCTCTATCGAAATGGGAAGGGAAAGAGACAAAGGTAGAGGGAGGGGAAGAGGAGGATGGCGAATAGGAGGAACAATTGGATGGCTAGCTAGTTTGTTAGGTCTCTAGGTAATCCTTGAATGAGATGCTTGCTAGGCAAACTTTTAGCTTTTGTTGACATGGTGCAAACTTGTAGCTTTTGTGGACATGTTGACATGGTGCATATTTGTAACTTTTGCGAACATGTTGACATGGTGTATGTGAGACATTGAAATATGACATGTTGGACATTTTGCTTCTCCATGGTTGTTGTCATGTTTTGACATGTAGTTCATATTGTTATCATAATGTATCAAAATATTGCTAAGATGCTACCAAAATGTTGAATAGTTTTTCCAATATTAAATTTGATTTGAAATAATTGAAAATTGTGCCAAATATATTTGACAAATATTAAATTTGATTTGAAATAATTGAAAATTGTGCCAAATATATTTGATAAAATCTAACCATTTTGTCAAAATATAATATAAATGTCTTATTCCAAATTAGGGATGAAATCACAAATAGCCCTAAAAATCAGGTGCAAAATTATATGGACATATTTGTCTTATGGTATAGAAGTTAAAACCATTAGGGGAAGATTTCGAAATAGGGGTAAAGTGGTGCTTCATTTTGAAAACATAGGGGTAATTCACAAAATAAAAAACAGAGGCAAAACCATAATTTTGATACAAAATAGGGGTATGAATGCAAGAGCCCCTTATCTCTACCCTTAAAATGATGTAGGAGCTAATGAAACTATTATTTTTGGCTTCACTGGCTTCGGCTTCAGCTTCGACTCCATCTCTGGCTCCTTCACGCATAGCAAGGAGCCGGAGATATTTCGAGCTGTGCCAAAGCGACCTATAAGTTTATGATCCCTTTGGATCATAGGAATTTCGTAGAAATTAGAGCTCAATTTATTTTCATAGAAAAAACAGCAAACCGAAAAAAAATTCTATTCCAAAGGGCTTTAAATTTAATGGAAAAAATCTATTAGTTGCACATGCATCGAGATCCTAGGATTACTAAACCAAACATCTGATTTTCAATCTGTTTTCACCATCATATTCCCTATGATTTTATCTACAAAACAAAACAAGGTCGGCAGTGCTAGCGCCTGGACGTCCCTGCGTTGCACTCCATTTCACGCGCTCCACGTGGGGCCCGTGTTGCCGAGCGACAAGAGGGGAAGGGGAAGACGCCTCCGATTCAGAAGGACCCGGCCACGGCGTCGTATGGGTGCCCTGCTAGCACCGAGAGGAGGACACACCGTGATGATGCAGCGGAAGGCGAGGAGGAGAGATGCAACAACCAATTTGCTTTTGAAACATCTAAATATAACAGTTGCAACATACGTCTGAAGACAGATGAAACACATGAAACATGCTTCTGAAACACTTAAAAAACACTTGAAAACACTTGAAAACCATTGCAAACATACATAACATCTAGATAAAACACATAACATATGCGTAAAACATATGCAACTCCAGATAAACACACTTGCGACATGCATCCGAAAAACACAGATGAAACATTGGTAACAGACCTTTACAACATACGTGTACAACCATTGCAACATGGGAGAATTATGTATTTGGCACTGAAAAAAATCAGTCTTCCGCATTTGGCACTAAAAAATTTGAACTTTCTTATTTGGCACCAAGTTGAAATTTCCTTCCCTAGATAGCACTACCGTCCATTTGGGCTAGTAATGGCGTCAAGTGGCCCGGTAAAATGACATAAATGCCCTTCTTTATATCAGAAATACATAACGCCAAATAGAAAAATAATAGATGGACAGGTTGTCAAATAAGAAAATTATAAATATCACAAATATATTGTGAACTAAAACATAAGATTTTAATAATCGAAGTCTACAAATAAATAAATAATAAATTTTAAATTCTAAGACAAGAGCAGGTCCTGCTAGGGTAGGCTTAGCACGGGAGGGATTTGCCTCGATTTATAGAAAATACATATAATATTTCTATCTCCAAATATATTTATTAAAAAACTAAATTTAAATATCAAGCATTGAAACCTAACAAAGTAGCAAGCCTCCTAGAAGTTGCTCCTCTTTCCCTCCTTCGTGTTCCCCTTCCTAAAACACTTGCACTTTATATGAAAAAAGCGAACTATGTTAGTAAAGAGAAGCAATGTTGCCTGCACCCCAAGCTAACTGGGTCACAGACACTGAACCTACTATCCAACCTTGGGTGTGGCAGCATATGGTTCCCTTCAACTCTTAAACTCCGGCTAAGGTTGAATGACCGACGATGCAAATAGGATAAACTATCCTGCCTTCTCGACGATCCTTCAAAATCAGCATCTTGTTCCACAACTGGATCAGGGACAGGAGATGGTGTGCGATAACCACCATAGCAGCATGAACCAGGATTTTTATTCAATGTCCTCCTGACAAGCTGACAAGGGATACTGACTTTTTGGCTGGGAGATTATCTTCAGTGCCAAGAACATTTCCAGCATTCAAAGGAACAATTTCTTGAAATCTGACAACAAGAAAAAGAAGTTAAACAGTTTCCAGCACTCAAGAGCATATCGTGAAGTTAAATTTTGTTTAAAATTTAGAAGACCTTGGCGCTACACACCCTAAAACATAGATATCAGCTGGAGGTGAAGAATGGAGCCATTCATCAAGATTCAATCCCCTTGGGGATTTACCTCCGACATTCCATGTGGAGGCAAAGATTCTACAAAAGCAGGGAAACAAAAGTGATCTTCGTCAGATTATTGCAGTAAAGTCAAACTGCAAGAACTACCTACAAGCACAAACAGGCAACTGACTGATTTTCAACACTGAAAATCTGAGATGCACACTACCATACTACTACTAGCACACAACAGATCAGTTGGTCCGCGCTTTCCATTTCGTTTCTAATCTCAAGGCAAAGAAGCACATGGAGTGGAAAAAAGAAACTCTACCTGTAATTCTGAACTTCTGTGAGACGTGCGCATCGACGCCAGGGGATTGGGCGGGGCGGACCTGGGGCACCTGCCGCGAACTGAGGCGCGAGCCGGGGAGGAGAAGGAGACGCGCAGCCTCACCGCCGGGATCCGCCTTGCCGCCGGAAGAGTCTCTGCCGGCGGCCAATGGTCGGGCGGACCCGCCGCCTGGGGCACCCGCCGTCCCTAGAGCACCCGCCACGAACTGGGGCTCGAGCCGGGGAGGAGAAGGGCAACGCGCTGCTCGCTCGCCGCCGGAGCCGCCTTTGCCGCCGGAAGACGCCGCCGGCAGCCGCACTAACCCTAGGCTGCAAATCGGGACGGAAAAGTGTAGGAGGCCGACGCGTTTTGCTTCTAGTGCCTGTTCGTGCGATTCATGAAGGAGGAGGGGCAGTGCTGTCACACTAACAAAAAAACTGACATTATCAAAATAGTCAACTAACAGATAAATGGATGAAATGGACGGTAGTGCCATATAGGGAAGGAAATTTTAACTTGGTGCTAGATAAGAAAGTTCAAATTTTTAAGTGTCAAATACGAAAGACTGATTTGTTTCAGTGCCAAATACATAATTATCTCTTGCAACATATGCAACATCCTGATATATTTTTACAACATCCATCTAAAACATTTGCAACATACCTCTAAAACATTTGAAACATTCGAAACATACGCTTACAATATGCGCTTTCAATAAAATAGGTAGCTAGGCGGGCGGAGCACGTCACATGGGATCCCGGCTGTGCGGTCGTGATGGAGAAGGAGGATGGTAGCGAGCGGGCGGCTGTGCAGGCCCCGGCGATAGGGCGCACGTGGTGCCCGCGGTGGAGGCGACAGCAGCATGCCGCGACGGTGCGTTCGTGGGGGAGCACGCCGCGGTGATGAAGAGGAAGGCCGGCGGGAGGCGCAGTAGAGAGAGAGGCGTGTGAGAGCCGCGGCGGAGCCGGTCACGGAGCGGACTCGCGGTGATGCGTGATTTTTTTTTAATCTGTGGTGACCGGAGGGGAACGGGGATGGAAGTCAGGCTCCCAGCATTACCGAAACAAGATCACACATCACACATGCCACATGGCTATGTTCCGTTGAAGAAAAATATATGTGGACCCAACACATTATACTTGTAGTTGTGACAACATTTCACGTGATTCTCATCAAACAAATTTTTTACTGGCACTGCTCAAAATTTTGACGTTGCCATGAGGCATGAACCAAACAATTGTTCAAGTTTTGGCACTGCCCTGTTGGCCTGGTTGACCCTGGCCAAATTTTGGCTTTGCTTATTACCTTTGTTCTACAACCAAACAGGCGCTCAGTGACGTCGGTTTCCGCCGGCCGCCCTTGTCACTGAATCCGCGTCCCATATGGCCACACTCTACTGCCTCGCCGCGGCCGAGCAGCTGCGGTCCCTTCCCCGTCCCCGGCCACCAAGGAAGCCGGTGGCAGTACCGGTAAGAGCCCAGGATGGTGATCCCGTGCGGTCAGAATCGGGGTTCCCTTGGGGAATTTGGGTTGACGGGTGTGGTCGGAGGGCTTGGGTGGTGCAATGCCTGGTGTTCGTCGAAATGTCTGTGCGGACTGTCGTGTCTCTTTTTGCCTCTCTTTACTTTTTTCATTCTTGGACCGTTAGCTGCATCAACGCTAACTGAACATCGGTGCAGTCCACCTTGCAATATTCAGCACAACATCGTAATGCATCAGAGGATGCTAACTGAACATCAGTTCTGGCCACATTGCATTGTTTGATTTGGGCATTGCGAATTTGAATACCGGGGATTTGCATGTTTTGGACCTGTTTAATGTCTGAGTATGACATTGCCTGCGTGCATAATATATGTGCATGCTGTCTTAATATGGTTCGCGTTTTATTTGCCCTGGCCTATACGCACCGTGGTTTAGGTGCAGAGTTCAATCTATTAGTTGTATGAGTGATGCTTATAATTTATCTTATTGAGTCTAGTTATTATAATTCTGTAGCTGGCTCTTTGACAGTTTACTTTGTCTGCAAAGTGTTCTCATGCTGTTATTAGTTTTAGCGATGACTTTATTGAAACATCAGGCTTATCCTACTTTATAGAACTGTATCATTAATGATTTTGTAGTTCTCAATTCTCATTTCTACTGAACTTGTCATAGTCACAGAGTACCTGATGCAACAATTGATGGCAGTAGGCACCCTTTGGAGTTGTCAAGGATGTCTGTGAAACTAAATGGAATTCAAATACCAATTTATGCTATGAATTATATATTGGTACCACGGCATCATCCAGCAAGTATGTCGTGCCTCTCATTTAGGTACTTTTTCTGAGCTTGCTTGTAAATTTAATTTTGTTTCAATGTAATCAATTCTTGTTGGTGCTACAATCACAGGAAAAGAAACAACACATGATAGAGCTTGCATTTAATAATTAATTGTAGTGGTCGGAGGGTCTCACCAACTGCTGGAACAACTGTTGCTACATGCTATCAGCTGGATGATTTGTGATACCATTATCGAGCCATGATCTTCTGTATATGATAACTTGATAAGGACGGCATTTTGCCAATGGATGCTGAAAAAATACTGCTGTATGGTTTATTTAAGCAAGACCAACACATGCTTGTTGTCTGGTACAATCAGGAGGGTGTTGTGTATGTTGATGTTTCACTTGTAGGGCATTCAATTTAGCATGGGGAGATACTTGAGATATCCTCAGATTCTTCAACCTTATAAGTTGTGTTCCAGAACATTTGCTGAAGAGGACATCTGAATAGTGAAATAACAGTATTTTGTGATGGTGACTTTTTATTTGGTATGATGTTTGAGGTGAGCTGAGTTATTGAGTACTTAATTGGTATCAGTTCATCTCCAAGTTGTAATTGATAGTTAACTGCTATCAGATGAAGTATTAATGTCCAATTTGTTATCTTTTCAGAAACAAAATAAAAGATGGATAAGAGCTCAGAGACCACAGACCATAGGGAACTTCCAGTGTTCTGTCACAGACATCTTCCTTAATATTGCCATGGAATATGAAACAGAGACTACTAAAATGCATAGGGCTTTACCTGTACTAGACATTAGTATGCTACTTGCTATTTACATTGCACTGGTGAACTTGATACAAACATGCTGGCCTATCCCTAGTAGTTCCTATATGTAAACCTAGATCATGATGCACATCCACTACATCTAACTTACCAGTGGTCTCAGGATACCATCTATATCAATGGTCGATGATTCATTAGTATCACTGCATGAGGCTTGTGCTGTCAGGCTCTGACTCTCACTTGGGTTTTGCCAGAAGTTCCTGCGTACACCACTTGAGCTCAGGCTATTTGCTGCAAGGCTGAGGTCTGACAGCAAAGTCTGCAGAGGGGTGCTGCCTTCAAGCAGGCTAACAACTTTCGACATCTTTGGTCTGAGTGTAGGTGCTGCAGTTGTGCATAGCAGGGCAACATTCAGCATGAGGAGCGCCTCTTCTGTTGAGTAATTTGATCCTAGATCTGGATCTACCAATTCCAGTAGAGTTCCTCTTTCATGTAGAACACAAGCCTGGAAAAGATTTGGAAGATGCCGTTAACTTACTAATCGAGGTATGTACATCTGAATAACATAAGAACTGGTAGGGTTTGACATTCTGATATAACACAATTTCCTCTGGCTATGCAGAAAATGAGGTACTGTTTTCTCAGTTGGTCACTCTAGTCTAGAGGTAAAAATCATAACAATGACTACTCTGTGGCTCTCTTGGGTGGAAACCCTCTCGTAAATCCCTCCCTTACAGATTCACCTGGTTTTCTCTCTCTCTCTCTCTCTCTCTCTCTCTCTCTGTTTCTGTACAGTTTCTTAGCCCCTTTCTTTATATATATGTAGTATTTATACAAAAATAAGATCTCCCCTACTCTATCCGTTTCAAAAAAAAAAGAACACTCTGGGATGGCTAGAATTTTTTTCTTAAGGACCAAATAAGTCAGAATTTAATGCACCGTGGAAATTCATGTATAAACAGAAGTTTTTTAGTAAGTACAAAAGGACAGGATGCAGGATTTGAGCTAATGTTACTGTTGATATGATAAGTTAATATTAAATTCGCTTCCATATGAAACATCCTAGTGTTTAACAAAAAAAGGATCATGTCCCAACAATATGGACAACTCATATTTGTAGCAGAAACAACTATCTGAGGTCATTGCTTCAATGTAAGGTGATCATATAGCAAACCCCCATCCAACATGGTCTAAACTCCAAACTGATGTTTACGAATGGATCAAGATTCAGGAGTTACCCAATCTAAAAGATAAACAAAGTCTTCCTTCGCCTGTAGTTTGTGTTACTTTTTCCGCTGACAATTTCCAAAACAACAACACCAAAACTGTATACATCAGCTTTATCTGTTAAATAACCACGCATAGCATACTCAGGAGCCATGTATCCGCTGCATGAATACAAAACAATCAAGTCATCTGTAAGTTATGCTGTTTTATAGACTTACTAACAAATGCTCAGATAAGTTCTTCAAATAGGAACTGATTAATATCATTAAGTGTCTTATTCAGGGAAACTGTCAATATGCTGCTGACTTCATATTTCTCCAGTGTTTTCTCTATGTTAAATGTTTTCAGTGTTTATGAGGTTTTTAGTGTTTTCCGCTAGGTCAAATGTTCCCATGTTCGTTGTATCCATTGCTTTCAAAGTTCAAACTGTCTTCCCTTCTAGAGATTCTTATCTGTAGCGTAGCCTTAAGGTCAATAGGATTTTAAAGAAAACAAGGGTATGGGATGAAAACACTTACATAGTTCCAGCTACTTTTGTGCTTATGTGGGTGTGATCATCTTCATTAAGCTTTGCTAGCCCAAAATCTGAGATCTTGGCATTCAAATCTTTGTCGAGCAGTATATTGCTGGCCTTGATATCTCGGTGCACGATCCTTATTGCAGAATCCTCATGCAAATATGCTAGACCTCTTGCTATTCCAAGGCAAATCTTATGCCTTGTTCCCCAATCCATTCTCAATCTATACTGTTCAACTGGACACAGCGGTAACATTCCGTAGACATAATCTGAGTTCTATGTAGCATAAGTTTAAAAAGGGTAAACCAAGAAACATGGAGAGTATTTTTACCGAAAAGAGCTCGTGCAAGGCAATTGTTTTCCATATACTCATAAACTAGCGACAGCTGGTTTCCTTCTGTACAGCAGCCATAGAGTTTGACAAGGTTAGGATGCTGCAGTGCAGATATCATGCCTATCTCATTCACGAACTCCCGATTCCCTTGTTTAGACCTTGATGACAACTGCTTGACAGCGATGATGGTGCCATCAGATAATAAACCCTGTCGAGTCAGTGAAGGCAATGTGCCAGTGTAAGAGTTGTACTTTAGGTCTTTAGCAGTATTAACCTTAGAATAATTTACGTGTGCAAAGCAATGCTAACTGACCTTGTATACTGAACCAAATCCTCCTTCACCAATCTTGTTAGCTGCATCGAAGTTCCTAGTTGCTGCTTTGATTTGACGCAAGGTGAAGGAGCCAATTTGCAGGTCAAGGGCTCTGAGTTCTGCAGGATTTATGTTTGGTCATTATACTAAGATACATAGGGATGATTTCTTTGTTCCCACAGCAATATGCAAAAGCTTTACTATGCTGGCTTAATTGTTTGTTGTCAAGGAAAAATTTTAAACTATGAGATCTCTGTTTATTTTGGATCCACGGTATTATCTTGCAATTCCTAGTGCAGCTTAGTTAGGTGTGCTCTAGCATGTGGAGTTCACCAAAAATTGAAAGATAGTTACCAGTTTATTAAATAACACAAAATTTGAAACGAGAAAAATAACCATATACCTTTATGCATCGAACTCTTTCTCTGCTTCTTAATAATACAATAAATGCCGACGATCAGAGCAGCGAATATTGCTACAATAGGGATTCCAATTATTAAAGCAATAGATGCCCTTGAACTCCGTTTTTTGCTACTTCCAGCTTTGGGAGGCTCAACAGCCTTATGGAATCAGGAAATCTGAACATGATCAACATAAACCACAACTGCCAGATCAGTATGGAAAATAACAGCTTTCTTTCGAAACTATAATCTGCAAGTGTTCAATATTTGTGTCAGGATTCAAAGGAACAGACTTGGAGTTACTGATATTGCAGATATCAGTGGGCCATAAGAACCTCTATATGGAATGCCAGTTGTCCCTCTTCCTGCCCAATAGAACTGAATCTCTAGAGTGTGATTTGTGACATATGTTTGAAAAGTCTTGATAACTGGCTTTGCAGCCGCACCGGCCGACTGTTCAATGTCGAAATCCTCTAGCACCATTCTTCCCTGAGGTTAAAGAGCCCATCTTTTATATCACTGCTAACAAAGGGAAGTTTTATAATAGAAAGGAAACGACTAACATCTAGTTTACCTGTATAAACACGTTGAATCTTCTTTTGCCAAGGCTATAATATGTGCTGTCATTTGTGAAAACAATTTCAGCAAAATGGAGATTAACTGTGTAGCTCCCACTTAACATGCAAAGCCCATAATATGTGAGGGAAAGAGGAGAAAGACGGGCTTTGGTGTACAGATCTGAATTGGGCACGACCAATGTTGATGCGCTTGTTGCAATGTAGTCATCGTCATTTATGTTGTCATCCATGAAGTTCCCGGTGCTGCTGAATGCCCAGTTCAAGCCTGGGGATACATACAGCAATGATGCCCCTTTGGGTGTTGTGTCAGCTTCATATTTAGTTCCATTGATAGTTGCTTCTTTGTCACCGCAATTGATATGCAATGAAGAGTGATCTGCGAAAATGTGTAGGTAAGTTTTCCTTGCATCTGAAACAAGAACACTAGCTATGACCTTGGCTTTATTTACTAAAAAAACAATGTACCTTTGTGTAGGAAGTAAGTCCTAATACCAGTAAGTGATTTTAAGGGGCTTGTGTTTAGCACTTTTACTAATAATCCTACAGGCTATAGCAATCTTTAACTTATCCAAAGTTCATTAATCATTATCAATGCTGCCCTTGTCTGTCATAATAATAAACAAAATCGACCTGTTGGGGAAAGACCGCCCCCACAGCACTGCACTAAGAAGATTAGAAGAAGTTTCTCGGGTGCAGGCCGAGAGACACCCCAAAGGTTGGCTGTCCTGAACATGCCACTGAGCGCCCAGGACACATGCTGACAAGGTGTATCTCAATGCATTATGGTGTACCGATGCTTTAGAACTAACTGTGAATCAACACTAGGGATCAACTTACATTGTCCATTCGAAGCAACACATGGAAAATTCCTCTTTAAGCATGGTTGAATACTATTTCTGTGCACGGAAGGCAAACGTGGGAATTAGAACATTTTATTATGTCTAGACAGGTCCATGGTTTAAACTTTATTATTAAATTGAAGCAACGAGCTAAAGGATCTTACAAACTGTTCGCTTCAGCTGAATAGCTCTCCACGAGATTGCTGCAGTTGAAGGATTCGTAGGAAAGGGTTATGTTATGTATTTTCTTAAGGATTCTGTAGAGCAAGAAGACAAGGTATCATGCTAAAGCTTTCTTACACACTCCCTTGAAGGCATTGGCTAGGACCTGAACTCCCTGTCGTGAAGTTATTAAAAGATATGTCCCTGCATATGATCATTTTCTGTTATATTGGGTTGTATTGAAAGCTTGACTTCTTGTTGCCAAAAAAAAAAAAAAGAAAGAAAAAGAAAGAAAGAAAGCAAGCAAGCTTGCCTTCTTGCTTTTTAGTTCCATAATATGGGGTACTTAGTTACATGTACATACAGGTATTGAGCAATTTTTCTCTATGCAGCCACCAGTTAAACAAGAGTGGACATAGGAAGAAAACTCAACTGGTTCAATGCTATTTCCATCATGACATGTATCATGGATGCATTTTAAAAATAGAAATATTTTATCAGTTTTCTACTATTCGTGTATGAAGACCATTTATCCAGCAATTGGCATAGTATTAACCATCTTAGAATTAGAAAGTTGAAGTTGTACTTTCTTAAGTTCTTAACTTTTATGATAGCTCTAAAACGTCCTGGAAAAGAAAGGTATGTGGTATTTCCATGGATGTTTGTAGGTATCGGCTCATTGACCTATCTATTTATAAGAGATATGGGTTCTTGATTCAGCATTGATGCCTCAGAGTGTGGAAGTAGGTTATTACTCACGCAATCTTGTTTCTTCTTAGTAACCATCCAGGTATGTTCCCAGTGAGTGAATTTCCAGTTAGATATCGGCAGGCAATTTTGGTAGAAGCACATTCAAGAAAGGGGTACAATGAAGTATCATGTTTATTTCAATTTATGAAAGTGCCACTACTTACATGTAATCTACAGCTCCCATGCTAGCAAAAGAAGGTGGTATTTCTCCACTCAGTTTATTAAAGCTGAGATCCCTGCATAGACAATGTTATAATAAAATATGTGAATAATAAAAACATTCTAGCGCTTACATAAATTGTGATTTATTACAGATGCTTAAGAGTTGTCCATGTGCCAATGTAAGGAGGTATGCTTCCACTGATGGAACAGTTCCTTAGTACCCTACATTTGAGTATCATATGAGATATGACAGACAGCATATGGCAAGCTTGAACTTCAGTAAACCACAAACTTACAATTTGTTCATGGATGTCATTCGACTTAAATCAGGGAAAGATGAACCACTACCTCTCAGGTCACTAATCCTCCTGTTTCACACAGAAACACAACCAGGATTTAGTGAAAACTAATAATATCTTTTTTTATGGTGGAGCAGTAAGGACTTATACCCAGTAAGTGATTGTCATTATATATATGTAAAATTATGAGAACAATAATTTCAAACATTTTCACTGACGTACAGATCAGAAAGGTTTGTCAATTCAGATAGGCTCGAGGGAAGTGGCCCTTCCAACAAAGATCCTTCGATTTGCCTGCACCAAGAGGAGTTACATACTTACAATACATAAAGAAGGTATAAGCATGTGATTTCTGCGGGTATAAGATATGTTTCTTCATAGATTCACTGACTCACAATTTTTCAAGCCTTTTCAATTTACCCCAAAAATCAGGCATCCTTCCAGAAAAATTGGTGCTAGAAATCCTCCTGTTACCAGTTTCAATAGTTAAAAATTAACAAAAGATTCTTCAAAGTGAAACGAAGTGGGAAAAGAATATAGATGAAGGAGTAGTCTTACAAATCAGTTATATTACTGAATAGCGAAAGAGCAGTTGGAAGGGGTCCAGTGAACTCATTGGTTGATAATATTCTAAGTTACAGGATGAGAATGTAAGTCATCAGAAACTACATTGACCAATAATCATATTTTAAGATAAATACACTCACAGCTTCTCTATTCGAATTAGATGCCCAATTTCAGGAGGCGTTGGCCCATAGAACTCATTGCTTTCAATGCTCCTGCAAATTAATTTGCCAGCCATAATTCGGAAAGGGTACTCATGAAGTAACTAATAGAAATACTAGTTTCTTTCAGGCTCTTACAGGTTAGTCAGGGTTGTGATCCTCGTGAGAACCATGGGAAAAGGCCCTGACAATCTGTTCCCCATCAGTGACCTGCATGGCTTTGGCATCAACAGATCAACAACATGCTATGTGTGATTCTGTTTGTTGTACAAAATGAATTATTAAAATCTGGGCCATGGATGTTATAGTCAGATGAACAAGAATTCACTATTCTAACAAGACTGCAAAGGGAGACTACTAGATTGTTGGTCACTGCTAAATTTATTTATTTTTTCTTGTGTTGAACCTAAACAATATATGAACTACTGAAAAGGTTGGTATAGGTGCACAGATGATGACTAGTATACACAAAGTTGGCTTTTGACATGGGACAAAAGCCACCTAATCTATCACAGCATCCTGATGCGGGAAAAATTGTGCTTGGGACTGGTCTAATTTGTTGCTATCATAGATATTCCTTGCCGACACCCTAGGCCCTACACCACAGACGAGACAGACTGTGGCTTCACAAAGTGAAGGAAAATCACTACCCAGTGGCACGAATCTTTCCCTGAGGCTCCATGATTAGCTCCACACACTACATTTTGTTCTACTACCAGTCAACCAGTCAAGCAGACAATGGGCAGGTAAAGTGCAAGGGCACTCACAGTCCTTGTAACTTCATCCGGGCCCACTGGTCAGGCACTCCACCATGAAACAAGCTCCTGCTTAGATCTCTGCAGCACGGAAACAACGCATTTACGTTTTCTTTCTTTATGATATTATTTTTTAACGTAATTCTTTATGATACTATTACTATATGTGTTTTTTTGACACGAGGAACCTTCCCCATTTCCATTGATATCAACGGAAATACAGCGTTTTAATATTACTATATGTGTTATGTTGCCATCGCTCTTAACAGCTGAAGCTTGTGGCACCGATCATTTTGACCAACAGTTGACTAATTGAGATTGAAAATTCACAGCTGGAGGAGGTTGGGGAGGTCAGCGAAGTCTGGCGGGAGCTCACCGGAGAAGTTCTGCCCCTTGAGGAATCTGCAAATTAAAGATTATCATGGTGCCAACCGCCAAACCGGGTGATGTGGTTTCGTTGGCTCAAGCAATTAAAGAAAAGAAAATTGGGTCAAAAAGGAGTGTGTGGAGAAGTGAAGCGTACATCTCGGTGACATGGCAGATGGTGCCGTTAGAAAAGGAGCAGTCACAGTGCACCCCAGAGTCGCCTTGGTCGCAGGGACCGGTGCCGGCGGTGAAATCCCAGCTGGACACACCCAGTCTGACTGCGATCCGTCGAAGGACGCGCGCTGCAGAAGGAGATTGCAACAACACGGTTTCAGCAGATGGGGAGAACACAGCATCTGAGTTGAAGAGAAAGAGGGAGAACACAGCATCTGAGTTGAAGAGAAAGAGGAGGAAATTAAACGAATTTCTGGTTAGTTGCAGGCAGCAGCATGCCAGGCATTTTGCCCGTCTCCATTGCTGGTTTGGTTTGCAGCTGAGACTCTGATCAGTGACCACATTCACATTTGCCAGATGATCTGTGAACGTCCAACCAAAGGCGTGTTGCCCTGAATTTCCAGGTAAGCATGCATTCCCCTAGTGAAGTTATGGAGTTCTTCATCCCCCCAAAAAAAGGGAACTTTTGTTTCAAAGAAACTGTTTCTTGGAGATTCTTTGGCAGGTGTTGCAGCAATTAGGCAGCTCAAGAGTGAAGAGTCCGAAGCAAGGGTTGGAAGCTGGACAAGAAGGCTGCCTGGCAGGCAAAGAACATGCTCCATGCGCAGCCATTTGTTTTGCCTCAGAACCAGTAAGGCAACAACTGAACTGAAAAAGAAGGTGCAATCAATAAATGCAGTACAGCAGCGGGGCGAGAGTAAACACCTTCAGCTGGAACGAGGCTCGGAGTCGAACGAGCGGCCGGCTCGCTCCGCCCTGCACCATGGACGGCCTCGGCGAGCAGCAAGCCGAGGAAGAAGACCATGCAGAAGCAGCTCCAGCCACATGGACATGGCGGCCTACACGCCATCTCTCTCTGTTCCAAGTGGAGGTGGTGAACTGGTGATCAGGTGAAAGTAGTGGAGGGACCGGAGAGAGGAGTGAGTGACTTGCTATCTATATCCCTTTTTTTCTCTCGTATATAAAAGGCGTCTCGGTCTTTTGGAGTCTTCTCCGCAGTATCTATCATTGGCGGCATCGGCATGGCACGGCACGGGTGTCGCTGCACTACTGCACCTCTCCATACGAGACGTCTCACGAGTGCGCAGGTGGAATTGCTTTTTGGTTGCGCTGCAGCCTGCAGGTCTGTGAGAATCCCAAGCGGCTCGAGAGGGAAACCGTCCCTCTTTGGGATCAGGATGGGAAGCCGTTGACGACGAGGAGCAGAGGTTGGTCTCCTTGCCTGGTCTAACTTCCTGTTCCGGATAACACATGATTTTTTTTTTTACGACTAAGATCCAACAGCCTTTATCTTTCTTCTATCTCTAGCCTTCTTCTACCTTCAGACAATCATAAGATCACAGATTCACGGATCATAGATCACATATCACAGAAAATAATTTTTTTCTATGAAAGAACAAATTATAGAGCGGTTTGTTTCATTGCCTGCCCGATCGTCATGGGTTGTCGCGTCGTGGTCCCCTGGCCGGTGCGGTGCTGCGCTGCTGGTGCTGCTGCTGATGTACTGCTGGTGTCGCATCATGGGTCGTCGCGTCGCGTCATGGGTCGTTCGTCATAAGAAAGCACACTGCTGGTGCTGCGCTGCCTCGTGCGCTCGCCGCGTGTTTTTGTGCTAAAAAATTCATGTGTTTTTTTGTGCTAAAACACATGTGTGTTGTATAACATTTCTGTTCCGGATGCAATGCACTACTCCCTGGTCCCTTTAAATCTTTGACATGGATTATGCCAAAGATTTAAGGGGGTGTTGAGCTTGAGAAATTGTATGATTCATGCCCTTTGAACCGAAAAAAAGAACCGAATGAATTAGGAACGAGGGATAGAATAATAATTTTACTAAAATTTGTAAAATAAACTCATGATATCTTAGACAAGATGATTGCTTAAACGGAAGGGCTAGCGCCTGAATATCCAGACGGATAGCGCGTTCGGACGCTGCTCCTGCGCCACCTCCGTACGCCCGTGCGATTCGCTCGCCCACACTCAGGTGTACGCGGGGACCACCCGAGCCCGCTCCATTCAGACGCAACAATGTGCCTCCGTCACGCATGCCCATGGGAAGCCTGCTCCCTTTTCACGCGCTCGCATGCACATGGGACCGATCCCAGTCACCTGCCCTGCCTGTGTATGCACGCCACAAAGGTGTCTGCCGGACTTAGGCACCCGCACAGTGACCCACGGCGGCGCCCCAGCAACAGTAGCAGACGGCTTCGGCATGCCACTATCCGCCAGCCATCGGCTCTATTGCAACATGTGCTCTCCCAGATATACTTTTGAAACATCTAGATAAAACACTTAAAACATACGTCTGGAAACAAATGAAATACTTGAAACATACGCTTGTATAGCCATAGCAACATATGCAATATCCAGATTTACTTTTGCAACATCCAAATGAAACACTTGCAATATACGTTTGAAACACCTGGAACACTTGAAAACATACTCTTGAAACATGCATATTATGCAACATCTAGATATACTTCTACAACATCCAGATGAAATATTTGAAACATATGTCTAAAATAACCGAAACACTTGAAACATACGCTTGCAACATGTGTATATAGCTATTGCAACATTTGAAACACCCAGATGAAATACTTGAAACATACGTCTGAAACACTTGAAAACACTTGAAACACGACATCGCTGACGACCATGGCCTACCTGTTGGGGAAGTGCAGTATCCAACAAGCTCGGGTCGGGGGATGTCGAGAACAACGACCAGCGTATACCTCCGCCTCAGGCCTTTGTACCGTGTCCGCGCCACGGTGCGGGACATGGCAGGGAAGATCGGCAAGGAGGACAGACGGAGGCCGCCCTTGCGGAGGCGCTGGGGTGGCTGGAGGAGCGGGATAGCGCCACCGGATGAACAACGGAGGAGGACTATGAGGAGAAGCTCAGTGAGGTGGAGGAGGTGTGCAGCCCAATCATCAAGAAGGTGGGGCGGCGGGGATGGGGGCGTGGCGTAGGATGGGCGTGCGGCGCGGCGCAGGCTTGGCTTCTGGTGAATGGATAATGGATAAGAGAGCGGATGGATAAGATCGAGAGGGATGGTGAGCGATGGACTGCTTTTAGTGGAATGTGGGCCTGCATTCGATGCGTCCGGACATCAGGTAAGTAGCATTAGGGTTGCTTAAACCCAACACCTCTGTATGTGTTATATACACCCTATAACAAGGAACTAATCATGCACTTCCCCTAGCTAGACACATGCTAACAGTGTACACCTTCTCATCGGTGTGAACGCTCTCTTCAACATCCCAAGTAAGTATACGTGGTATAAATATAAATAAACAATAGTAACTGTAGTTTTCATGCACATTTTTCAGGGTTCCTCTTTTGTTCTCCGGTCCAACTTCCAGCCTGGCGGTGGCGGGCTTGTCGGTCCCAATCGGAGTCAAACTGTTGACTCAAACAACGTCTGAGCTGAACGTACGGCTGAAGACCAATGCAATAGAGGATGATGCATCGCTGTCTTGACAACCTGGACGATTGGGGCCGGAATAGATGTGTCTAGGGGACAAGCGAAGCTCTTCTGATCCGCAGCTTCGGTGCCGCCAAAAAAATTCGCATGGATTCGGATTCTGCCTACGCCTATTAGTACTCTCTTCCATCATCAGCCTCGAGCTCCACTGCTTGAACGTTCGTATCAGAGGCTCGGAGCGAGATTTTTCTAGCCCTACAGTATTTGTTTCCTTTTTTCCTCCCCACACCCCACTGGCCACTTTTCTTATTTTCTGTGGTTGTTACAGTTCTTCGATCGACAGCCTGTTCGCTTCGGTTGAATTAGCTTATAAGTCATGGTTGAAGTACCGCTGGCTGGTTTGGTGTGAAAGAAAAACACTGTTCAAACCGTAGATTATAAACCAGATACGAGCGAATAAGCCAAAACAAAGGCTAGGAACTGTCCATATGCAGAAATCAATGTCGGACACTGCAGGCCTGCAGTGCAAGTTTTTCCGGTCCTGAAAAATACAACTGTAGCCTGTAGGTTGGGGTTCCATCCCTTATTATTAAGTTATTATTACCATGTCTCGGTAGCGCTAACTGCAACTACACACTGTTTACTGTAGGTTGGTATATACTATGCAACTGATACTATATATTTATCTAGTCCCTTTTTAAATGTCGTTTTCACTTCTAAGAAGTCAATTACTCAACTTTGACCAAATATATACAAGAAAAAAACAATATTTATGGTACATAATTAGTATTATTAGATAGATCGTTAAATCTATTTTTATAATAAACTTATTTGGTACTATTTTCTATAAATCTAGTCAAATTTAACACAATTTCATCATCACGAATACCATAGCGACACCTAAAAAGAGACATAGTGAGTGATCAGACAACCCCTATTAGATTAGGCAGCTGTCAGTGTCAGGTAGTTGAAATAAAAGTCTCTTTCACACATTGATCACCCCATAATTTTCCAATCAGTACAGTGGCCTAGTCAACTAGTAGCATGCGTCTTATCAAGATTTACTTGAGCCTGTAGTTAATAATAATAATATCATTTTGAGAATTTTAATGTTTATATTTTTCTTCATGTCTCATGAGTATTTAGGTTTTTAATAACTATTAAGAACCCTATGCTATACAACACTTGAGTGTTTCTACCCTTCTTAGCCCTTGTTTAGTTCGTGAAATTTGAGAATTTGGGATACTGTAGCACTTTCGTTTTTATTTGGCAATTAGTGTTCAATCATTGACTAATTAGGCTCAAAACGTTCGTTTCGCAATTTCCAACCAAACTGTGCAATTAGTTTTTTTCGTCTATATTTAATGCTCCATGCACGTAGCACAAGATTCGATGTGATGGGTACTGTAGCACTTTTTGGGAAAAGTTTTCGCAAACTAAACAAGGGCTTAAACACTTGGATTTTTGTTCTCCTCTCTCTCTACATGCCTTCTCCATCTCTAGTGGCTTTAAAAGAAAAATACGGGGAATCAGAGGGTGGAAGGCTAGACCAGCAGTCATGGCAGGCACGGGAGCGGTGAGGCAAGGCGGCGGGGGAGCCACTAGTTTGGGCAGCGCAGGACAACGGTTGGGCCACCGCTGGAGTGGCGGCAATCATAGCAGTAGCAAGGCTCTGGAGTGGCGCAGCTAGGTTAGCATTGCATAAGGCGGCAGTTGTGGATCCTACGACGTGCAACCACAGGAGACGAGATAGGTGGGTGAGATGGGGGCTTCATCAGCCATGGTGGCTATGTGAAGAAGAAATGGCTATATGGTTGAGCAAGAAAAGATATATAGTTGTTCGATCTTGATCGGACAGAAAGAAATCAAATGCTGAGGTCCTATAAACACCCGTGTGTTGAGCATATGAAAGTGCATCTAGGTTCTAAGTGGATTTTGGTGGATTGCATGACAACACGAGTAAGAGATTAATGAATTTTATGAAGATTGTAGGTATTTAGTTCCAGGTATAATTGATATGGTTTGAACTCATATCGTGAAGAAAACGACATAAATGAGAAATGAGTCCAAGTTAATATGATAAAATGCATACATTACAAGCATGTGATGAATATAGCAAAGGGGCTATGGTTTGATGGATATCTATTGCTCTCTCATGTGAAGCTTAATCATATCGTGCAATGTAGATATTGCGTTTCACAATTGATGAATTGGCAAGCATGATTATCAAGTGAAGATGAGACAATTGATTGCATATGGAATAATCTCACTCATGAAGCTTGCTAGTTCAAATCAAGTAGAAAATAACAATGCAAATAAACGTATGCTTATTGTTGGTTCAAACCAACATGTGGCTTAGGATGGCCTAAAATGGTAAAGATAGCAAGGAAAGGGCTTCAAGGGACTAAGAAAAGGATTGCATTGAGTCTCGGCACTTATCTAGCTATGGAAATCACATTCTATGGAGAATCAAATCATTATTGAATTATATGGAAAATGATTTTTTGGATGGAAAATGTAGTCTTGATCAAATGGTTTGAGAAATTTAAAGTCATAGCTCAAGGTGGTTTAGTTCATGGCAAGGAAGGTGTTGGATACCCTCAAATGATGAAGATTGATATTTGAAGAATGAGAGACACAAGTGTTGATTATTTGCATATCTTTAAAATCTTGAGTTTGGTATTGATATACTATTAAGAGGGATACAACACTAAGTGATAGATGAGGACTAGAAGTGATCGAAACAACTCAAGTGACAAATGTGAGTGATTAGCATAGAGACGAGAGCTAGTTGCGAAAAGGCTGGGAAAACCGATAAGCTCTCAGTTTGCCTATTAGAGTGTCTAACGGCTAGTTATCGGAGAAACCAAATAAGCGTGTTTTCATTGGTAGGTCCATAACAACTAATTTTCATGGGATAGGTATTTATACCCTCCAACGCCCCTTTGTGTGTTGTAGGTGCATTCCAAAGTGTTCTAACTTCAAAAAATAGCCTTGTGAGAGCTCCCACTTCACTCTTTATGGGATATGTGTAAAAAAGTGAGATATCCTTTGAATTGAAGAGCAAATTTTTGAACTTGTGTGAGCACTAAAGAGATAAACCAAGACTTGAACACTTTATGGTACCATCAAGATTTATGGTGAAGCATTTGTTACTCTTGAAGTTTGGTTCCTAGACGGCTAGGCATAGCCCGTGAGGACCCAAACTTGTGGAGTACCGCGAGGAGTTTGTGAGAGCTACGATCTTGCCTCGAAAAGGAAAAATCATCTAGTGAAAGAGTGGAAAGTGGTCGAGAGCAACCTAGCTAGAGCTCGATCATGGGTGGTCGCTCATGGCTTCCACAACAGAGACATATGATCCAAGTGGGATCTGAACTCCAGGAAATACATCGTTATGTCTCTTTTCTCAGCTTGTCTCACATTTGTAATAATATGACAATGGTGAATATGTACTATACTACTATCAGCTAACTGGTGGTGACATAGTGTGCCTGTTGTTGTGGGAAAAAGTGATATGTTGGGTACCCATGACTCAAGTGGAAATGGCTCTAAGCATAGATTTGCACACATGACAAGTAATTTTAGCACGCAGATGTTATATTTTCGAGTATGGGTTTGGATTGACAAAACTTAGCAAGTTTGTACCTTTTCCATCTCTAACTGGGGCCCTGTTTGACACAGCTCCACTTCACCAGTGAGACCATTTTTTCTTTTTAAACTCAACGAGTAGCTCATGGTAACAAGATACATAAAATGACCATAATACCCTTCTCTTTTTTCATCATTTCCTATTTTTTTCTTTCATCTCATGATCTTCTTTTTTCTTGATCTTTCTTCCCTGGTCGCTCTTCTCGATCTTCTTCCCTGGCGTCTCGTGCACGCCTAGCGCCTGGTGCACCCGACAATCAAGGGTGGAGCTAGAGCAAATCCGAGTGGGATATTGCTTGCCTTGTGGGTACAAGGATTTTGTGACGTGTGGGTGCAAATACGGTGAAAATTTGGTTTTTATCATTATTTTTTTTACTTTTTTCATGGGTGTGACTGCACCCACTATGATGCGTGTAGCTCCACCCCTATCGGCAGCGGCTACATGCCTACACGTGCCCCGATAACCCTGCCCATGCCTTGGCCCAACGGCTTTGCGCAAACAATTAATCATTGAAAAATGCTTGAAAAAATGCTAACACGTGTGCACTATGGTGAGACACTTTGTTATTGGCTATTTGAAACCAAGGGTGAAGTGGTTGAGTTGTTAGAAAAAGGAAAAAGCGAAGAGAAGGAGAACCGAACTCTATGCTCGTTGGAACCTAACCCTGAAGAGGAGTGGGTCCAGTTGTGGCCCAACAGCAAGCAGGCAGAGTAGCGTAGGGAGGCATCCGTTCCGGACCCTGGCGGCGCACCGCTGCGAACTCGGTCTTGCCGGGTCTGCTCGGCCCGCGGCTGCTGCGGGTGTGCTCAGGCGAGGGGTCCTCGGACCCAGGTGCATGGACATCTCGGACCAACGGAGACGGGTCTGGCTCTGTGGTAGACGTGCGCGCGTTTTCCTCACCGAAGGCATCGTAGCCTCGGACCCAGGGGCGGTGTGGGTCCGGCTTGTGAACGTCGTGGGTCCGACGCGAGTTCGACGAAGAGCGAGCGTAGCGAAGAGGAGCGCGCAGTGGCCTGCAGCTTCGGACGAGGGTCTGGACCGCGGTGGCACGGGTTCGACCCAGGCGTGGCCCAGAGCATGCTGCAGCGACAGAGAGAGAGGGCGCGCACTCACGCGACTCCGGACCACGCGAGGATGCCACCTTGGACCGAGCGGCGTGGGTCCGGCTCCAGTTCATCGCGCGCGCAGGGAAACCAAGGGACACGTGGTGGCCTTAGGTTCACGAGTAGGAGCGTCAGACCGTTGTGCTCGGTCCAGAAGTCGGGTCCGGACCGGGTCCCAAGGGGATTTTCCTCTCCTCTGGACCTGGAGTTGAGGTGGTCCGGTCCTGAGCTCTGGTTGTAGGGTCTAAATCCACGCAGTTGGGCACAGTTTTTTCTGATCGTTGGATCTAATGGTCGCGGTTGAACGGGTGACACGTGGAGACATCACGAGGTCCGGACCTTCACTGTAGATGGTCCAGAACCTTGGTCTGGAGCCTCGGTCCAGACCTCCCCGAGGAACTAACGGCTATAACTTTTCGAGGGCTCTATAAATAGAGCTTGGACGTGTTTGGCTCACTCTCTTGATCATTCTTACATGTGATAGCATTCTTTGGCCCCATTCGGCTGGAGGAATTTCAGATGAAATTGGATGAAAAACACTGTTCCGGATGAAACATTGTGAGAAAAAACACTGTTCTGGATGAAAAAAGAAGCCGAACAAATCGGTTTTAAGGGCAGCTGAATGGGGCCTTTGAGCTGAGCAAACACTCTCACACTCATCTCCTTGCTTGATGGTGCAAATCAAAGTGAGATTAAGTGATTCAAAGTATATTTGCTTGAGTGATTGCATTTAGTGGCACTTGGAGATCGATTTGTTGTGGTTTCTTGGTACTCTTGGCGTTTGCCGATGCCTAGATGGCTCGGAGAAGTAGTGGAGGTTTGGCACGTGTTGGTAATTATTCGTGGCCAACTCCGATAATCTTGTGAGGGGTTCTTGCATCTATTCCCCGTGGGTGATCGCGAAAGGTGACTCTAGTGGATTACTAGTAGCTTGTGGATCCCTATCTTGTGTTAGTTGTGCGGCACCAGGTTGAGGGTTAGACGTGTGATGCCTATTAGCGCGTGAACCTCCAAGTGGATGAATCGCTACAATAGGGACGTAGCTTGCCGTCTTGCTAGTAAGCAAGTGAACCTCGGAGGAAAAATCATTGTGTCATCTTGTCTTTGGGATATTCATTGTGATTGATTGATTGTAACTTGTCACGGTGGTATAACCCTCACTACCTCTCTTGTATCTACTTTCATATACTTGTTTAGTGAAGCTCTTTAGTGTAGCTAGTTTTGAGAGCTTGTTAGTTTGGTTCGTAAGGCTCTTTAGTTAGTCTTTGATAGCTCACTAATTTAGAGAGTAATGACTTAGCTATTGTGTGATATAGTGATTATAGCAACTAGAATTGTGGATAGGCGACTTGCATTTTTGGTAGGCTAGCGCAACACTAAACCGCCACTTAACTATCTAACCACTTGGCTTAAGTGTTGTTGTAGAATTTTTATAGGCTATTCACCCCTCTAGCCATTTAGGACCTTTCAAGTGGTATCTCGAGTCATGGTCACCGTGATTTGAGGCTTAACAACCTTCGGTGTTAAAATGGCTCAAATCAACAACACCAAGAAACTATCCCAATTTCATGGTACAAATTATTTGTATTGGAAGGCAAAGATGACCACCTACATCAAGTCAATCAATAGAAATGTGTGGAAGGTGGTGGAGACCAATATTAAGGTTGCCAATCTGGAGAATTCCACCGTGGCCGAAGAAGTGTTGCTCCAAAACAATGACATTGCTCTTAGTACCATTCATGATGTTGTGGATGAGAGAACATTTGAGCATATCAAGAACATTGAGATGGCTCATGAGGTATGTGAAAGGATCTAACAATGCCTAGAGGGGGGGGGGGTGAATAGGCGTATCTAAAAAATTACTGCAAATGCTAAGTTCAATTCTGTCAGTCACTGTTGGAAGTCCCGACGTTTGAGTCGGAACTTCCGACGTTGTCAGAAGTTCCAGCACAAACGTCAGCAGTTCCGACTCCTACGCGAACTACAAAAGCAGTGCCAAATTTAACTTTGCGGATAAATAAACTTACAACCTCACTTCCTAATGATTTGGTGAAGATGTTGAGTCACTCCCTTGACGCCGTAATGCCTCCAAACGGTAGATCGAGTCCAAACCCTAAAATGGAAGTTTGGGAGAGAAAGAGACAAACACATACAAATAATCTTAAGCAATCACAACAACAAGCACACGGGACACAAGGATTTATCCCGAGGTTCGGCAACCCCACTAAGGAGCTCCTACGTCCTCGTTGTTGAGGTGACCATCAAGGTCGAAGTCTTTTCCACCTCCTTGCCTCTCTCAAAGCGACCACAAAGGTCACTTGAGCTTTCCACTAAGAAATCGAAGGGTGATACAAACTTTCCAAGGCTCTTCCACAAGATGGAAGCTCTAGGGCAACGCCTAGCCGGCTAGGGGCAAAGCCCCAAGAGTAATAGACGCAAAATCAACCGGCTTGACAAAGAAATCAAGTGCTCAAACTTTTCAAAGTGATGCTCTCACTTAATCCACTCTCCTTTCACTCAAACCCTAAGGGAATCGAAGATTGAAGCAAAGGGGGAAGGAGAGGGGTGCTTTAGTTGCTTGGGAGCTGTTGAGCACGAAGTGAGTCAACTGTGAAATGAGTCCATAACGGTTAGAAGTGAAGAGAGGAGTATTTATACTCCAAGAGAAAATCTAACTGTTCAGATCTACATCGGAAGTTCCGACGCAGATCTCGGGACTGCCGACGATAACAGAAAACACTGTTCACAACAGGTCAGAAGTCCGCGCGTGCAAGTCAGTGTCGGAACTCCCGGCAATCGTCGGGACTTCCGACGGTTGGAACTTCCGACGAACATCGGGACTTCCGACGTGCACAGACAGTCAGTCAGTCAGAAGCATAGGTGCCGGGACTCCTAGCTCAGGACAGGACTTCCGACCGTCGGAAGTTCCGACATACGTCGGGACTTTCAACGACCACAGTCACCGCGCAGGCTAAGTGACTGGGAGTCAGAACTACCGGCAAAGGTCATGACTTCCGACTGTCGGGAGTTCCGGCTTACGTCGGGACTTCCGACATCGACAGTAACAGAAAATTATTCTATGTGCTCGTGAAGTGCTAGAGTGTCCCATTTTTTATTTTATTTTTATGCTTGAGCACTCTATCTTCCTCAGACCAAATAACTTTGCATCCCTCTTTATAGTACGGTGGATCCTAAACTCAAAATCAAAATTAAAACCTTTGGAGAGCGTTTTGAGTTCGTCCGTCTTTTCAACTTCAAGAATTGAGGGATACCATTTCATCTTTATCAACTCTTTGAATCTTTCATGGACTAATAGCTACGACATATCTCATTAAGATCACATTAGTCCCTAATTTGGATGTCATCAATACACCAAAACCCATATAGGGGGCAAATGCACTTTCAATCTCCTCCTTTTTGGTAATTGATGACAACCACTTTAGGCTTTTATAAGAATGAAAGAATTTAAAGCTTTTGAACCCCAAAATTTATGAAGAGCTCCCCCTTGATGTATGCATGAATTTGAATCTCAATTAGAATCATCTATACATGATTTGCATACACCAAGACAAAGGCTCCCCCTAAATTTTGCAATCTGTGGGGTGCAACAAGTGTGTGTGAACAAATAGATATGTGTGAAAAGAAATACAATGTGACATGTTATTTCACACAACAAGTAAAAGAGAATAAGATGGCCAAAATTACAAAAAGGATTTTGAAGGAACTCATGGCCATCCAAAATGCATTCACCATCATAAGTAGAGACAAGTATAAGCTAATAAGATAAATAGATAACCATAAACTTGTCCTACAATTATCCATCACACACACATATAGATAGTAGTCCATCACAAGGTTGCCACCTCACGACATAGTTCATACACGCTAAAGGTTTTAAAGTTCTGAAACCATAAGACCAACTAACTTATTATAGGATAAATCAAAGCCTAACACTCCCCTTTGTCAACAAGTGCCAAAAGGGGTAGGCCGCGTGAATAAGCAACTACTCATCGTCGTAGCCATCATCCTCATCTTGGTCATCGGCGTCACCACCGTCGTCGTCTTCATCATCATCCTCTTCTATGTATTCCTCATTGTCCTCAGTTGCCTTCCCTTTGCCATGCGGGCGAGAAGTCGCATCATCTTCGTACGCCACACAAGCCTCATCATATAAAGCCAATGGATCACAGGGAGGCACAAACGGCGGCGGAGGAGAGGATACAATCCCTGCGTGCTGCTCCAACCGATATAGCCTCTCTTGCATATCGTGCTCACGTTGAGCACTAGCACAACACTGCCCAAACATGTATGTCATTAGGAACTTGAACTTGTTTGGCTTCTTTCCAGATGAGGACGAAGAGAGAGGCTCAACACTTGAAGAGCGAGCAGTAGCAGCAGGTGTCGACGCACCACGGCGAGAGCGAGAACCAGACACACCTTTCCCTTTTCCCTGGGCTGCATCAGCTTTGTCCCGTAGTTCTCTGGCAGCCACAATGGAGGTCTTGTTGGATATCTTGAGAAGCTTTTGCTGAGTGTCATAGGGAAAACGAATGCCGGACACTTGCTCAATGACATGCATAATATATGGTGCATAGGGAAGATGCTTCACCGGATCCTCAGAAGCATCATGGATCTTGTTCCATATGTAGTGGCTGATGGAGAACTTCTAAAACTCATCACCAAATCTCTCAAGCACCTTCTGTGAATCATCACGAAGGAAGGTGGAGTCACCTACCTTTGGATACAATATCTGTCTCAGGATATTGTTCACAACATAATAATAAGGCTTCAGAAACATGGTCTGTCCATCAGCTGTGTGGCCTTCAACATACATGTGTTGATACTCCTCCAAAGCGAGATCCTCATACTCAGTCAGCTCAGTAGCAGTGCGGTCGCTGTGACTCAAACCAAGAAGGCGAGAGAAGGTGAGGAAGTCCACCTTATAATGCTTGCCTTCAGTGGTCCAGTGAACAATGTCAATAGCACCGGTGTTGTCTCGCTCATGATGATAGGAAGCATAAAACTGACAAATTAGCTCATTATTCCAATGCTTCCTAAACTCGAGCAGGTAGGACAACCCCATTGAGTTAATATCGCGAACCATCTGCACCAACTCGGGCTCCTTGTACTTACCAAGGGAGTATGCATCAATGCTCTTCATCTGTAGGACTGGTGGCTCATTCTTCTTCAAGAACCTCCGATAAAGAATGGAATCATAAAAGTCATAATGAAATGGATGCCAGAAACGGTACTCAAGCCGTAGATCCTTCTCGTCCTCAGCATAGAGGTTCCTGCCCCTCTGTCTTCTGATGTCCCTAACCTTGTGGCGATAATCCACTGGAAGAGGAGTCCAGCCATCAGCAGGATTCGAAGCCATGATAGGCTCCCGCATGACCGGCATACCACCCGGGAACGGAACAAGCTGAGGCACACCCGCTAGACCGCGAGTTGGGGTGCGAAGCGGTGGAGTAGCAATGGTGCGTCCGACACGGTCAAGGGCTTCCTCTGCTTCATCAACGATCGGCATATCCCCAACAAAGGCCGGAGCAGGAGGCGGGACGGCAGCCGATGACCCTTGGTCACCACGGCCACGGGCAGCATGGGAACCAGCAGGACCACCTCGCTTATATGACGCCTTGGTGCGGCCAGGCGGCTTGGGAACAACGGCATGATCTTGGTTCTTCTTGGAGCGCTTTTCCTGATGACGCAAGGGACTGCTACCACCTTCCATGACTGCGAAGTGCACGAAGGGGAACTAAGAAACAATACAAGGAGAGGCGAACGAACATCGAAAAAAGAAAGAAACATAAATGGAGTGGTCACCCTAGGGTCGGGAGTCCCAGCCATAGTCGGGACTTCCGACAGTCGGGAGTTCTGGCCTGGCGTCGGGAGTTCCGACGGTCGGAACCACCGACGTTCACCGGGACTTCCGGCGCATAAAGTGACCATCCCATTCATGGGGCTTCAAATCACGACACACATTCATACAAGGAAGATAGAGGAGTAGAGAGGGAGAAAGAATAGAGGCAAAACGCAAGGTACATTGGAGTAGGGTTAGGGTGCCATGGTAATACCTTGAAATGAGAAAGGAGGAGATGAAGAAAACCGAAGTCGTAGTCCACGAACTAACAAATCCACGAGCACAATCTCCACCACCAATGGATTCTCCTCCACACCAATCGCAAGTCCACCACGATCCGAAGAAAACCGAAGGCTTGGGCGGTTGAACGAGGGCGCGAGGGGCGGGAGGGGGGGGTCGGGGCTACCGGCAAGGCCCTTGACGAGGAAGGGCGGCGGTGGTGGTAGGGCCCGACGTGGCGGCGCGAGGAGCAGCGAGGGCGGTGCGGAGGGGCGAGGGCGGCGTGGAGGGGTGATGGCGGTGCGTGGAGGGGCGACGGGGGGCGACGGGAGAGGAGTGGGAAGGAAAAACCGCAGTAAAACGGACCGGATAAATAATGGGCCAAGCAACCGATGCGGCGCGGAGAAACAGATCTGCTCGGCGTCGGAACTCCCGGCTTACGTCGGGACTTCCAGCGCGAGCCGGGACTTCCGGCCGTCGGGACTTCCGATGTACGTCGGGGCTTTCGACGTACGTCGGGACTTTCGACGCAGGGAAACAGAAAAACCTTAAAATTGAACTCACTACACCATGGGGGGCAAAAATATGATGGACACTAACATTTTCATAGGTGACTAGATTTCATTCAACCAACACAAAACAATAGTCACTTATGAAAATTACAAAATAGATTTTGAAAGTGGCACACAATGTTTTCTCAATTCTTTTCTCCTAACTAGATCAAACAAAGTGTGTGCAAGGGATCAAGCCACGTTACGAGAATCAATGATATTTAGTTCACTCCTCAAAGCATAAAATCTTGACTCATCTAGGGGCTTTGTGAAGATATCAGCTAATTGTTTTTCGGTGCTCACATGGTGAATGGCGATATCTCCTTTGGCTTCGTGGTCTCTCAAAAAATGATGTTGGATATCTATGTGCTTTGTTCGAGAGTGGTTTACGGGGTTGTTTGCCAACTTAATGGCACTCTCGTTGTCACACAAAAGTGGGATCTTGGTTAACTCACATCCAAAGTCCTTTAATGTTTGCTTCATCCAAAGTAGTTGGGCACAACAAGCGCCGGCTGCCACATACTCGGCTTCGGCGGTGGATAAAGCAACGGAATTTTGCTTCTTAGAGCTCTAAGACACCAAGGAACGATCAATAAATTGGCAAGTCCTGGTAGTACTCTTTCGGGTTACTTTGCAATCGGCATAATCCGAATCGGAATAGCCAAGTAACTCAAAAGTGGAGCCCTTAGGATACCACAAGCCAAGATTAGGAGTGTGCACTAAATACCAAAAAATTCTCTTAACGGCCATCAAATGACATTCTTTCGGATTAGCTTGAAATCTTGCACACATGCACACGCTAAACATAATATCGGGCCTAGATGCACAAAGATAAAGAAGTGAACCAATCATGGAGCGATATACCTTTTGATCGACATCCTTTCCTCCTTGATCAAGATCAAGATGTCCATTGGTTGGCATGGGTGTCTTGATGGGTTTGGCCTTGTCCAAGTTAAACTTGTTCAACATGTCGTTGGTGTACTTGGTTTGACATATGAACATGCCATCCTTGAGTTGCTTGATTTGAAGAAAACCGAAGGCTTGGGCGGTTGAACGAGGGCGCGAGGGGCGGGAGGGGGGGGTCGGGGCTACCGGCAAGGCCCTTGACGAGGAAGGGCGGCGGTGGTGGTAGGGCCCGACGTGGCGGCGCGAGGAGCAGCGAGGGCGGTGCGGAGGGGCGAGGGCGGCGTGGAGGGGTGATGGCGGTGCGTGGAGGGGCGACGGGGGGCGACGGGAGAGGAGTGGGAAGGAAAAACCGCAGTAAAACGGACCGGATAAATAATGGGCCAAGCAACCGATGCGGCGCGGAGAAACAGATCTGCTCGGCGTCGGAACTCCCGGCTTACGTCGGGACTTCCAGCGCGAGCCGGGACTTCCGGCCGTCGGGACTTCCGATGTACGTCGGGGCTTTCGACGTACGTCGGGACTTTCGACGCAGGGAAACAGAAAAACCTTAAAATTGAACTCACTACACCATGGGGGGCAAAAATATGATGGACACTAACATTTTCATAGGTGACTAGATTTCATTCAACCAAGACAAAACAATAGTCGCTTATGAAAATTACAAAATAGATTTTGAAAGTGGCACACAATGTTTTCTCAATTCTTCTCTCCTAACTAGATCAAACAAAGTGTGTGCAAGGGATCAAGCCACGTTACGAGAATCAATGATATTTAGTTCACTCCTCAAAGCACAAAATCTTGACTCATCTAGGGGCTTTGTGAAGATATTGGCTAATTGTTTTTTGGTGCTCACATGGTGAATGGCGATATCTCCTTTGGCTTCGTGGTCTCTCAAAAAATGATGCCGGATATCTATGTGCTTTGTTCGAGAGTGGTTTATGAGGTTGTTTGCCAACTTAATGGCACTCTCGTTGTCACACAAAAGTGGGATCTTGGTTAACTCACATCCAAAGTCCTTTAATGTTTGCTTCATCCAAAGTAGTTGGGCACAACAAGCGCCGGCTGCCACATACTCGGCTTCGACGGTGGATAAAGCAACGGATTTTTGCTTCTTAGAGCTCCAAGACACCAAGGAACGATCAATAAATTGGCAAGTCCCGGTAGTACTCTTTCGGGTTACTTTGCAACCGGCATAATCCGAATCGGAATAGCCAAGTAACTCAAAAGTGGAGCCCTTAGGATACCACAAGCCAAGATTAGGAGTGTGCACTAAATACCAAAAAATTCTCTTAACGGCCATCAAATGACATTCTTTCAGATTAGCTTGAAATCTTGCACACATGCACACGCTAAGCATAATATCGGGCCTAGATACACAAAGATAAAGAAGTGATCCAATCATTGAGCGATATACCTTTTGATCGACATCCTTTCCTCCTTGATCAAGATCAAGACGTCCATTGGTTGGCATGGGTGTCTTGATGGGCTTGGCCTTGTCCAAGTTAAACTTGTTCAACATGTCGTTGGTGTACTTGGTTTGACATATGAACGTGCCATCCTTGAGTTGCTTGATTTGAAATCCAAGAAAGAACTTCAACTCTCCCATCATGGACATCTCGAACCTATTTGTCATAATCCTACTAAATTCCTCACAAAAATCCACATTAGTACTACCAAATATTATGTCATCGACATATATTTGGCAAACAAAGATATCATTATTGACTTTGCGAGTAAACAAAGTAGCATCGGCCTTTCCTATCTCAAAACCTTGTTTGAGTAGAAAGTCCTTTAAACAATCATACCAAGCTCTAGGGGCTTGTTTGAACCCATAGAGCGCCTTGTCGAGCTTGCAGACGTGGTTTGGATATTTGGGGTCTTCAAAGCCCGGTGGTTGCTCTACATAAACCAACTTGGATAGGGGGGCATTGAGAAATGCACTCTTCACGTCCATTTGATATAACTTGAAATCATGATGGGCGGCATAGGCAAGTAGAATGCGAATTGATTCTAGCCTAGCCACCGATGCATAGGTCTCCCCAAAATCCAAGCCTTCAATTTGAGTGAATCCTTGAGCCACCAACCTTGCCTTGTTCCTTGTTACTACGCCATGCTCATCTTGCTTGTTGCGGAAGACCCACTTAGTTCCAATCACATTTTGCTTGGGTCTTTCCACCAAGGACCAGACTTCATTCCGAGTGAAGTTATTCAACTCCTCTTGCATAGCTATTCATCCAATCCGGATCATCAAGTGCCTCTTCCACCCTACGGGGTTCCAAAGGAGAAACAAACGAGTAATATTCACAAAAGCTTGCTAAACAGGAACGTGTAGTTACCCCTTGTCGAATGCTCCCCAATATGTTATCAACGGGATGATCCCGTTAAATGGATTGATGCACTCTAGGATGTGGCACTTGAGTTGATCTTTGGATAGGGCCATCATCATCATCACGGTCATGACCGATTGGAAGATCACAATCATGAGCTTGTGGAGGGTTGACTTCACTTCTTTCTTCATTGTTGAGTTGTGGTTGAGCTCACTCATTGTCGACACCATCTTCATGAGAATGACCTTGTGCTTCATTTGATCTCCCATCTTGATTATTTCTTATTGCGGAAGCTTCACCATGTTCATTAGATGAAACATGATGAATGGTTGGATCAAGATCATCATGCACAAGATGGTCTTCATCTTCATCTTCAATGGGCTTTACTTCATCGATAGCAAGCTTCTTGATTGCTTCGTGAGGAGCTTCTTCATTACCTACATTCTCAACATTGACTTGCTCTTTTTTGGGAGCCGTCGGTTTCATAAAAGTCACGTCTTCATCATGATTTCAATCAAACCGGTGGTTTTATTGAAAACACGATATCCATGTTCGTTAGTAGCATAACCAAGCATGAAACCTTCATCAACCTTTGGTGCAAACTTAGAGCTTTTGGATTTCTTGTTAAGTATGAAACACTTGGATCCAAAAACTCTAAAGTAATGCACCTTAGGCTTTTTACCGGTTAGAAGTTCGTAGGCGGTCTTTTCTCTTTTCTTGTGAAGATATAAGCGGTTGATATTATGGCTTGCCGTGTTGACCGCTTCCGCCCAATAGTTGGTTGGAGTCTTGTACTCATCCAACATGGCTCTTGCGGCTTCTATGAGCGTTTGGTTCTTCCTCTCCACAACACCATTTTGTTGTGGAGTGTATGGAACCGAAAACTCATGCTTGATTCCTTCTTCATCAAGAAACTCTTCAATGTTGGTGTTCTTGAACTCCGTTCCATTGTCACTTCTAACTCTCTTGATTTTGACTTCAAATTCATTTTGGGCTCTTCTTGCAAACTTCTTGAAGATACCTTGCACTTCACTGTTTCACGCAAAAAGAATACCCAAGTGAAACGAGAATAATCATCAACAATTACAAAACCATATTTGTTACCACCAATGCTTATATAAGCGACGGGTCCAAATATGTCCATGTGAAGCAACTCCAATGGTCTTTCGGTTGTCACAACATTCTTGACTGAATGTTTAGCTCCAACTTGTTTTCCCGCTTGGCATGCGCTACAAATCCTATCTTTCTCAAAAGAAACATTTGTTAGTCCAAGGATGTGTTCCCCTTTTTGAAGTTTGGCCAAGTTCCTCATCCCAACATGGGCAAGTCGGCGATGCCATAACCAACCCATGCTAGATTTTACCATTAAACAAGTCTCGGGATTTACTCTATTTGATGTGAAATCAACTAGATAGAGTTTCCCTTTTAAATGACCCGTAAATGCAATAGAGGAATCCTCCCTTCTATAAACTTCCACACCCTTATCCGTAAAGAGACAATTGTAACCTATTTCACAAAGTTGTGAGATGGATAATAAATTGTATCTCAACGAATTCACAAGTAAAACATTTGAAATGGAATTATCATTTGATATAGCAATTTTACCCAAACCGAGGACTTCACCTTTTCCATTGTCACCAAACACAATATTTTCACTTTGATCATGACTTGGTTGGAATGATGTGAACATGCCCTTCTCTCCGGTCATATGATTGGTGCATCCACTATCCAACACCCAACTTGTTCCACTGGAGGAATATTCCTACAAAGACAAATTAAGCTTTTGTTTTAGGTACCCAAAAAGATTTGGGTCCTATGGGGTTAGTCACATAAAACTTGGGCACCCAAACACTCCTCATAATTTCCTTTCTCTTTTGGGCACCAACATATTTAACCACAATCTTGACATCCTTGCCCCAACAACACATATAGTCACTAGCATAGCACCGTGGAAGTGGTGCTTGTGGCTTTGGGACATCGGATTGCTTTGTCTTGTTACTTGTAGGTTGGATCTTTGGAATGTAGACCTTGTTGTTGGCCTTGCATATTAGCTCATCAAGAGCAACCGCCCTTGTTGAACTTCACACAAGGCACACCATTGATAATGTTCCTTCCATTGGCCCTTCCATCATACCTATTGTAGCCAATGCCTTCCTTGATTGATGGGTGCCTTGATGACTTGTATATAGCCTTGTTGGATTGCTCTTGACACTTGCACCCATTCTTCAAGATCATCTTCAACCTATGAATCTCCTTGTCTTTCTTCTCTAACTCAACAAGGTTAGTTGCATATGCATTCACATCAAATTTATAGCATCTTTTACAACCATCACTAGTGGAGACATTAGAGTCTTCGGTTGCCTTAGGAGAAGTTGAAGTGCTAGCCCAAAGAGTACTATAGTTTAACTCAAGATTTCGGTATTTTTCTTCCAAGCTTGTGAGGCTTTCTTGAGCTATACTTTTCTCATACTTGAGGCTAGCTACTTGATCATTAATCGAGGAATGTTCCTTAGTCAATTTCCCAATTGAGTCATTGGCTAAAGACAATTCAACGGTTAACTTCTCAACTTTCATCTTTTCCTCGGCGATAGATGCTTCAAGTGCAATATTTTTCTCTCTCTTGAGTGATTATATCTCCTTGCATCTCTAAGCATCTATCTCTCTTCTCTAATTTCTTCATTAGTATTTTTATTTTAATGAATGCCTTTTTACCAAATTTCTTTATCATAGTTGCTTCAATTTCTTCTATGTTCTCATCACAACTATCATTCTCATCACTAGAGGAAACGGGTGTAGTATGTACCTTCTCCCCTTTTACCATGAGACAAGTTAGGGTATAGTAGTCGTTGTCGATGAGGTTGGAGAAGAGCCTCGGTGGTGAAGATAGGTTGGGGAAGAGTTTTGGTGGTGAAGTTGAGTTGGGGAAGATCATGGTCGGTGAAGAAGAGTGGTGGATGGCGATGTTTGCGGCTCCCTTCTTCTTCTTCTCATCATCACTTGAGTTACTATCACTTGACTCCCATTCTTCCCCAAGATAAGCTTCACCTCTCTTCTTGCCTTTGTTCTTCTTGTCTTCATCCTTATCATGCTTGTGCTTCTTTTTCTCATTAGGACAATCGGCTATGAAGTGACCGATTTGACCACATCCATAGTAAAATCTCTTTTTGAACCTTCTCTTACCATCACCATAGGTCTTGCGGTTGCTTTTCTTCTTCATAAACTTTCTAAGATTTCTAATCACAAAGGCAACCTCCGCATCAAAATCTTCTTCTTCACTTGAAGAATCATCCTTCACTTTCTTCTTCTTTTCTTGACTTGAACCTTGACCTTCATGTTGTTGAGTTGCTTTAAGGGCTGCACTCTTGTTGAATCCCATTGCATTAGGATTTTGATTGTGAGCATTGATTGCATCTTCATCTAGACACTCATGATGCTTAAGCTTTGAAAGAACTTCTTGAGGTGTCATCTCATCATAACCGGGCCTTTCCATGATGATGGACGCTAGCATGTTGTTCTTGGCTCTATAGGTTCTCAACATCTTTCTAGCAACTTTGTTGTCATCCCATTCGTTGCTACCAAGAGCTCTTATGCGGTTGACCAATGCCATGAGCCTATCAAACATGGATTGTGTTGTTTCATTTTGCAAGAATACAAATCTTTCCAATTCACCATGAAGTAACTCTATGTTCCCTTTTCTTACACCTTTATCTCCTTCAAATGATACTTTCAAAGTATCCCAAATTTGCTTTGTACTTTCCATTCCATTCACTTTTCTAAACTCATCCGGAGCTAGGCTTGACACAAGCAATGCTTGGCTTGTGCATTTTGATGGAGATTGTGCACTTCTTTCGGAGTTATCTCTCTATCTTCATCGGTAGGAATCATCACACCAACATCCATAACTTCCCAAAGTCTTGCAGCTATGAGATGCATCTTCATCTTGTAAGACCAATCGGTGTATCTTGTTCCATCAAAGTGAGGTGGCTTCCCAATGTTGACGGACGGAGTATGTAGTGTTGAACCTTTTATGAGTTGTCCATAGTCAAAGCCCATGTTTGAATATATTCCATTTCCATGAGCATGCTCACCGGCTCCAATATCACTAGCGGCATCTTTGCTTGCTTCATTCTTGTCACTTGTATCATTTTTGCCACTTATTGCATCATCAACTTTCTTGCTCAATTCTTCCTTCATCTTACTCATCTCATCTTGCATCTTTTTCATTTCATCTTGAAATAGCTTGGCTTGAGCAGCCATCAACTCTTCAGCTATTTTCTTGGCCATCTCAGCGGCAACGGCTTGCATCTTGTCGGACTCCGACATTGTTCCTTCTCACGTGGTAAAACGCAAAGAGAAGACCTATCTCTAATACCAATTGAAAGGATCTAACAATGCCTAGAGGGGGGGTGAATAGGCGTATCTAAAAAATTACTGCAAATGCTAAGTTCAATTCTATCAGTCACTGCCGGAAGTCCCGACGTTTGGGTCGGAACTTTCGACGTTGTCAGAAGTTCCAGCGCAAATGTCAGCAGTTCTGACTCCTACGTGAACTACAAAAGCAGTGCCAAATTTAACTTTGCGGATAAATAAACTTACAACCTCACTTCCTAGTGATTTGGTGAAGATGTTGAGTCACTCCCTTGACGCCGTAATGCAGCCAAACGGTAGATCGAGTCCAAACCCTAAAATGGAAGTTTGGGAGAGAAAGAGACAAACACATACAAATAATCTCTAGTAATCACAACAACAAGCACACGGGACACAAGGATTTATCCCGAGGTTCGGCAACCCCACTAAGGAGCTCCTACGTCCTCGTTGTTGAGGTGACCACCAAGGTCGGAGTCTTTTCCACCTCCTTGCCTCTCTCAAAGCGACCACAAAGGTCCCTTGAGCTTTCCACTAAGAAATCGAAGGGTGATACAAACTTTCCAAGGCTCTTCCACAAGATGGAAGCTCTAGGGTAACGCCTAGCCGGCTAGGGGCAAAGCCACAAGAGTAATAGACGCAAAATCAACCGGCTTGACAAAGAAATCAAGTGCTCAAACTTTCCAAAGTGATGCACTCACTTAATCCACTCTTCTTTCACTCAAACCCTAAGGGAATCGAAGATTGGAGCAAAGGGGGAAGGAGAGGGGTGCTTTAGTTGCTTGGGAGCTATTGAGCACGAAGTGAGTCAACTGTGAAATGAGTCCATAACGGTTAGAAGTGAAGAGAGGAGTATTTATACTCCAAGAGAAAATCTAACCGTTCAGATCTACGTCGGAAGTTCCTACGCGGATCTCGGGACTTCCGACGATAACAGAAAACACTGTTCACAACGGGTCAGAAGTCCACACGTGCAAGTCAGTGTCGGAACTCCTGGCAAACGTCGGGACTTCCGACGTGCACAGATAGTCAGTCAGTCAGAAGCATAGGTGCCGAGACTCCTGGCTCAGGACAGGACTTCGGACCATCTGAAGTTCCGACATACGTCGGGACTTCCGACGTCCACAGTCACCGCGCAGGCTAAGTGACTGGGAGTCAGAACTACCGGCAAAGGTCATGACTTCCGACTATCGGGAGTTCCGGCTTATGTCGGGACTTCCAACATTGAGAGTCACAAAATTATTCGATGTGCTCGTGAAGTGCTAGAGTGTCCCATTTTTTATTTTATTTTTATGCTTGAGCACTCTATCTTCCTCAGACCAAATAACTTTGCATCCCTCTTTATAGTACGGTGGATCCTAAACTCAAAATCAAAATTAAAACCTTTGGAAAGCGTTTTGAGTTCGTTCGTCTTTTCAACTTCAAGAATTGAGGGATACCATTTCATCTTTATCAACTCTTTGAATCTTTCATGGGACTAATAGCTACGACATATCTCATTAAGATCACATTAGTCCCTAATTTGGATGTCATCAATACACCAAAACCCACATAGGGGGCAAATGCACTTTCAGTATGGAAGAAGTTGGAGGAATCATTTGAGGGCACTCAAGTGGTGAAGGGTGCCAAAGAATATATATTCAAGGAGAAGTTTGCTTGTTTTAAGATAAAGAATGATGAGAGTGTGCCGGAGATGTTTCATAGGCTACAAGTGCTTGTCAATGATCTCAAAGCACTTGGTGAAGAGGTGAAGGACAAGGACTTCTCCCACAAGCTCTTCAGATGCTTACCATCAAGATTTGGCACATTGGTCACCGTTCTAGTGAGGAGCGGTTTGGACACCATGACACCAAACCAAGTGTTGAGAGATGTGATGACCGATGATACTTATAAAGATGATGATGAGAAAGAAGAAAAGAACAAGGAGAATAAAGATGACAAGAAGGATGAGAAGAAGAAGAGTGTGGCATTCAAAGCCGCATCATCCTCCTTGGGCAAGGCAAAGCAAGAAACATCAAGTGAAGATGAGTGCTCAAGCTTTGATGAAGATGATGATGAGAAGATGGCTCTCTTTGTGAAGAAGTTTGGCAAATTCATGATGAAGAAAGGCTATCGTGCTAGAAGAAAGAAGTCATAATCCAAGAATAAGGATGACCAAAGGAGGTGCTTCAAGTGTGGTAGCAAGGATCATCTTATTGCTCAATGTCCCTACAATAGTGACAATGATGATGATGATGACAAGAAGAGCAAGAAAAAGGACAAGAAGGAGAAGAAAGAGAGCAAGATGACCTTCAAGAAGAAGAAGAAGGGAGGTTCATATGTGGTCACTTGGGATAGTGATGCCTCCTCAAGTGATGATGATTATAGTGATGATGACATGAAGTCAAGCAAGAAGAAGGCTCTTGCAAGCATTGCAATCAATGAGAAGCCTTCGCTCTTTGACACTCCATTGACATGCTTCATGGCTAAGGTCACTAAGGTAAAATCTGATGATGAGCGTAGTGGAAGCGATAGTGAGAGCGACGATAAGGATGAGCTCTTTGATATGTTAGAACATGCTCGGACGCATTTAGACATTAAGAGAAGGGAATGCAAAGACTTGCATAAGGAACTAAGAGCCCTTAAGCAAACCTTTAATGAGCTCAATGCATCTCATGAGAGGCTAGAGAAAGCCCATGAGAAGCTCGGCAAAGCTCACAAGAATCTTGGAAAGGCTCATTCCACTCTTCTTGAGCAAAATGAGAAGGAGCATGTTGTATCATGTGACGTAGGCTTAGCTTGTGATATTATTGATGAATCTTTCTACAAGCCTATTGTTGTTGCTCCCACTAACCCTTCTTGTAGCACTTCCACTTCTACCACATCTAGTAGTGATGGTTTCACTTGTGATGCCTCACTAATGGCTGAGAATGAGACATTAATGAAGGAGGTCAATGAGCTCACTCGCTCCTTAGACAATGCCTATGGTGGTGAGGCCTGCTTGCTAAAGTGCTTGGGTAGCCAAAGATTTTCTATCAACAAAGAGGGATTGGGCTATATTCCCAATAAAGGCAAGGCATCCTTTGCAACTCACAAGACTAGTTTTATGAAGGGCAATGGTCGGTTTTGCAATAAATGCAAGCAAGTTGGACATGTAGAGCAATATTGCAAGAACAAGAAATCACAAGCAAATGTATCCTCAATTAAGTTTGATTCGTATTGTTTGCTTACCAAGGCTGTTAATGGGGTGCATGCTAAGTTTGTTGGTACTCCAATTGTGGGCTCAAAAAAGAAAGCCATTTGGGTGCCAAAAAGCTTAGTCACTAACCTTCGAGGACCCAAGCAAGTTAGGTACCTAAAAAAATCGATCTTCTTTTGTAGGTCAATTACAAAGCCGGAGGAAGGCATTGGGTTCTTGATAGTGGGTGCACTCAACACATGACCGATGATGCTAGAATGTTCAACTCAATCAATACCAATGGCAATGACGGTTATGATAGTATTACATTTGGTGATAATGGCAAAGGCAAGGTCAAGGGACTTGGTAAGATTGCAATATCCAATGACTCGAGCATTTCCAATGTGTTGCTAGTTGAGAGCTTGAACTTCAATTTGCTATCCATGGCTCAATTATGTGATATTAGATTCAAGTGAATATTTGGAGTAGATGATGTAGAGATCATAAGTGTAGATAGCTCTAATTTGATCTTCAAAGGCTTTAGATACGAGAATCTATACTTGGTTGATTTCAATGCTAGTGAAACTCAATTGTCAACTTACTTGTTCACTAAGTCTAGCATGGGTTGGTTATGGCATAGAAGGCTTGGTCATGTTGGAATGAAATAATTGAATAGATTGATTAAGCATGATCTAGTTAGAGGCTTAAAAGATGTGGTATTTGAGAAGGATAAACTTTGTAGCTCTTGTCAAGCCGAAAACAAGTTGGAAGCACCCATCCTAAGAAAAGCATAATGAGTACTAGCAAGGCATTTGAGTTGTTACACATGGATTTGTCTGGGCCAATATAATACACTAGCATCGGTGGAAACAAATATGGCTTTGTGATAGTGGATGACTATACTAGATACACTTGGACATTCTTTCTAGTAGACAAAAGTGATGTGTTTGCAACTTTCAAATCATTTGTCAAGGGCATACACAATGAGTTTGAAACATCCATTAAGAGAGTAAGAAGTGACAACGGTAGTGAGTTCAAGAACACTAGAATTGATGGTTTATGTGATGATTTTAGAATTAGACATCAATTCTCGGCCAAGTACACTCCATAATCAAATGGTCTTGTTGAGAGAAAGAATAGAACACTTATTGACATGGCAAGGTCTATACGTAGTGAGTACAATGAGTCAATCTTTTTGAGCCAAAGTAATCAACATGGCTTGCTATTGTAGCAACCGCTTCTATTATCACCCATTGAAAGAGAAGACATCATATGAGCTCTTGAATGGTAGAAAGCCCAATATTGCATACTTTTGAATTTTTAGTTGCAAATGCTACATATTGAAGAAATGCACTAGATTGAGCAAGTTTGACAATAAGTGTGATGAAGGATTCTTGCTTGGATACTCAACACTAGCAAAGCATATAGAGTTAGAAAATTGGCAAGTGGTACTCTTGTGGAAGTTCATGATGTTGAATTTAATGAAACCAAGTGTCGGTGTTTCAATTAAACACCAACGAGTAAATTTGTGTTATTGCGCATCTGGCCAGGATGGTGTGCTAAAAAGACACAAGGTTTATACTGGTTCGGGCGGAATGTCCCTACGTCCAGTTCGTGGCTGCTGCTCGTGTTATTTGCATCAAAAAGTTTGTAGTAGGGGTTACAAATGGGTGAGAGAGGGACAGGTTCCAAGTCTCTGATGAAAAGGTCGAATGGGTGCTGAGAGCTTGGTTGCTGCTCAGCTATGTGTGATGTGATGCATGGTGTGTTTAATTGATCCATCCCGTTAGTGGGGTGCCCTACCTTCCCTTTTATAGACCAAGGGGAAGCAGGGATTACATATGGCAGAGAGAAGAAAACCAGAGGCCAAGGAGGTCCTTCAAAGATGCTGAGTCTTCCTTGTCCTCTGAGCGAGTCCAGCTGACACGGCAGGCGGTGCCAGGGATAGCTCCATGCTGGGTGCACGTCTGCTGATCCTGATAGGGTCGCACTAGGCGTCTGTCCGCTGATGATGCCATGTTCTGGCTTTGTCAGCAAGTGGTCACGTCCCATCCCACCCCGGCGGGCGGTGCGATCGACTAGGGTGCTGATCCATAACCCTACGGGGAGCAGATGATGCAGTGACCGTTCATCCATACTGTAGATGATGTGAGTTTCCTCCTAGACCGTAGTGGTTGTCGTATGCTTCCGTCAGGATCCACGCCTGAGGGCAAATGGTGGTGCCCATAACACTGTAAGACAAATGTTGGTGCCCACAACACTGTTCGGGCTCTGACATGCCTGGAAGGGCTTAAAACGCCTGTCTTGTCATATCCTGATGGTACTTTCCTATAGGCGTGCAGGATATGGTCCTCGGTATTATGGTTGACTTGAGTGCCCTGCCTTATCTACGCGCGTAGTTATGAAGGAGCAGCGCGTAGACGTCAGGAGAGGAGGAGCCAGCCCTCGGACATCGGGTGAGGCGAAGCCAGCCCACAGACGTTGGGCAGGGCGAAGCCAACCCTCAGACGTCGGGCGAGGCGGAAACAACCCTCAGACATCGGGCGAGGCGAAAACTACCCTCAGACGTTGGGTGAAGCAGAGCCAGCCCTCAGACATCGGGCGAGGCAGAGCCGGCCCCCAGACGTCGGGTGAGGCGGAGCTAGCCCTTAGACAGCGGGCGAGGCGGAGCCAGCCCTCAGACGTCGGGCGAGGTGGAAACAACCCTCAGACGTTGGGTGAGGCGGAGCCAACTCTTGGGGGTCAGGCGAGGCGGAGCTAGCCCTCAGGAGCCAGCCAAGGCCGAGCCGACCCTCGGGGGCCGGACGAGGCGGAGCCCACGGCCTTGGTGGCTGGATGAGGTGATTCCCAGCAAGAGGTGCAGTCATGCTCCTGATGCTAGGACGAATCAATGTTGATAGGTATTAACTCTTCCTCTTCGGGCACCCTAGTATTGGTCCTCGACAGTAGCCCCCGAGCCCCTGGGTGGTTCAAGTAGAATCGTCTGGGGGATTTTTTGACCTGCCAGTGGGTGCGCGCGAGCGCACCCGATGGGTGTAGCCCCCGAGCCTACGGAGGAGTAGAATATTCCTTCAGTTTTTTTTCAAAAGAGGGGATTCTGAGAGCCCCGGTCCTCTATTGTTGCCCATGGCGTGCCCTGAAGACGGCGATTTCTTCTTCACTGAGGTTGGACCGTTCGCGGGTATGTTCGTGAGACTTGATGGTCTGTTAGCCGGATAGCTCATTTGGGATCCTGGTATCCCGCTCGCGGGGATCCGGGCTGGGTCAACCTGCTAAGACTCGATCATGGGCTGAGACTCCCGTGAAGTTCATGCGCCTAAGTTTTGGCCGCTCGTGGGCCCATCCTTTGTCGTAAGGGTGCCTTGGGGCGGCCATCGAAACCATTGATGGGCCAGCCCTTGAACTCCTAGGCCCAGGTGGGCTGAAGAAATGCTTTTTGACCCATATCCCTTTTGCTAGTAAAGAGTCCTGGTCCATCCAGAGAGGTGAAACGTTCGGCGCGTCTTCGGAGGGAAAGGATAGGGATTGCGGGCGCATATCCCGTGATGTGACATGGTGGCAGATCATGGCAGGCGTGGAGATCCAGGCGGACGGTTGCTTTCCTCGCATCCGTCTCCCCAATAAAACCAAAGGGTTCACCCCCAAGGTTTCATACTTTGCCTCCTTGCCTTTGCATCTACAACCTCCGTCGCCAATCGCCTAAGCTCCCTGCATCCATGTCCCAGCCGTCATCGAATTCGCATCCACCCACCCCAATCCTCCAATGGAGCCATGGTGCTACTCCGACATCACCCTCCAGTGCCAGGAGGGCCTCGTTCGCCATGGTCTTCTTTGTGCGTGGACTACCGCCGAGGAGTGGCGGCTACCCGGCGATGAGGACGTGCCATCGCCGCCTAATGGCTACGTCATGTCCTTCGCTCACTTCCACTAGTGGGGATTCACCACCCTCGCCCACAAGTTTCTTTGGGGATTGCTGCACTACTATAAGGTAGAGCTGCAGCACCTTAATCCCAACGGAATCCAGCACATTGCGGCGTTCGTCGCCCTATGTGAGGGATTCTTGGGGATTAGTCCCCACTTTGACCTGTGGTGGTACTTCATTGCCGTCACCCTCCTGAAGAAGCGGGAGAAGAAATAGGAGCTGAACATGCCAATGGGATGTGTCGGCATTCAGGTCCGCAACAACCGGGTTAGCGAGTACCCACCGATGCGTCTGTCGACCTCCAACAAGGGGTGGCATTTGCATTGGTTCTACGTCAAGAATGACGCAGCCGCCCCCTTGCTAGAGTTTACCGGGCGCCTCATCGAAGAGGTCCTAGACTCGTGGAGGAAGTGGGGAGTCTCGGAGAAAGATAAGAAGAGAATCCAGGACCATCTCACCGCCATTCGAATCCTGAAGGAGAGGGGCATGAAGGGGTCGGGGATCATCGGCGCCTACCACACGCGGAGGGTGGCGCAGCTGATGAGGCGCGTGCTTCCCCTACACACGATGGCGCCCGGGGCATCACTCGATGGAACGGCGCTCACTGAGGGAGCGCTCTCCCCCTCCGCGGGATGACGTCGGCACTGTCCTCGAGTTTGTGTATCCGGTGTCGGGGCACCCCCCAATGCATCCAGAACCGGGGTACATCGTCTTTGTAAGTTTTCTTTCCTTATGCCTCCTGTTTAATTGAACTCCCGACCTCTTGATGCTGATATTGAGATAGGGGGACCAGCCGAAGAGACTCATCCTTACAGATCACCCGGTTCCACTGTCGAAGGACCCGTCCATGGCGGTGGCCAACCGCGCCACGGCCGAGCGGCAGCAGAAGGCAAAGGAGGACGAGAGGAGGAAGAAGCAGCAGAAGCTACGGGCATGGGAGCGAGGGGAGGACATAGACAGTGACGACGACGACGATGAGGAAGACGGCGAGGTAGTTGCCGACACCGAGTGGGATGACTTGGAGAGCGACGATACGCTGACAGGTATCCACTCACCCTTGCAGGGAGCCTTCTTGTTCCATGCAGGGAGAGGCGAGTCTGTGAGGCCAGAGGAGGCGGGCCAGATCGTCAGCCAGTCCTCTGAACCAGTAGGGGCGGGCGGATCCGCCGCCGCGCCCGAGTTTCCAGCGGAGGGGGGTGGCCCTACCGCCGCAGCTGAAGAGCCAGCAGGGGTGGGCGGATCTTCCGCCATGCCCGAGGTGCCGGTGGGGGGGGGTGGCTTCGCTGCTGCGCCCCAAGAGCCAACCGAGGCAGACGGATCTGCCGCTGCGCCCGAGGTGCCTATGGAGGGGGGTGGCTCCGTCGCCATGCCTCGGGATGCAAGGGAGGCGAGCCCCTCTACCCGGGAGCAGGGGGTGGGCTCAAAATGGCCCCGCCCTGATGAGGTGGAGCATGGACCTAGAGGTTCATCCCCCAAACACATCCTCCGCCCAACAGTGCCGATGTAAGTCATTGACTCCTTTGTTTTCTCTGTTTTCAGCATGTCTTACGCCTTTTGTTTCTTGCAGCGTCCTAAGATGGGGCAACTCTTTGGCGCTGGTGCCCAAGAAGAGCGTCGTCATTTAGGCGAGGCGGCAGCCGTCGGTTGACATCGCACCCACTTTGGGCGGGAGTGGCACCAGCGTCACTGCCTCATCGGCCGGTCAGGCGTCGCCCACGGTGGTGCCCGTGCCCTTGGTAGGACAAGCAGACATGGGGGTTCGAAGGACACCCTTGGATGTCGCTGAAGAACTAGTGATAGAGGCAGAGCTGCCGACGACGGGTCGGTCAGGGCTTCCAACCACGCTCGTGGTGCCGACCCTAGCGGGCGCAACGTAGCCAGACGAGGCCCTGCCGAGGTAGGCAGAAGTGGTGGTGGCTATGACAGGCAGGCCATGGCTGGATGCCACTATGGCGGTGCCCGAGGCAGCGGCATGACCTGCACCTCCGGTGGCCCAAATGACGGCTCTCGATATGGGCCGGACGAAGGGGGACACAGCTGAGGGGTCCCCGGGCATTGTGGCGATGGTGGAGAGGACCAGCGGGGGTCGCCCATGGCCCTGTCGTCGGGAGGCAGCCACTCGCCCGTGTGGGGCGAGCCTATGCTCCAGTGGATAGATCCACAAGATCCAACGTTGACACTCTTCTCGCTCAATGATGCTACCGAGAGCATAGAGCGGGAGAGTCTCAACGAGGGGATCTCGGCCGTGCTGGAAGCTCTAAACTAGGCCAGGGGCACCCTGCGCGACGTCGTCGTTCCCACTGGCCGGGTAATCATTTAATCTTGCCTTTCTCCCTCTTCTTTCTTCATGTATTTTTGTGTTCTAACCATCATCTTTTTTCAGCCCCTTATCGCTCGCAGTCGGGAGAAATCCTGGTTCCTTCGCGAGCAGAAGGAGAGCTGGGACTGCCTCATCGAAGAGGCCCAACTGCATGGGGACGTGTCCGCCCAGCTTGTTGCCGCCCAATAGAGGGTGGCCGAGCTAACTCCCCTGGCCGAGGAGGCGGCCAGTCTCCGACTATGGGAGGCCGAGGCCCGTCGGGACACGGAGGAGGTCGAGAAGGCGTTTGAAGAACTGTCGGTGGGGCACGGCAGGATGAGGAGGAGGCTGCCAGAGTTCGGAAGGAGCGGGACGAGCTGCTCCAGAGGGACACCGAGGCCCGCCAGCGGATCCTCGACCTCCTGGCTAAGGCAGAGATGGAGCGGGAGCTCAAACTAGGAGCCGAGGAGAGGTTCATGGCCCTGCAACAGAGGGTGAACCTAGATGCTGAGGCGGTTGCCCGACTGTGCAAGGAGCGAGACGAACTACACCAGACTGCGGAGAGGCTCTGCTCGGAGCACAGCGCGGCTCGTGGGGAGCGCGACCAGGCTGTCCGAGAGCTAGAGGCCGAGAGTGTTTCTACCGGGTTGGCCACGGAGCTCGCCGAGGCATGGAGGGGCCTTCAGGCGGAGAGCGACAAGCACGATCTCCTGCGCGCTACCCTCAAAGTGGTCTGCGACGACCTAGAGGTGGCGCGGTCAGAGGAGACCAGCTCACTCGCGACCCATGCCATCGATATCATGGCACGGGTACGCTAGCTCGAGAGGGACGCTCGTCGCGCCGGGGTCACCCAAGCCTTTGCAATTGCCCGGTCCCATTACGCGGACAACATTGACTTGGAGAATATGAGCCTCGACTTCGCTCCTAGCTATGAAGCCTCTAAGCTGGACGAGATAGAGATGGCGGTGGCTCCTCTTGCGCGGGACCTGGTGGACAGAGTTGAAGATATAGTTCTCCCCCCGAGGGGCTAGTTAGTCAATTAGGTTGGGTGAATTCGGATGAACATCATTGTACTCTGTGGACAATTGCCGATCCTTATGCATCATAAGAACAAATTCGTAACTTCATTATTTTGTTTTGTTTGATTGAATTTGTTTCCTTCCCTTTTGTATGCGAAAAGAGAACGCTCACGTATTCCGACCCTTCCATTCGTTAAGACCATAGGGCCCAAGGTGTAAGGGGAGAACTTCGATCACGCTGGTGAGCAAAGACACCACAGCCGTCGAGGCTTAGGTGTTTTGTAGTCCAACCAGACATGATCAATTATTCGTTTCCACAAACCTTGCCACTAGGCTTAGCGTGAAGAAGAGGTCTGATGCAGCGACTGTTTTAGAAAAGGTATACTTATACCTTTATCAGCCCCTGAGTGAGATCCGACCCCTTGTCGTTGCTGGGGTCGGATGTCACTGAAAATTGAGGGGAGGATAGCGAAACTTAGGCGAATGCATCTCTTGTATTCGCATGTACCCTCTCCTTAGGATCTTAGCTATCATTCTATGACCGTGCGTTAGGTCTCCTTGCAAGTCCAACCTTCCTCGAGCCCCCGCGCTTGGCGGGGATTCGATCAAGGGTTGGCACATTTTTGTGACTGTCGCCCTGTCCATGGTTTCTGCAACTGGATGGGTTGAGTTACCGTTACTTGCCTTGGTGGCTCGAGTGACGTGCATGGTGAGCTCGCTAACGGGCATGTTTGAGCGAAATCTAGTTCCGTCGCTTGTGACGGGGTTGGCAAAGCCCTCGTGTGGCATTCCGTTGCTCCTTAACCCGCCTTCCAACAGATTACCCCTCAATGGGGATTCTATGAGCTCGGCTAGATGCTAGGATCGAACGAGAAGGTTGAGATGACCTTGTCTGCTTCTTAGCGGGTCTGGCACAGGCCGTTGAGGCTCACCTATGTTTTCCCCCTGGATTTTGTTCAACGCGAGGTGGCCTCAGGCCCTTCGTGAGCCAGCCTTCGAACCTCGGTATCTCAATCTAGGATCAGGTGGCTCGAGCCCCCAAGCCCCTTGGGGTTCAATAGGGGTCGGCCATGTTTCATGTGTCACCCCGTCCTCATTTTTTGCAACTGGAGGGGCTAAGCTAACGACACTTGCCTTGATGGCTCGAGTGTCGCGCTCAGTGAGCTCGCTAACGGGCATGTTCGAGTGGAATCCGGGTCCGTCATCCGTTGACGGGGTCGGCAGAGCCCTCATGTGGCATTCCACTACTTCTTAACCTGCCTCCCGGTAGATGCTCGAGCCGTTCGATAGGCTCGGGTGGCCCGTTGGCCTCTCCTCAACGGAGATTCTATGGGCTTGTCTCGAGGTTAGAATCGAACGAGAAATGTCAAGATATCCCTGTCTGCTTCTGAGCAAGGCCGGGCAAGGTCACTGGGCTCATCTCAATTTTTCTCCCCTGGCTCTGTTTGACATGAGGCGGCCTCGAGCCCTTTGCGGGCCAGCCTTCGAACCTCGATCAGTTGTCGCTCATATCGAATGAGACGACTACCACTTCATGACGCGATGCGAAGCGTTGTGATGCAGCAATCGCATATGCTATGCTTGGATGTATGAGATAAGTGTATGAATGATTATATAAAGAAATAGCGGGGGTCAGTAGTGTTACCTCGATGGCACGAGTCATGGGTTCTAGGAGTTCTTACCGGATATGTCCGTGTAGGGGTCTAGGTCCGACGTTCGTGATGGAACCGGTGTAACCTGCATGAGCCACCCATTCTTCCATATCTGTCATTTGGCTGTAGCCCAAGCCATTCGATCAACTTGGGCAACCTGACAGCCTCTCCTTGATGGAGATTCTGTAGGTAGGCCCCTACAAATCCTTCTCGAGAAGGTGGAGGTTAAGGTTTGGAGTGCGGAGACAAGGACTCTGATCGCGCTGGTGGATAAAAACGCCGTAGCCACTGGGGCGTAGGGTCCTAGCGGTCCGACCAGGCTTACTCAAAGTTTGCGCCCGCACACCGTGCCTCCAGTTTTTTAAACATAAGGAGGGGTCGGGCAACGAGAATGTCTAGCGAATAGACACCCTCGCCAGCCCCCGAGCAATTCCCGACCCTCTACCGTTGCTGGGGTCGGAGGCTCGATAATGAAATTGATATGTAAAGTAAGTGAGGATGCTTATCTTTCGGCAGCGGTCTTGAGCCGTCTGATCGACCTGGGCACCGGTTTTACCTTGATGGTAAGAGTGATTGATTCGGAAAGCCTCCCCTGGATATGAGCATGATCCTATCTGATCGTTATCCTCTTCTCGTTAGTGGCCAAGCCATCCGATCGACTCGTGTTACCTATCGAGACAAGATTTCCCTATGGAAATAGAGGATGAGAGCGTCCGCGTAAGAATTTAGTTAGGCAGATAAGCCAAGCGTCGAATTTGTGCAAAATGGATGAGCTCTTCGTTATAGTAAACAACCTTTTAGCTCTTCTCTCTCTTTTTGTAAAAGAGGTTTAGTGCATTCCGACCCTTCCCCATAGTTAAGGTCATAAAAGCTCAGAGTACGGGCAAGCCAATTCTGATTACGCTGGTGAGCAAAGACACCATAGCCGTTGGGGCGTAGGTATCCCATAGTCTGACCAGTTATACTCAGAGCTTGTTCCCATAAACCTAGCTCCTAAGTCCTAACGTAAAAAGATGGGCAGGCACAGAAAATGTTTGTAGGATAAATGTACTCATATCAGCCCCCAAGTGAGGCCCAACCCCTTACCGTTGCTGGGGTCGGATGGCACGAAGGATCGGGGAGTTTTGATAACAAAACTGATAAGGAAAAGTATGCATTTATTAGGGGTAAAAGTGATGTAGCTGCTCGATGTTCCAGGCATTGGTGAATATTTCGCCATTGATGTTCTTGAGCTTGTAGGCATCTGGTCAGAGCACCTCTGCAACTACGTATGGTCCCTCCCATGGCGGGGAGAGCTTGTGGCGGTCCTTGTTGCTCTGTACGAGGTGGAGGACCAGGTCCCCGACGTTGAAGGCTCAGCCCCGCACTCGTCGGCTGTGGTACCATCGCAACGCCTGTTGGTACTTGGCCAAGTAGAGGAGGGCAATGTCGCGCGCTTCGTCCAGCTGGTCCATGGCGTCCTTGTGGGATGCCTCGGCTCCCTGTTCATTATATGCCCTGATCCTTGGTGCTCCATAGTCGAGGTTGGTTGGGAGGACGGCCTCGGAACCATAGACCATGAAGAAGGGCGTGTAGTCGGGGCTCGACTGGGGGTTGTCCTTAGGCTCTAGAGTACTGAAGGAAGTTTGGTGACCCAGGGTGCACTGAATTTGTTCAACCAGTTGAAGATCCTGGGCTTGAGGCCCTATAGGACCATGCCGTTTGCGCATTCTACCTGCCCATTCGTCTAGGGTGCGCTACGGAGGCCCAGTCGACGCGGATACGATGTTCATCGCAAAATTAGAGGAATTTCTTGCCAGTGAACTGCGTGTCATTGTCCGTGATGATGGAGTTCAGGACTCGGAAGTGATGGACGATGTCGAGGAAGAACAGTACGGCCTGTTCGGATTTAATCGTGGAAATCGATCGAGCTTCTATCCACTTTGTAAACTTGTCTATGGTGACAAGCAAGTGGGTGTAGCCCCCGGGTGCCTTTTCGAGTGGTCCAACCAGATCGAAGTTCCCAGACTACGAATGGCCAGGTGATGGGAATAATCTACAGTGCTTGGGCCGGTAGGTGAGTCTGCCGAGCATAGTACTGGCACCCTTCATAGGTGCGTGCGATTTACTCGACATCGGCTACTGTGGTAGGCCAGTAGAAGCACTGTCAAAAGGCGTTTTTGACTAGGGTTCTGGGCGCGGCATGGTGACCGTAGACCCCACCGTGGATATCACTCAGCAAATGCTTCCCCTATTCAAAGGGGATGTAGCGCTGCAGGATCCTGGTGTGGCTTCGCCTGTAGAGTTCGCCCTCCACAAGAACAAAGGACTTGGCGCGACGTGCGAGCCGTCGAGCCTCCGTCCTATCCATCGGTCGCGTGTCACGGAGGAGGTAGTCAAGGTAGAGCATCCTCCAGTCAACCAAAGGGTTAGGCTCTATCGCTGGGTCCTCTTCGAGCTCGATGACTTTGGGGCCAGATGTAGCCGACGGTTGGTCAGCCCCTAGGCTGGGATTGGACGGACCATTTCTGCCTTGTTCTAACCCCTCGTAGTGAACTGAGGGCTTGTGCTGGTCACTGGCAAAGACGCCCGTTGGTACCGGCTCTCGGCCAGATGTTGCTTTTGCAAGCGCGTCGGCCGCCTCGTTGAGGCGCCTAGGGATATGATTGAGCTCGAGGTCATCGAACCTATCCTCCAACTGGTAGACTTCTCGGTAGTACGCGGCCATCTTGACGTCGTGCTAGTTTGACTCCTTCATGACCTAGTCAACGACCAGCTAGGAATCTCCATGAACATCGAGGCATCGGATGCCCAACTCGATGGCAATGCGTAGGCCATTGATGAGCGCCTCATATTCGGCCACATTGTTGGAGGAGGGGAAATGGAGACGGACCATGTACCTCATGCGTACCCCGAGGGGCGACACGAAGACCAGCCCCACGCCGGCACCCTTCTTCATCAGCGATCCATCGAAGTACATTATCCAGTTCTCTTGATCGATGACTGCCGGTGGCATTTGGACCTCGGTCCATTCCGCGACGAAATTAGCCAATACCTGGGACTTGATGGCCGTTCGGGAGGCATACGCGATGCCCTGACCCATCAGCTTGAGCACCCATTTCGCGGTTCTTCCCATGGCGTCCTGGTTTTGGATGACCTCGCTGAGGGGGAAGGATGTCACGACTGTCACTGGATGTGACTCGAACTAGTGGCGCAACTTCCTCCTAGTGATGAGGACCGCATACAGAAGCTTCTGGATTTGGGGGTAGCGGGTCTTCGAGTCGGATAGGACCTCGCTGATGAAGTACACAAGGCACTGTACTTTGAGGGTGTGCCCCTCTTCTTCCCTCTCCACTACCAGGGCGGCGCTGACCACTTGCGTGGTGGCCGTGATGTAGAGCAGAATGGGTTCTCCCTCGGTATGAGGAACCAAGATCGGGGCCATCGTTAGGAGCTACTTAACCACGTCAAGTGCTTCCTAGGCCTCAGATGTCCATTCAAAGTGATCGGCCTTCTTCAGAAGTCGATAAAGGGGGAGACCTCATTCACCGAGACGTGAGATGAAGTGGCTGAGTGCGGCGAGGCACCCTGTAACCCACTGTACCCCCTTTATGTTCTGAATCGGGCCCATCCTTGTGATGGATGAGATCTTCTCTGGGTTGGCTTCGATGCCACGCTCAGAGACAATGAAACCAAGCAGCATGCCCCTTGGGACCCCAAAAACACACTTCTCGGGATTGAGTTTGATGTCGTTCGCTCAGAGTTTTGCAAGGGTCTGCTCAAGATTGGCTACGAGGTGGTCAGCCCGTTTGGATTTGACCACGATGTCATCAATGTAGGCCTCAATAGTGCGCCTGATGAGGCCCCCGAAGCACTTGAGCACACAGTGCTGGTATGTAGCACCAACATTCTTCAGACCGAACGGCATTGTGACATAGCAGAACGATCTGAAGGGGGTGATGAAAGATGTCATGAGCTGGTCAGACTCTTTCATCGTAATTTGATGGTACCCGGAGTACGCATCAAGGAAGTAGAGGGTTTCGCACCACGAGGTAGAGTCAACTATCTGGTCTCTGCACGGCAAAGGAAATGGATCCTTTGGGCATGCTTTGTCGAGACCCGTATAGTCAACACACATCCTCCATTTCCCACTCTTCTTTTATACAAGAACGGGATTGGCTAGCCACTTTGGGTGGTACACTTCCTTGATGAATCCAGCAGCCAAAAGCTTTGCGATCTCCTCGTCGATGGTCCTGTGTTTCCCCTCGTCGAAGCGATGCAGGCGTTGTTTCACCGGCTTGGAGCCTAGGCGGATCTTCAAGGCATGCTCGGCAGCTTCCCTTAGAATGCCTGGCTTGTCCGAGGGTTTCCACACGAAGATGTCTTTGTTGGCACGGAGGAAGCCGACGAGCGCGCTTTCCTATTTGGAGGAAAGCGTGGTACCAATGCGCACCATTTTTTCCTTGGTGCTCCCAGGGTCTATGAGGACTTCCTTAGAGCCTTCCGATGGCTCGAAGGCCCCGGTCGATCTTTTGGGGTCAGGTGCTTCTTTGGTGACCTCTTTTTCTGATGCCCACGAGCTCGTTGGAGGCTACGATCGCTGCGGCGTGATCGCATCACTCGACTTCGCACTCGTAGGCACGCTGAAAGGATGTGCCACCAGTGATGACCCGCCTAGGCCCAGCATTTTTTGCTTGAGGTAAGTGTAGTTGGGGACAGCCATGAACTTCGCGTAGCATGGTCGCCCCAGGATTGCGTGGTAAGTTCCATGGAACCCACCACTTCAAAGGTGAGGGTCTCTGTCCTATAGTTGGACAGACCCTTGAAGGTGACGGGCAGATCGAGCTGCCCAAGTGGCAAGGCCTGCTTTCCAGGCACGACACCAAGGAAAGGCGCTCTGGTCGGCTGGATGCGCGCTCGGTCGATGCCCATGGCGTCGAGCGTCTTGGCGTACAGGATGTTGAGGCCGCTGCCCCCATCCATCAGTACCTTGGTGAGGCGCTTCGTACCGTTGATCAGGTCGACCACGAGCGGATATCTCCCCGGTTGTGGGACGCTCTCCGGGTGGTTGGTCCGATTGAAGGTTATGGCGGATTCTAACCACCGGAGGAAGGCAGGTGTGGCCGATTCGGTCGCATAGATCTCGCGACGTGCGATCTTCTAGCGGTGCTTGGAGTCGTAGGCCTCCGATCCTTCGAAGATCATGAGGCAGCCATCCGGTGTTGGAAAGTCATCATCCTTCTCCTCGGCGTCGCCCGCGGTGGGGTCAGGGTCCTTTTCGTGCTCCCCTTTGTTGGAGCCTCCTGACAAGAACCGTCGCATGAGGTTGCAGTCCTTGTACAGATGCTTGATCGAGAAAGCATGGTTTGGGCATAGCCTCCCGAGTAGTTTTTTGAAATGGTTCGGAGTGCCCTCTGTGGGCTTTCGACCACCCCTCCGGTCAGCGGCGACCACGAGCGAGCCCTCGTGTCGTTGCTTTTTATTCTTCTTTTTGGCGGGACGATTGGAGGTGCCTTCACTAGCGTCCTCGTCTCGCCTTACCTTGCCATTGAGGTGATCGAAGATGGTTCCGACCGCTTCTTCGCCCAAGGCATGGCTGGTGGCGATGTTCAGGAGTTCCTTGGTGGTTCGCGGGTCCTTACGTCCTAGCTTGTGAACCAGAGACTCACAGGTGGTCCTGAACAGGAAATCTCCTATAACGTCGGTGTCGGCGATGTTAGGGAGCTCATTGCATTGCTGGGAGAAGCATCGGATGTACCCACGGAGGGTTTCTCCGGCCTTCTACCGATAGTTCTTGAGGTCCCACGGGTTTCTAGGGCGCTTGTATGTGCCCTGGAAGTTTTCCATGAAGATCTCCTTCAGGTTCGCCCAACTTTGGATTCTGTTGGATGGAAGGTGTTCCAACCAAGTTCTTGCTGAATTGGCCAAGAACAATGGAAGGTTGCAGATAATGAAGTCATCATTATCCGCACCACCGGCTTGGCAGGCAAGCCGATAGTCTTCGAGCCATAGTCCGGGTTTGTTTCCCCAGAGTACTTCGGGATATTGGTTGGTGGTCGGTACCTTGGCGGGAAGGCAACGTTGAGGATGTGTCGGCCGAAGGCTTGAGGCCCCTAGAGGCTAAGGCTCGGGCTTCGTTCCTCGCCGCTGTCATAGCGTCCGCCACGACGAGGGTGATAGCCGCGTCTGGCTCCCTCTCTCGGGTCATCGTAGGCGCGTCTGTGGGCGTCGAGGGTGTTGCACCCGTCACGGTTGCGGCCAAGACACTGACGCACTAGGATCGCGGTGTGCTGCCTACTTCCTTGTGGTTCCTGGTTGACCGCAGCGTCCCTGCCAAGAGCTCTGAGGGCGTGCGCTGGCTAGCGTCGAGCTCATATCGCCAAGACAATGAGCTTTCGGCCTGCTGCGCCGCCACACGCTCGAACAGCGTGCGAATCTCATGGTGGGCCCGATGATCCTCGGGCGTCGTGGCCTCTGGAAGGCCATGGAGAAAGGCCACTGCGGCAGCAATGTTCTGGCTTGCCCGGGCGAAGCGAGGGAGGGCTTCATCGTCGACAATGATCCTCCGGTTCACGTCGAGGGCCATGGCATGGGCGCGCCCGCCATCTCCGCGGCGCTCGATCTCCTGATCGAGCTCCGTGCATTCCTGCTCGAGCTGGAGCCTCGCTTCCCCGATCTCTCGGTGTCAGGCTTTCAGCTGCTCCACCAGCATGCGTGGTAGGGCCGCTATCTTCCTCTTGGCCTCGTCGTCAAGGTCATTTGTTGGGGTAGCCTCCCCCTCGTGGATGCTTTCGATGTGCCCCTCGGGGGTACCCATCATGAAGCATTCACAAGAGGGGTGATAGCTTCCCCTGCTGGAGTCAGAGCCCGAGGGCGACTCTGGGTCCTCTATCAGGAGGTCGTGGAAAGATTCCATGACGTGTTTGATCACCCCCACAAATTTGTCGTTCGTGGGAGGTGGGACCATGCGTTGTGCCACAAGGTGGCTAACAATCGTCGTGGCATTGCGGAGACCGAATGAAAGCACTGTCGGGGCGCTCCGTATGAGGTGTTCTGGAGAGAGGGGTTCCCCTCCGATGAGCCATACCATGACATTGGCGTCAAAGAAGGCGAGGCGGCGGGGTCTCTCTGGACGGCTAGGGTCCCAGGGAGATGCCGAGCTAGTGCTCAAGCCTCCCATAGTCGAGGCCGATGGAGGGGAGAGGTTGGATGGCAGCCTGAGCCAATGCTAACTCTCCTCACATAGTGATGATGAAGTCTAGGTCCGTAAAGCGCACGTGTGCGCCGGGACCTAGCCGATACCATGGCTAGCCATCCGTGGCCTAATGTTAAAGTCGGAACGTGCAAAGGTCCCCTACTTGGCGCACCAACTGTCGGTGTTTCGATTAAACACCAACGAGTAAATTTGTGTTATTGCGCGTCTAGCCCGGATGGTGTGCTAAAAAGACACAAGGTTTATACTAGTTCGGGTGAAATATCCCTACGTCCAGTTTGTGGCTGCTGCTCGTGTTATTTGCACCAAAAAGTTCATAGTAGGGGTTACAAACGGGCGAGAGAGGGATAGGTCCCAAGTCCCTGATGAAAAGGTTGAAATGGTGCTGAGAGCTTGGTTGCTGCTTAGATATGTGTGATGTGATGCGTGGTGTGTTTAATTGATCCGTCCCATTAGTGGGGTGCCCTACCTTCCCTTTTATAGACCAAGGGGAAGCAAGGATTATAGATGGGAGAGAGAAGAAAAACCAGAGGCCAAGGTCCTTCAAAGATGCCGGGTCTTCCTTTTCCTCTGAGCGAGTCCCGCTGACAGGGCAAACGGTGCTAGGGATAGCTCCATGCTAGGTGCATGTTTGTTGATCCTGATAGGGCCACGCTGGGCGTCTATCCGCTGATGATGCCATGTTCTGGCTTTGTCAGCAAGTGGTCACGTCCCATCCCACCCCGACGGGCAGCGCAACGGACCAGGGTGCTGATCCACGACCCTATGGGGAGCAGATGGTGCAGTGACCATTCATCCATTACTGTAGATGATGCGAGTTTCCTCCTGGGCCGTAGTGGTTGTCATATGCTTCCGTCAGGATCCGTGCCCGAGGGCAAATGTCAGCGCCCATAACACTGTAAGACAAACATCGGCGCCCACAACACTGTTTGGGCTCTGACATGCCTGGAAGGGCTTAAAGCGCCCGTCTTGTCATATCCTGACAGTACTTTCCTGCAGGCGTGCAGGATATGGTCCTCAGTATTACGGTTAACTTGAGTGCCCCACCTTATCTACGCGCGTAGTTATGAAGGAGCAACGCGTAGACGTTAGGTGAGGCAGAGCCAGCCCCCAGACGTCGGGCGAGGTGAAGCTAGCCCTCAGACGTTGGGCGAGGCGGAGCCAGCCCTAAGACGTCGGGTGAGGTGGAGCTAGCCCTCAGACATTGAGCGAGGCGAAAACAGCCCTCAGACGTCAGGTGAGGCGAAGCCTGCCCTCAGACATCAGGTGAGGCGGAGCCGACCCCCAGACATCGGGCGAGGCGGAAACAGTCCTTGGACGTTGGGCGAGGCGAAGCCCGCCCTCGGGGGTTGGGCGAGGCGAAGCTAGTCCTCAGGAGCCAGCCAAGGTCGAGCTGACCGTCGGGGGCCGGACGAGGCGGAGCCCGTGGCCTTGGTGGCCGGATGAGGTGATTCCCAGCAAGAGGTGCAGTTGTGCTCCTGATGCTAGGACGAATCAATGTTGATAGGTATTAACTCCTCTTCGGGCACCCTAGTATTGGTCCTCGATACCAAGGGTTTCCAAGGTGAAAATGAAAACATTGATGATGTTAGAGGCATTCAATTGTCAAATGTTATGAAGAACATGGATGTTGGTAAATTGAGGCCTAGACAAGTGATAGATGAAGAAGATGATCAAGTGCAAGTGCTCTCTAACTCAAATGTGCAAGATGATACACATCAAGCAAGTACAAGTGGCTCTCATGGTAATATGCAAGATCAAGTGGCTAGTTTATCATCTCAAGTGAATCAATCAAATGAGCAAGCAAGTGCAAGTAATCAAGTTCCAATACTCCAACCGATCAATATTGCAAGAGATCATCCATTGGACACTATAATTGGAGATATTTTAGAGGTGTACAAACAAGATCAAGACTAGCTTTATTTTGTGAGCATTTCTCATTTGTGTCATTCATTGAACCAAAGAAGATAGAAGAAGCATTGAAGGATGTTGATTGGGTGAATGCTATGCATAAAGAATTGAACAACTTCACAAGAAATCAAGTATGAGAGTTAGTTGAAAGACCAAAGAACCACAATATGATTGGAACCAAATGGGTCTTTAGAAACAAGCAAGATCAAGATGGGATATTAGTAAGAAACAAAGCAAGATTGGTAGCACTGTTGACGGTAGTTAACACTCATCATAAACTGTCAATATAACTTGTATAAATGCATAAAAAGGATCACCAACATAGGTTTAGGGGTTTAAACTAATAAATTCCACAAGTTTTGGTGAATCTATGTTTGCAGGAGGATTTATTCAGAAAAGTAGCAAGGTGGACCCAATCGTCAGATCAAATCACGTTTATCCGCGACGAAACCAACTTAGGAAGGATCTAGAATCATCCAGAAGGCAACCCACCGAAGATCGAGCCAAGAGGCTGGCAGGGGGGCTAGCCGGCCCTACCACTAGGTCGGTCGACCTGTGGGCCCCACCTGTAAATCTCTCCTTCGTATGACGATTCCCCACCACCTCCTAGATTCAATCTACATCGTTGCTCAAGGTCGGTTTATCTAACGGTGGCTGAGAGAGTTGACGCGGATCGATGACGTGGCAATTCCTTGCCTCCTACTCCATCCCCTCTATAAAGGCCCCCCATACCTCCTCCAGGAGAGACACCCTATGCTCCAGAGCTTCATTCTTTCATACACAAATTATAGTAGTGTCCCTCTAGGTGATTCTCACCTAGTTGAATTATAGAAAATAGGGAGAGAGGAGAGGAGAGAGATCTAAGGAGACGGGTCTATCGGATCCTCCTTGACTTTGTACCTCGATGGATCTAGCTCATCATCGGGTGACATCCAAGTTCTTCTATTGGCATTTTCAAATTCTCGAGTCAATTAAATTTAGTCCTTACTATATTTTATTTACAAGAACTTCGCTTGCATTGAGTGCTCTAATTATAAATTGTGATTAGAATAGTAAACGCTAGAATAGATGTGGTGTCTAGGCTAGAATTTACCTGAGTTTGCGCCCAATCCTACGGTTAGTTGTGGTAGCCCCAGAGGTGACAGCTCTGTCAGACCATTGTAATTCATCACGTTCGGATTGGTGTTTTATAGAGCTTAGGCAGCCTTCACCGACTACCTTTTTCTCACCTCCTTCAAGAGTCAGAAAGGTACTATTACTCCAAAGTAAGTAAAGTAAGCCTGAGCCTTAGTTATCTAGTTTAAGCCCTAGAAAACCCGTCTCTATCCACAAAAATACTTTATCTTGTTTTTCTTTGGACGTACTTGAACCTCACTAGAACACTTCACATTCCCCGTGGAAATCGATACCTTGGAATACTCCCGGGTGAAAGCTACATCGGTATCCGTACGCTTGCGGATTTTTCTATGTGCGTTAAAAATACCAACAAGCTTTCTGGCGCCGTTGCCGGGAAACGATAGTTGTGCTAGTTTAGAACCAAGTTTGTCCATGTATCCCTTTACCTTTTTTAACCACCCCTATCATATGGATTCCACACCTATCATCCAATTTTCGGCTCTAAAGGGCGAATTATTGGAGCCTCCACCATCTTCGCACCCCATTCTTACTGATGGCTATGAGCTTCGTCCTGCTTTTATAGCCATGGTTCAGGAGCAATCCTTCTCTAGCATAGAAGATGAAAATCCTTACACCCACCTTAGGGAATTTGAGCAATTGTGTTTTTGCTTGACTATTGTTGGCATGACACAAGAGATCATTAAATGGAAATTGTTTCCGTTCTCCCTTTTGGGTAGAGCGAAATAATGGTGTGCTCATACCATAGGGTCATAAATGGAAATTGGGATGAACTTCGAGACAAATTTTGTCTTGCGTTCTTTCCTCTTTCTCAAATTTCCGCTCTACGAATAGAAGTACTTACATTTCAACAGAAGGAGACATGAGGAGCAGCTTGGGCTAGGTTCATGAGCCTTATTAACTCTGGTCCAAACCTTTCCTTGCCTGACCACGTCCTATTACATCACTACAACACTACTAAATTTTGACCATGTTTCAACGCCCGAAAAATGTTGCAATAGGCCCGAGATAGTTGAAATATCAGAAATAGCAACACTTTTTTCGTTGGGAGGCGTTGCAGGCGCTTGCATGGGTAAAGGTTTGGACAACGCTTTTCTACTTAGCGTTGCAAAATGCATTTTAGATTTGCAACACCTAGGCGTTGCAACATAAGCTTTTGCTATGGTTGTAGGTGTGGCAACAACAGCTAATGCAACACCTGCCTTAGGCATTGCTGGACCTTGCAATGGCAACTTGCCTATGTCGTAGCAAATGGTGCACTAGCAACGACGAACGTGTGTTGCAAGACAATATATTGCCACACATAACGCGTGTAGCAACAAGGATTATCTCGCAACACCAAGAAGTGGTGGCAGCATATGCAATTGCAATATCCAAGGTTTGGTTGCTATAAGGTGCAGTCTCTATTACATCACATAACGAGTGTGGCAACAAAACTTATGTGGCAACACCAAGAAGTGGTGGCAACATATGCAATTACCACATTCGCATTATCATTGCTACAAGGTGCAACCTCTATTGCATCGTGTAACAAGTGAGGCAACAAAACCTATGTGGCAACACCAAGAAATGGTGGCAACATGTGCAATTGCCACGTTCACATTGTCATTGCTATAAGGTGTTACTTTTTTTTGCTATGCAGATTGTTCGTTGCTATAGGATATATTGCCACAGAAAGTGTGGTTGCCAATAACCACTTTTACAACGCTTTTGGTTTGGTGCCACCAGATAATATTATAATGCTATTATTTAATTAGAAACTCAATAGACATCAACAAAGCATTTGAATAATGCCATTAAACCAAAATATTAACTTGTTTAATTGGTCACATCTGGAATTAAACGATCCAAAAATTCAAACTCATGCTACACACACATTATTGAAACCATCCCTCAATAAAGTAATTCGACACATTTATGCCTAAACAACATCCAAAGTGGCTAGACACCACTAAAGGTGGCTGACTTATTTTATAAGGCAAGCAAGAGACATCACGCATCACAGGTGGCTGACTTGAGAGCAATTAAATGCACCTGATTTCACATTAGCAACAACATACTTCAGTAAACCAACCATCAATATAAACATAGCCTTTACTCAAATTGTATGGTGCAAAATGTTGGTCTACAAAAAGACGACATGTTCAACAGATAAGTGTCGCGAAAATGCGTATGTTGCTCGATGGATTTGCGGTCATACAAGAAGGGATCGAGTTCGAACGATGATATACGTGATAGATTAGGGGTAGCACCAATTGAAGAAAAGCTTGTCCAACACCGGTTGAGATGGTTTGGACATGTCTAACGAAGACCTCCAGAGGCACCGGTGCGTAGTGGAATCCTAAGCCAGAATAGTAACGTGAAGAGAGGTAGAGGAACACCGAAGTTGACTTATGTAGAGACAATAAAAGAAGACTTGAAAGAATGGAATATATCTAAAGACTTAGCCTTAGATAGGAGTGCTTGGAAAGCAACTATTCACGTGCCTGAACCTTGATTGTTTCTACTGGGTTTCAACTCTAGCCTACCCCAACTTATTTGTGACTTAAAGGCTTTGTTGTTGTTGTTGTTCACTCAAATTGAGAGGGAGCACTTATCTCTGAGTTAGGAATCGACAGTTGGTGGCGGAGACCATTGATACAGCCTTAGCTCTGCAGCAAGAGCAAACATTGCCAAAACCCAATTTTAGAGCCAAATAAAGGAACTGATATTCGAAGTTGGCAGCATCAATAGTTGATTAAATATGTATAAGACTTTTAGTGTGTGTTTTTTTCCTCATGGCCTCAAAATCAGTGGTAAACTAAACTATTTGCAAACAAAGCACATGCAGCAGCTTTTGCATACAAATTATTTGTAAATGCTCAGATCGTTGGTATTATCGTTATTACAGATCAGTATGGAAAATCAAGTGTGGTGAGGTCCACGTCATTATTTCTGACTTAGAACAGAACTGGCATACATTATTTTAGAATATCATATATTGTAGAAAATCTAAATAGAAATCACTTGAGCAGGAATGCAAGGTTACTGGAGGAAATTAGATATGGAATGCATGTGACATAAAAACAGATCATGGTGCTCCTACAGTAATAATTTATTTCCTAAACAAAAGGGATCCCAAAAATTGATAATAATTTGATTCTTATGTTCTTTTCCTTGCTCTATTGTTTAATTTCCATACTAAAAAAGTAATGGGATCTAACAAGAGAATGACAGTAGTATGGAACACCTACTTGGCCAAAAGAGCACCATGATTGATACTATAACAACAGTAGGCTACACCCATGTTACAGAACGACAGTGGTATGGAACACCTACTTGGACAAAAGAACACCCAAGTTACAGACTAATAGATTCTCTCATTCAATTCAAACAAACAATTTACTAGCTAATTGGGTCACAAAAAAGCATGAGCCTCATAGGCTAGTGTAGCCCACAGTATGGACAACCAAGGTCTAAGATATATACTAAAACATCTTGTACCTGTACAACTAAAATCCCCATTGTGCTAACTGCTATCCGTGTTCTTTCAGCTACAGATCCTTATGTGTTTAAAACATAAATACTAAAAGAAAGATAACAATGGAAATACCTCTCCCTCTATAATTAGCGCAGATGAATAGCAACCTGTCAACCTAAAAATATAACCTGCAGATGTATATAGAAGTATAGATTATCAGGTTATTAGAATGCAAAATTGGAGGTCTTGCACTACTCAACATTTGGTAAATAAATTTGGGGCGTTCCCATCCAAACAAATGTATTATAATGGCCTATAGAATGTACAGTAATAACTAAACAGGTGCTGCAGCACAAGCACGTATCTGAACTTATCAATTTGAGATTGCACCTATAGTCCAGTTATTTTGGTGTTTCTATTCATTTTTAATATACAAAAAAATGAAAGTATGTCTTAAAGGGGGGATTGGGATTTTTGCAGCCGTGAGGTAGCAAACCAATTTTGCAGGTACAACCAGTCACATTCTATTTGCACCGCCAGCATGTAAAAGTCGACATGACCACATGAACAATGGGGATATTACTTGACAAATTTGGAAGGAAAGTTACGAGAGGAAGAGCTGCTGACCCGCGTAGAGGCAGATGGTGTCGATCTCACTCGACTGCCGGCAGGGCGCCCAGGCGGCTTCCCGTTCCGTGCTGCCCGCCTGCCCATAGGCCACAGTTGTGAGTTCAAACTTCGAGAGCCGAAGCGAAGCGGAGAGGCCAACCCATCCCACCAGCGGAGCCATGGGGAGATCACGAGCGACCGCCGCCGCCACCACCTCTAGGCCCAGGCGCAACCCCAAGCCAAAGCCGGACTCCACTGTCCTCGCCGCCCTCGTCCTCCACGCTGACGCCTCCCCTAGGAAGCAACGAGGAAACCGAGCCGAATCCGCAGGCAGGGCAGGTGACGGTGGCGGCAAGACGGCATGGATGTCCCGCTGGGAGATCAAGGCGGTGGCCACACAGGCGAGAAAAAATTGCAAAAATGACCCTACGAAAGATTAACTCCTCCATTACCATTACGATGACACTCGGGTGTATGTCCATCTGTGTCTCTGAATATGGGTCCAGTGTCAAATTTATAAACGACCGATGTTTCGAGTCCCATTTTTACAAATCGCCTGAGCGAGCGGCGCACGGGGTTGTCCCATAGCATGAGCGATGGCGGCAGCTTGGGGTTCGGGGAGATAGAGGATGGGGGAATGAGATGTGGATTTTAGGTTTCTGGAGGTGGAGAGGGCCATGGGAGTTTTGGAATTTCACGAGCGGGAGTTTGACCGTCGAAATTTGCTATAAACTATCTGTGTTGACACTTGGGTGTTTTACCCCAACTCCACACCTGAATTTTTCTGGCACTATTCATCTTCTACCTCCAGCAGCCCGCGTGCACCGGTCATCTTCTACCTTCAGCCGGCTGATGCGCACTGTTCATCTTCTACCTTCAGCCGCCCGTCGCGCTGGCCGCGGCACTGTTTATCTTTTTCGTTAGCACAAATCACAGGAAACAATTTTTTCTATGAAAGGACAAGGACAAATCGTGGCTGTGTCGACACATATCACAAGCAACAAATCGCGGCGGAGCGGGCACGGCCGTGCCGCAGGGGCGGCGGCGGAGGTCCGGCTTGGGGGCGGAGGTCCGGTCCGACCGGGGGCTACGCGCGGTGCCGGCGCCTGGGCGCGAGGAGGCACGGGCACCGGGAGGAGCTCGCCGGTCCCATCGCCGGTGAGAGAGAGAGAGAGCATGCGGAGGCGAGGACGGGAGCGAGACACGGAAAAAACCGTGTGTTTATAGGTGCTAAAACACTCGTGTGGTGTTTAGCGTTCCTGAATTTCTTATGACGCTAATTTCATTTTTTCTGCCTATCAGTCTCAATTTCTAAAAAAATATATTAATTTCTTGTGACGCTAATTTCAATTTGCTATAAACTAATATGTTGTGACGCTAATTTATTTATTTTAGATTTAGAAAACAAAAAATGGATCGTACAGTTGAAACGGTAAACTCAAATAACGATTTTTAGCCGAGGATGGATGAATGACAAATTAAGTACCCATGGTTGTAATTAAATATTTTCACTAAACTTTCTTAAGAATTTTTAATACTCATAATATAAGATAATTCAAAAATAATATATGATCAGTTAAAAAAAGAATATATGGATCCGTATGAAATTCACTTTTTTTTAATAAAATTTAGGTATTATTGAAATTCAAACTGATGAGTAACTATGAAACTAGGTGCAAAGTATGCAAACATATGTAATCATGGCATATATGTACTTTAAATTTAAGTAATTTTATATCTATATATCTATATACTCTAATAAAGCTAACTCTTTCATGCATGCTATCCATGCTATTCCTTATTGTCGAGGGTTTCAACCTTGGACAACGCAATGCGATGCCACTTAGCGAATTTCAACTAACATGATACCGAAAATATAGGTATTCCTGTTTTCAGGATGACCTTCACCGGAGCCCTTGACATAGAGGAACTAGAAGCTAGTCGACATGAGTTAGAGGCACGAAGGATCACTTCAACCCGAAGTTCCACTTCGTCCGACAAAACTAGAGGAACGATTTAGAAATATTGTTTCCCTGTATAATGGCCGAACTGCCCTTGATTAAGAAAAAGGCTACACTTGAATGTAATATCAGCACTAGGGGTAAAAAGGGGGTTGTATCTGGATCATAGAAGACTCCTGCTATAAATACCCCTAACACATACTTTTCTCAAAAACAAATTTTTTATACAATTGAGTTAAGTCCACTCATTGATGATTGTGTGAATTTTCACTAACACTTATTAATTACAAAAACTGTCCACATCATCCCTATGTGTGCAATACTTTTAATCTTGCATGTTGATTTCAAGTCCATTAGATCCAATGGCTGCCAAGGATCATAACAGTGATTGAAGGGCCCACCATCGTGCTGGAAAGCACACCATCATCAGTAAACTACCTTGGATACTTGTGAACAATGTGTCATCATAGGTTCAATAGTTTTGAAATTGAAATTCTTTTTATGAGACGGAGTAGTACATGTGAAATCAATATAAATGTTTTTTCAATCTCTTGGTCGGATATGAGTAGTGTTAGATGCGTTGCATATGTGGGCCCTTAGTAAAAGTTTTTTATTTTCCTCTCCTTTTACAGCTCTGTTCGCTTGTCTTATAATCCGTACTTTTCAGCTTGTTTTTTTAGTCAGAACAATATTTTTCTCTCATAACAAATCAGTCGGAACAGTTTTTTGGTTTTTTTTTCGCATGGCTCTCCTCTCCGTCCTCCGTCCTGCTTCACGGTCTCTCCACCATCACCGTCCCTCTCCATTTGTCCTCAACCATCACGTGTCACATGATTCTTCAAATCTATTTGTGAACAATGTGAGGACAAAATAGATCGGTCCTGAACCAAATGCTTCAAATCTATTCGTGAACCATGTACAGTACTGTTTTTTTTTTAAATCAGTTAAAATTTTTATGCAATGTTTATACACCGAAATCATGTTATCATGCAAGTTTGGTAGATTTTCCTAAACATGTTTAGATATTATTATATTTGAATTTTAATATATTTTAAAGTTAATTGGTTTTAACTTTTTAAAAGATACTACCACACAAAATTATAACTAAATTTAGTTTGATTCCTAGCGAGGCGCATCGGTGGGCGAATCTCAAAGCAAGAGGATGACCCGAAATGGCATTAATGGAGGCGGACAAGATGCCCACCGGCGTAAAGGTCCATTAACGTAGGCAGCCAAACTGAGGCCTGCCTCCGTTAATCTAAAATGCTCGTCTGCAAAAATTTTGAGTAGTGGTGAGGAGCCGCTTGGTTTCCGAACGAGGTAGCCTCGCTTACCCTAGTTGGACAAGCCAAACCTGGCTTAGCCTAGGCAAGTCGTCTGCCTAGCTCGCCCTAACAAGGAAAATCCTTGCCAACACAAAACTTGAGGTAAGCTAGCTGAGAATTCAAACGCCTTGCTCGCTTTGACTTTTAGCTCGACAAGGCAAACACAATGTTTGTCAAAGATCCAAACATACTCTAAACCACATATTTCATATCATCCAACCTCTATCTCCAACATCTTCCGCATGATGAACAATGGTCAACTTAAGTCTGAGCCAACCACGACAAATCCTTCACTCAATGGCCATCTTCCGCATGAATGATATGGTACTCTTTATAGCTTCACATAAATGATTTTGATCACATATTACCGTGTATGCAAGGCCTTCGAAATATAAGATCTCCAAAAATATCATTTATGCAATCATTTAGCTGGTGGACCGGTGTCGGTGTTTTGAGTTACCACCAACGAGTAAATTTCTAATATTACGCGTCTGGCTCGGATGGTATGCTAAGAGGACACGAGGTTTATACTAGTTCGGGCAGAATGTTCCTACGTCCAGTTCGTTGCTGCTGCTCGTGTTACTAGCACTGAAAGTTGGTAGTAGGGGTTACAAACGGGCAAGAGAGAGACATGTCCCAAGTCTCTGGTGAAAGGAGTAAACGGGTGCTGAGGGAGCTCAATTGCTGCTCACCGTGTGTTTGGGGTTTTATGGGTTTGTTCGGATTTGGCTTGAATCGATCCGATTTGGGCTCAGTCGATGCGGTGAGTTGATGGTCAGATGCCTCTTAATGGGGCACCCTGTTTTCCCTTTTATAGGCCAAGGTAAAGCACGGGTTACAGTAGAGGGAAAGAGAAGAACGAGAGAGAGCAGGGTCACTGGGTCCTTCTCTCCTTCATGCGGGTCCCACCGAGGCTCCACTCCGTCCTTGTAGCACCCGGTTTTAAAGACAAAACCAGATACACACTATATATAAGCCCAGAAAGTCAAATCTCACATATAGCCACAAATAAGGGTAATATCAAGAGACAATACTTATTACATAACGTATTAGTAAAAGGAAAATAACCTTAGAATATAGACAGCGGAAAGGCAACTTCGATCTTTAGGCGAAGACTCTAAATCCACAGGGATGACTGACTAGTTGACCATAAGCCTAACTCCTTTAGACTAGCAATCTGGTACCCATCCAAGATTTTCATTGGATGTAAAGCATGTGTAAGCTCATCATGCTTAGCAAGTATATCAAAGGGATCTATGAGGCTCAAAAAGGCTTGACACTGTTTGACTGCGGTTCGCAATTTTAGTTGATCAAATTTTAGCATCTTGAATCACTACTTTAATGAACAGTCCCAATTCCCAAGTGATATTAAAGTATAGTCATGTTTATCTCAATTCTCAACCATCCACCATCCTCAATAACCACTAATCTTGAAGGATCCAGACCGCTCGTATCCATGAGCACGACTGTTATAACAGGTTAATTATTTCTGTAGAAATTGTACATCTTTACCCACCGAGCCGTGATTCCCAATGCCGGGGTTCGCGAGACCCACTACACCTCTTCATAGGAAGTGTGGCAGGGTTTCAATTTGAAACCCTTAGCTAGTTGCAATAACAAGTCGTAGCTACAAAGGAGTGGCACACGTGGGCATCGCAGCATGGTACACACCCTAGCAGAAAAAGGAAAGATACCCTCTTACCCTTACTGGAGCTACAGACGAGCTAGTACAATCTAGTTAACAGGTTAAAGTCAGAGCCTTATGACACTCGGGGTTGTACGGACCCTCCTGGGTTGCCGCTTTAGGATTAAGTCCTTATGGAGAGGCACTAGAGTACTCAACCCCGTACTCTAGCCCCCTATCTGTTGCTAAAAAGCTCCATTTTACCATATTGCATATAGCCTTTAATCATGTTTCACAATTATTTTATGTTAAACGCTGCAACATCTATCCAAAATGCCTACCCAAAAACCTCAGGTATCAAGGATATGTGGTACAAGTGATCATCTAGGTAAAGTCCTTAAAGGCATTTCAAATTAAACACATGCATGCATATGAATGGTAATAGTTCATAGGTAACAAGGGGCCTTTGGTACACTTGCCTTAACTTGCTTTTCTCCCAAAGCAATACGCTCAAAAGCCTTTAGTATTCAACTTTCAATCTTCTGCTTCCAATTCTCAGCTTCTAGTCTTCAGAGAACAACTTCTTAATCACCACGTAAACCTCACCGATTGACTAAACTATATATCATCACACAAACATCCATACATGGCATACAAACAAGAATATATGAGAACAGTACACCAACCAATAAAATAAGCAAAACGGTGTATCGCTACGAACACACAAACGCAAAAGACACGCTATATGCGATTCAACGAAAAAGCGACTATCGAAGGATTTTCGGTGCAACGGAAAATAAAACCTATCCATTTAACTTATTTTAACGGTAGAAACACATGTAAATATTTTCATTAATCAACTTGACTCATTGCTTAAGAAAGAGCATGGTATAAAACCTATATTGACTTTATATTCCGAAAACGATGCTAAGTGATAGTATTAATACAATTAACTTTTTAACTGCCAAAACACATTTGAGTAACATGAGAACCACTAACGCCACTGCGTAGAACACTCTGATAACGAAACTATCGTTAAGAAGAAACAACTACCGAACATTTTTATATATATTACAAAAGAAACATTTACGAGCTTGATTCATGTTAATTAAGAAAAACTATGTGAGTAGTACCCACTCAGGTTACTCAGAACGTATTCAATTTGAAAAGTTGAGTTAAAGCTAATTATATTTTATTTATAAAAATATCTCATATCATTTAAGTCATTTAAACATTTATCTGGAAAGATTAAAGGACATGTGACAAAAGCCATACGAAAGCATCATGTGTTGAAATTGAACTAAGCATGCTATAAATTAAAAATGTATTAATATCGATATTAATCATAATGATAGTGATTTATGAAATACTGATGTATTCACCTAAGTTGCTTTTAATTATAAACCCAGTTGCATAACCATTAAACAAATTAACATTTAACTTATAAATTTTTGAGATATGAGACATGTTAAACGTCACTGCTAACACGCAGCATTAGTCAAATTATATTTTAATTTAGAAACTGAGTTAGAGTAATCATGTTTTATTTATAAATGTTGCCAGGTAGATTAAGCAAGTTAAACTTAAACTTTGCAACAGTAAAATGCATGTGAGAGCATCTATACAAGTTTATCATATATACAACGGGTTTAAACTAACCAAACTTATAATTGAAAAGAATATTAATATCAACAATTAATCATATTAATATTATACATGAATTGCCGAGATATGAAACATATATTACTTAATTATAAAACTATTTGCATGCATACTTAATCATTTTAATATTTAATTATAAAAGTGTAATAAGGTAACATGGAACACATCGTCATGAACACGTATCACCCATTGCGATGAAACTCGCGTAATCGAATCGAAATTAAAAACCTAAATCGACTTTAATTAATCAACGATTAATTAATTATAGACACAATTAACATTTTAATAAAATAAATTCATAAACATGTGATATGAAAACTAATAACTCTACTGTGTAGATCTCCACGACACGAAACTAACGCAACTGGAACGAACTAAAATGGAGCCAAAACGATTAAACGGTGGGATTAACAGCAGGATGGCAAAATCATAAATAGTTTATCTTCTACCTTGGTTGAGTACGTACAGAACATGGCAGGTTGCTGCTGATCGTGCGGAGGGGACTGATCGCGGGGACGGCCGGCAGAGGCGGCAAGGGCCTCGGCCGCGGGGGCTGGCAGCCACGCATGCAAGCCTCTCCCAAGCGGCAGCGGCGGTGGCTGCTGCTGCTGGCCGGCCAGAGAGAGCACAGGCAGTGGCAGCGGTCGTCCTGCACGCTCGCGAGCAGGGGCACGGGACCGGGTGGCGTAGGGCCACGGGCCAGGGACGGGGTGTAGGGTCCACGTGGTGGGGGCACAGGAGATGATGCTACAGCGCCGGACGACGAAGAACAAAGAGGTCCCGTCAGCCACGGTGGTTCCTCATGGTGGTGGTGGTCGATGCAGAAACACGACGGTTTGGCCGGAAAAGCTGGTCGGAAGTTCGCTGGAAACCTAGCTGTGCCAAACTTCGGCGTCCGATCTGCGGCGATAGGAGTGGCGGCTCGCAAAACAAGCTGTACTTTCGAATCAGCACGCGTCGAGGGCTACGCTAGCATATATATATATATATACACACACACACACACACACGTAGGGTTTGGAGATTTTGGAAATCCGAGATATTTTAGGAAATAATTGATTTTGGAATTAAAATAATTATAGAAAATCGGGAATTACTATTTAGGCTTCGAAAAATTCTATAAAAATTCCTAGGGATAGATGGAAGGATAAGGAACACAACCAAAGAGGTTTTAGCTCCCAAAAAACTTTTAGATTGATCAAGGAAAAAGACAAGGCTCCAAGAAATAGGAATTTAATCCTGAAAAAGGTCAGAAAGATTTCCGGAAAGAGAGGCATCGTTCTAACGTGTCTAAAAACCTTTTCCAAGCCTTTGGATTTTGAAAACAAAGCATCTTATCTAGCTTTTGTTTTTGCAAGTTTTCAATTTCTTTTTATACCACTACTTGAAAATAATATTTTGAACTTTGATATTTGAATTTATTTTCCAAACAACTCATCACAAAAGTACCAATGCAACTGCATGTATACGCAAACATGTTGCTACCCTTATGTTGGATTTTAATTTAAAGAAAATTTTCTTTTACCCATGTTTTTATAAGCACAAAACAATTAACAGAAATCATTTTACTCTTTTTAGAAAGTAGCTAATTTTAGGGTGTTATAGTCCTGGCGGACGTCATCGTGAACCGACGTGCCTGTCAGTGTTCATACGAGGGTTAGACAGAACAGTACCGGTATGCCCGACGATGTTCTTGATGTGAATCTTCTGGTATGGCCCGTCATGGCCACGGGTTACATCGGGACATGCCAGTCTCTTCCCTGGTGTCAGAGCTTTGACGCAGGCCCATACGCTTGGACCCTAGAGTGGTTGGCGGCGGAATGGGCCTCCGTCGGGTGAGGCGGAGCGCAAACCCAAGGATCGGGCGAGGCGGAGCCCACAGCCTCGGTGTCGGGCTAGGCAGAGCACCAACCCAAGGGTCGGGCGAGGCGGAGCCCGTGGCCTTGGGGTCGGGCGAGACGGAGTCCGTGGTCCCGGGGTTGGGTGAGGTGGAGCCTACCCCCAAAGGTCGGACGAGGCGAAGTTTGTGGTCCCGGGGTCGAGCGAAGTGGAGCGTGAACCCAAGGGTCAGTGAGGCGGAGCTCGCCCTTGGAGGTCGGGCGAGGCAAAGCCCAAGGCCTCGGTGTCGGGTGAGGCAGAGCGTCAACCTAAGGGTCGGACGAGGCGGAGCCTGTGGCCTTGGGGTCGGGTGAGGTGGAGCGCGAACCTAAGGGTCGAGCGAGGTGGAGCCCGCCCCGGAGGTCGGGTGAGGTGGAGCCCGCGGCCTCGGGGTCAGGCGAGGTGGAGCGTGAACCCAAGGGTCAGGCAAAGCAGAGCCCGCCCTCGGAGGTCGGGTGAGGCGGAGTCCGCGGCCTCGGTGTCGGGTGAGGCAGAGCCTGCCCCAGAGTTCGGGCAAGATGGAACCCGTGGCCTTGGGGTTGGGCGAGGCGGAGCCCTCCCCCAGGGGTCAGGCGAGGTGGAGCCCTCCCCTAGTTGTCGGGCGAGGCGGAGCTTGCACGCTTAGGGGTCGGTTGGAGCTATAGTCGTGCTCTTGACTGTTTGGATAAATCAATGTTGATGGTCATTAGCTCCTCCTCTTCGGGTACCCTAGTATTGAGCCCCGACAGTAACCCCTGAGCCTACAGAGGAGTAGAATACTCCTTCAGAGGCTTTTTCGGATGGGAGGACTCTGAGGTCCTTTGTAACACTCCTAGTGTTACGAGCTCGTTTAGCACCGCGCTTTAGGCCTAAGTCAAATTTTCAAAACATGTTTATCGGAATTTTTGATTTAAAATTTACTTGATGTGCTAAGTGAATCCAGTGACTCAGTTTTGTGGACTCGAATAAACTCATCCATGTTAAATTATTCAGTGCGTAAAAATATTTAGGAATGTCGAAAGATAATTCTGGTAAATAAATAGCGAACGGTTTGTTCTATTAGATTAAGCATGAAAAGCGACTGGTATAAATAAAATAAAATCCATTAATAAATAGAATGATATATATATACTCATGGGTTTATTTTGATAAGCACGAACTAACGAGAGAAAGAGCGCAGCAGTTTCATTTATTTTTCCTGTCGTACAACGTACTCGTTGTAGGGCAATTATTCACCGTCTCATTCCCGTCGTGGCTCTGCATCCCCGGCGCGTTGTTTTGCCTGCGTCACTGGCCTTGTCATGCCCACGCCCCACTAAGCACCACTGTTCGACTGCGTTTCATCGCGTCATCTCTATGGCACTGGCATGAATACCGCTGTATGTCTTGCCTGTCTCTGCGGCCACAGTCTTGTCTGTGCCAACCGGCATAATAGGCAATATAAACGACGAAGAACAGTAGATTAAACACAGGGGACACGAGATTTTAACAATTAAAACCCTCCCAAGAAAGAAGGAAAAACCACGGGCAACGGCCAGCAAATCTTCACTATATCGGGTAAGGTTACAAACGTCGGGGATTTATATTTTTTCTTATCCCAAGACGACAGGCTTACAAGAAGTATATATAGAGATAAAAAAATCCTAATAGGCGACGAGTCTCGCTTCGCTCTATCAAAAATTAGCCTTTTATCTTTATCTCATAGATAGCTGAATTTGGATCCTAACTCAAACACGGGTGACCCGCTGCCGTGCTTAACGAGAGCTGCGTCCTTTTCCTCATCGTGTTGGGCGCGTCTGAGCGCCATTATGGCCCGTGCTTGCACTGTGGCTATCGTGACTGTCTCGTTGTGCGCTGCCGCTGTGTCGCTGCTTCGCTACCGCCTGCCGCGCTGCTGCCCTGCCGTCTGCCATGACTTTTGACCGAGCTGCGCCACGCGTGGGTTCACATCCCGCCCGAGGCAGCGCCCTTCGTCCAACCGAGTCATGACGACCCATCAATGCCTAGCTCACCTACTCGCGGGTGGACGCGCTGCTCCCGCCTTTATTGGCTTGACCGAGACAGAATAGTCGACGCCGTCTCCACCGGGTGTAGCAAGGAAAAACAGCACCTCTTAGCCTTTCAAATTCGCGCAGCCCGGAGCCTCCCGGTCCAATTCCTCACACCAAAGAATAGCCATCGAAGTTGCCTAGCCAGCCAAACTACGTCAAGCCTCAGCCATTCTCCGTCGCCGGCCAATTTCGAATTTCTGAGCCGCCGGTCATCTCGCCGCCGTAATAGAGCATGTTTTGGGTAGGTCTCTACGCTTGGTTTTAGCTCAATTCAATGCACCTCGACTTATCTTGACCTCCTGGTGTCCATGCTCACCCTATTTTTACCGGAGGTCTCGCCGGAGACGAGCAGACACCGCTGTGTCCGGGGCGGAGCGCCGCCTTGTCTACGCGCACGTAGCCCGCACTGCTCGGGCCGCCTCCAACTCAACCATCACCGTAGCCGTGTCCGTGGTAAGGCCCTGGTTCTCCCCCACCTTTCGGTTTCCGTCTCTGGGACCCTCGTTCGCCGGTCGAGCCGTGGCCGCCGCTTGGATCGCGTCCGCGAGCTCCTCCTCTGTTCGTACGTGAGATTTAGAGGGAAGGAGTATGGACGGAAAAAGAAAGGAATCCAGGGGGTTATATGTGAATATGTTTGAGAGGCATGAATAGTAAAAGGGCTAATAAGATTTTAAAAGGACTTCGGGGTTCCCAACACATTTGTGTCTATTAGCTTCTTCTCTTTTTCCAAAGGTGGATCAAATCGGTTCAACCTTGTAAAATCTGTTTGAATTCAAAATAAAATCCTAAAATCATGATTCTTGTTTGGTTAGACTCCTGGTAATCTATACTATGTGTTAGAGTAGATTAATTCATCTGGTGCTCACTATTTTTAGGTCTGCAATAAATAAATAAATATCCTCCTATAATTGTTGTACTATTTTTAATGGCTAATTGGTAAATGCGTTTAATCTGAAATTTTTACAGTAAATTCTTACATGTGTTAGGAATCTCCTGTAATGTTTGTATCCTTTAAATAGCTACTATGACTGAGTTATTGATTTAACTTGTTTGACGCTTGTTAAATGTTTATAAATAATAAAAGTATGTAAAAATAGAAAATATGGTTCCACTGCATTCGTATGATGTCGTTGTGTCAAATGAACGCTTAATATGGCCATGTGTTTACATAAAATATCGATATATAGATTTATCTTGCTCTCACATGCGTTATTGCAATAAAAACTTAATAATTGATTATAAACCTGAGGCTTATCTTGAGTGCCTTTATGTGATGCATTATGTGTGCTTTCTTTGCATTCATGCGTTTGCATCATTGCATCTCAATTAGGTGCGCTAGATAATGAGCACGTGGATGTGACATTGGAGCCGAGCCAAAGACGGTGTATTGGTGAACGGATCCTGAAGATGGAAATGCTAACTTTTATAATGTTATTTATCTAGGCAAGCCTCGGTGCATAACCCCTACTTTTCTACAGTTTAAATTATATTTGTGCATTAAGTTTTAAGGAGTTGAATGAAACCCACTTGCATATATATCTTTATCCTATAAGTCTTACTAGTATGACAGGATCGTGTAGAATGCTATGCTATAGGACTCCGGTAGAAGTCGAGTGATTGCCTGTCACTCGCGAGAGATAGAAAATATATTACTGTATTATTATCACTTGGAAAAATATAAATGGTGGAAAGGAAAATATTGACCGAACAGGGATATGGTTTGGGTATTGGTGGGTGTAAGAGGTTGTGTCGCCGTGGACGCGGGGCATGGCTTGGTTACACTGCTTTCCCTGTCTGTGTCGGTTAAGGACCGGCCGTTGCATAAGACGCTAGGCAAGTCACAGATTTATTATCCCGAGCACATACTTGTGTATGGGCGCTTGTAAGACTTGTTGCTCTCTTGTCATGGATCTGGCTCTTTCCGGACCGACTGTCAGGGTGGTTTTTGGGTTAGGAGGTCCTTGCACTACACTGAGTTCGGGACTCAGTGGCGGGGGTTGGAGTCCCAGTTTGGATGGGGACCTGGACACCCAGGACAGGAGGGTGATGGGTTAGTCCTACTTGTGCCTGGGGTACAAGCGGGGCATGTGTTTTCGGGGTACCCAGCTGGGGACATTGGTTCACGAATCGCCGCTGAGTCGGTACGACTTGTCTTAACTCTAGCACCGTAGTAAGAACTGAAAGATGAAAGATGGAAAATAGAAATCTGATTGCTTACCACCTACTTGAGAGTAGCACATGTGCTTACATAGAATGGTTAGTTAATGAACCAATGTGGCTATTAATAAAAATCGAATATAAGGACGCACGCTAAGTAATGCTTCCTGCAAATGCAATAAACCCACAAGCCAGATTGCCTTGTATATCCTTGGAGTCTTTTCTTTCCTCCTATCGGGTAAGTTTTGTTGAGTACAATTGAGTACTCAGGGTTTTATTCCCCCTGTTGCAGGTGACATGTGGAGGCTAAAGCTGACCTTTGTGTGTGGATTCCTCCTGGTGGGCTCAGAGAGGATTTCATTTACGCTGCGATCGTAGTTTTTATTTATAACTCTCACCAAATGTTTTATAAAGGAAAGTTTCATAATCTGTCATCATAGTTTACCTATCAATGCTTCATCATGCCATGAATAGATAATTATTTCTGCTGTAATTCTGATCACATGTGTATATTCCGCTGTTACATTAAATTGTTCATAACTCTGATAATATAATTACATTCCGCTGTTGTAATAATAAATATTATGCTCTGATGTTGTATTAAAAGGGATGTAAGAAATGGTTAAGAATGTCGTAAGCTTTATTCTCTCATTTGTGATCCTGATGGCAAAAATGTGGATTTTCGGGTTCTCCCCTGGGGTGTGCCCGACGGGACCGCATGATTTGTTGTCCTTCTTCGAGTGCTTAGTGTCTAATGGAAGATGAGCGCTCCTGGGAGGCATTAGATTAGGCGGTTCTGCCACAGCCTTGGCCTTCTTTTGTTGCCCATGGTGTGACCTAGGGACGGTGATTCCCTTTTAGTGAGATCAGATCCCTCGCAGGTATAGCCGTACGATTTGGTGAGTCAGAAAAGGTCTTTCTGGATTTTGACCCCTACGGGGGTCTGTCCTTCTGTGACCGTGCGTTCGGTCTCCTTGCAAGTCCAACTTTCCTCGAGCCCCTGCGTGTAGCGGGGATCCGGTTGAGGGTCGGCTCATCTTTGTGATCGTCGCCACATCTATGGTTTTCGCAACCAGAGGAGTTGAGCCATGCCATGATTTTCCTCTATGGATGAGCCATGTGCTCGGTGAGTTGTTAGCTAGCTAGTCTGAGTGGGGCCCTGGCATCCCGTTCGCGGGGATCCGACTTGGGTCAGCTGGTGATTGACCCCAGGTCTCAGCGGTCAATCCATATAGTTCTCGGGTTCGTTCAACCAGTGTCGAGGGCTCTCCGCCTTTCTTCGAGGAAAAACAATACATCGTATCTGACTGAGACTCGAACATGGGCTAGGATGCCCGCGGCGCTTATGCGCTCAGGTTCTGGCCACTAGCGGGCCCATCCCTTTCCACCTCTTACTCTAAAGGTGCCCATAGCGGTTGTCGAACCCTTCGGTGGGCCAACCTTCGAACTCCTAGGCCTAGATGGGCCATAGTAGCATTTTTAGCTCCGTATTCCTCTTACCTATGGCTGGTCGTGGCCCATCCGGAGAGGCAAAACGTCCGGCGAGTTTTTTGAGGGAACGGACAGAGGTTGTGTGCACGCGTCCCATGGTGAGACATGGTGGCAGATCGTGGTAGGCACGGAGATCTAGGTGGGCGGTTGGTTTCCTCGCACCCATCGCCCCTATAAAACCAAAGGGTTAGCCCCCCGGGTTCCATACCTTGCATCCTTGCCTCCACAGCCATAACCGCCGCCGCTAATTATTTAGGTTTCCTAACTCCGCATCTCCATCATCGTTGAGCCCGTATCCATCCGCCCCCACCTCCAATGGATCCGTGGTGCTGTTCTGACATCACCTTCCAGCATATGGAGTGCCTCGTCCATCGTGGTCTTCTCTACGTGCGGACCTTGGGCGAGGAGTGACTGCTGCCCGACGAGGAGGACTTGTCGTCGCCGCTCGATGGCTATGTGGTGTCGTTCGCCCACTTCCACAAGTGTGGGCTCATGACCCCCTCCCACAGATTTCTTCGGGGGCTGCTGCACTACTACAAGATTGAGCAGCGCAGCATCTCAATCCCAATGGGATCCAGCACATGGCGGCGTTTGTCACCCTATGTAATGGATTCCTGGGGATCAACCCCACTTTAATTTGTGGAGGCACTTCTTCACCGTCACCCTCCAGAAGAAGAGAGAGAAGAGCTACAAGCAGGAGCTGCACATGCTGATGGGGTGCGCCGACATCTAGCTCTGAAATAATCAGGTCAGCGAGTACCCGTCCATGCAGCTTTTGATGTCCAACAAAGGGTGGCACTCGCAGTGGTTTTACCTCAAGAACGATGCCACCGCCCCTATGTCGGAGTTCATCGAGCACCTGATCAAAGAGGCCCTAGAGTCATGGAGGAAGTGGGGCGTCCCGAAGAAGGACAAGAAGATCCAAGGCCACATCACCACCATCCACATCCTAAAGGAGAACGACCTAAGGGGTTGGGCGTCATCGGGGCCTACCACACAAGAAGGGTGGTGTCGTTGATGACGCGCGCTCTCGCTATATGCGATGGCGCCTGAGGCATCATTCGATAGAATGGCACTCACCGAGGGGATGCTCCACAACTTTGAGATCATGCAACGCATCAAGGAGGCGATGGAGCCTTTGTGTGATGACATGGGTGCCGCCCTCGACTTTGTTTACCCGGTGCTGGGGCATCCTCTGATGCGGCTAGAGCCAGGCCATGTCGTCTTTGTAATTTTCCCTTTCTCTTGCCTTCTCTTCAATTGATTTCCTGACCCCTTGATACTAACTTTGAGAGAGACAGGACCAGTCGAGGGACCTCATCCTCATGGATCACCCGACGCCATTGCCGAGGGATTCGATTGTGAGGACGGCGAATCACGTTGAGGGTGAGTGGCTGAGGAAGGTGAAGGAGGATAGGAAGAGGAAGAGACAGTGGAAACTACAGGCATGGGAATGAGGGGAGGACACAGCGACAGTGATGATGATGATGATGATGATCGAGATGATGACAAGGTAGTCGGCGATATCGAGTGGGACATCCTGGAGAACGAGGATGCACTGGTAGGTATCGGTTCATCCTTACAGGCGTCGGGACCCTTCCCGTTCTAGGGAGGGGAGGGTACGTCCGGGGAGCTGGCTGAGGTGGGCCATACCATCGGCCTACCCCAAGAGTCGATAGGGGTGGGTGGTTCTGCCATCATGCCCGAGGTGCCATCAGAGGCGAGCGGCTCTTGTCGCACCCTACGAGCCAAGGGGAGCGAGCCCCTCTGCCTAGGAGCAGGGGGCGGGCTCAAAATGGCCTCTCTCCAACCAGGTAGAGCAAAGGTTGGGGGATTCACCCCCAAATGCATCTGTCGCCCGACGGCACTAAGGTGAGTTACCAACTCCTCAGTTTTTCCTGTTTTGATCGGATTTCATTATGACTTACGTTTTTCGTCCCTTGCAGCGTCGACAGGCAGCGGAATCGTTTGGTGCTAGCACCGAAGAAGAGCATCACCCTCCAATTGAGGTGGCAGCCATCGGCTAGTGTCATCGGGGCCCGTTTTGGGCAGGAGCGGCGCCAGTGTGACCGCATTCGCTCAAGGGGCGCCTTCGGAGGTTGCGAAGCAGCCGGTGATGGCTGCGATACCACTGCTAATGCGCGAGGTGGATAGGGCTACCGACCTCGCTCGTGGCGCCGACCATGGCAGGCGTGATTAGCCATTCATGACCGTGCTGACGCAGGTGGAGGTGGCGGTGGCTATGATAGACTTGTCATAGCTGGGTGCAACCGCAGTGGCGCCTGAGGCATCGACGTGACCCGCGCCATCGGCGGCCCAAGTGACGGAGCCTGGCATGGGCTGAACAGAGGGGGATGCAGCCAAGGGGTCCCTGGGAGTTGTGGTGCTAGGAGAGGGGTCGACGTCCATACTGCTGACCCCTTCCATCGCTGGAGGGGGCATCTCGGCGGGACGTCATGGCAAGAGGGATCGACGGTGCTTGGAGCCGGCGGGGAGTCATCCCTAGCCCTAACATCGGCGGACAGTGGCTCACCCACGTGGGGCGAGCCCCTGCTCCAGTGGACGAATCCATAGGATTCGACGTCGATGCTCTTCACCCTTGATGATGCCGTAGAGAGCATGGAGCAGGAGAGCCTCAACGTGGGGATCGTGTTCGTGCTCAAGGCCCTGATCCACGCCTCAGGAGCATTGCGCGACATCGTCGTTCCCTCTGGACAGGTATTGTTTGGTCCTGCATTTTGCCCTTATCCTCCTTTATATGCTTTTTGTACCCAGACTATCGTCTTCCTGCAATCCCTCATAGCTCGCAACTGGGGGAAATCTCAGTTCCTTCATCAATAGAAGGAGGCCTGGGACCGCCTCATCGAGGAGGTGTGGCTATGCGGGGAGGTAACAACTCAGCTTGTTGCCACCTAGCAGAGGGTGGCTGAGCTGACTCCCCTCACCGAGGAGGTAGACGGTCTTCGGTCATGGGTGGCCGAGGCCCATCGGGACACAAACGAGGCCGAGAAGGCGTTCGAGACCCTATCGGTGAGGTCGCGGAAGGATGACGAGGAAGCCGCCAGGGTCAGGAAGGAGCGTGATGAGCTGCTCCAGAAAGACGCTAAGACCCGCCAGCAGGTCCTTGACCTTCTGGGTGAGGTTGAGAAGGAAAGGGAACTGAAGCTAGGGGCCAAGGAGAAGCTCATGGCTCTAGAGAAGAGGGCGAGCCTAGATGCCGTGGTGGTCGCTCGGCTATGCAAGGAGCGGGATGACCTGCTCCAAACCTTAGAGAGGCTCTGCTCGGAATGTAGCACGCTCATGAGGAGTGCGACCAGGCTTTCTGAGAGTGTGACTAGGCCTACCAAGAGCGGATGACGCATAGCAGAAGGTCGGCTCACTCTAGGCTGAGCTCGAAAGTGCGACGACCCAGAAGCTGGAGGCTGAGAGCATTTCTATCGGGCTGGCTGTGTATCTCGCCAAGGCGAGGAGGAATCTTTAGGTGGAGTGCGACGAGCTCGGTATCCTAAGTGCCACCCTCAGATTGGTTTGCGATGACCTTGAGGTGGTGTGGTCGGAGGGGACCAGCTCGCTCATGGCCCGTGCTGTCGAGATCATGGCTCAGGTGCGCCAGCTTGAGAGCAATGTCCTTTGCGCCGGGGTCAATCAATCCTTCACGATTGCTCATTCTCATTATGGGGATATCATCGATCTGGAGATGATGAGCCATGGCTACGCACCTGGCTATGAAGTCCATGAGCTAGAGGAGATGGAAGCGGCGGTGGCTCCCCTTTTGCAGGACCTGTCGAACAGGATAGAAGACGTAGTTCTCCCGAGGGGCTATTTAGTCAGATAGGTCGGATGATCATTTTTGTCATAATCGGACAAGTTCCAACCCCTGTGTATCATTTAAACAAACTTGTCATTTCGTTTGATCAAATCTATTCTTTTGTTTCAGTGTGAACAAATTTGTTTTTCCTCCCTTTTTATGTGTGAAAAAGGGGGTAATGTGTTCCGACGCTTCCGTTTGTTAAGACCGTTGAGTTTGAGGTGTAGGAGGGAAACTTTGATCACGCTGGTAAGCAAGAGTGTCGTAGCCGCTAGGGCATAGGTTTCTTGCAGTCCGACCAGCCTTACTCAATCGTTCGTTTCCATAGACCTTGCCACTAGGTTTTTTAACATGAGGAAGGGGTTGGGTGCAGAGACTATTTTAGAAAGGGTGTATATATATCCTTATCATCCCCTGAGTGAGACCTGACTCCTTGCCATTGCTGGGGTCAGGTGTCACTCAAGATCGAGGAGAGGATAGCAAAACTAGTAGCAGAAAGTGTCTCTTATTTTAGTACGGACCCCCTCCCTAGGATCTGAGCCATTGTTCTACGACCACGTGTTTGGTCTCCTTGCGAGTCCAACTTTCCTCGAGCCCCCACGCGTAGCGGGGGTCCATTCGAGGGTCGGCTCATCTTTGTGATCGTCGCCCTATCTGTGGTTTTCACAACCGGAGGGGTTGAGCTAACGTCACTTGCCTCGATGGCTCGAGTGACGCGCTCGATGAGTTCGCTAACAGGCATGTTCGAGTGGAATCTAGGTCCATCGTTCATGATGGGGTCAACATAGCCCTCTTGTGGCATTCCACTGCTCCTTAACGAGCCTCCTGGCAGATGCATATGTCACTCCGGAGAGCGACTCAGGTGGCTCGCTGGCCTCCCCTCTATGGAGATTCATGGGCTCGGCTCGAGGTTAGGATCGAACGAGAAGGTTGAGATGACCCTGTCTACTTCTAAGTGTGTCGGGCAAAGGACGCTAGGGCTCATCTGGGTTTTCTCCCCTGGCTATGTTCGACGTGAGGCGGCCTCGAGCCCTTCGTGGGCCGGCCTTCGAACCCCGGTCAGTTGGATTCCCAAGTCAGGGTCAAGCGGCTCGAGCCCTCGAGCCTCGTTGGGCTCGGTAGGGGATGGCCAAATTTCATGCGTCACTCCGTCCACGGTTTCTACAACCAGAGGGGCTGAGCTAACGACACTTTCCTTGATGGCTCGAGTGTCATGCTCGGCGAGCTCGCTAACGAGCATGTTCGAGCAGAATCCGGGTCCATCATTCGCTGACGGGGTCGGCATAGCCCTCATGTGGCATTCCACTGCTCCTTAACCCACCTCCCTACAGATGTCCTTGTCGCTCCGGAGAGCGACTCAGGTGGCCCGCTGGCCTCTCCTCGATGGAAATTCTATGGGCTTGGCTCGAGGTTAGGATCGAACGAGAAAGGTCAAGATGTCCCTGTCCGCTTCTGAGCGGGGTCGGGCAAGGCCGCTGGGGCTCATCTATGTTTTTCTCCCCTAGCACTATTTGACGTGAGGTGGCCTCGAGCCCTTAGCAAGTCGGCCTTCAAACCTCGGTCGGTCATCGCTCATACCGAACGAGACGGCTACCGCTTCATGACGCGACGCAAAGCGTTGTGATGCAGCAATTGCATATGCAATGCTTGGATGTATGAAATGAATGTATGAATGAATGGATGAAAGAATGGATGAATGAATGCTCATGCACTGGAAAAGTAAAGTGGGGGTTGGTAAAGTTACCTTGATGACTCGAGTGACGGGTTCGGGGAGCTCTTACCAGATATGTCCGTGTGGGGTCTGGGGCCATCATTCGTGATGGAGTTGGAGTGACCTGCATGGGACATCCCACTGCTCCCTACTCGTCTCTCGGCAGTGACCGGAGCCGTTCGATTGACTTTGGGCGACCTACTGGCCTCTCCTCGATGGATATTCTATAGGTGGGCCCCTCCAAACCCTTCCTAGGAAGGCGGAGGCTAAAGCTCGGGGTGTGGGAATAAAAATTCTGATTACACTGGTGAGCCAAAACACCATAGCAACCGGAGCATAGGTTTCTTGCGGTCCGACCAGTTTGACTCAGAGTTTGTTTCCGCACACCTTGCCTCTAGTTTTTTAACGTGATAAAGGGTCGGGCATAGAGAATGTCTATGGAATAGACACTCTTGCTAGACCCTGAGTGAGGCCCTACCCCTTACCATTGCTAGGGTTGGGGGCTTGACAGCGAAAATAAGAGAAAACGTTCATAAATTAAGGGTGACCCATCTCTCGACAGCGGCTTCAAGTCGTCCAATCGACTTGTGTGATCCAATGGCACATGACTTACCTCGATGGCATTCCACTGCTCCCTAACCATCTCTCCATAGTGGCCCAAGCCGTTCGATCGGCTTGGGTGATCCATTGGCACAAGGCCTTCCTGTGGAGATAGAGGATAAGATCATCCCCCTAAGAAATTAGTTAGGCAGTGAACTTATAATAAATGGACAAGTTCTTAAATTTCATTATGGCCAAACAACTTTTTAACCCTTCTCTCCTTTTTGTATAAAAAGGTTAGTGTGTTCTACCCCCTTCCATTGTTAAGGCCATAAAGCCTGGGGTGCGGGTGAACAAACTCTTATCATACTGGTGAGCAAAGGCGCCATAGCCGCTGGGGCATAGGTTTCTCGTAGTTCCACCAGTTTTACTCAGCGTTCGTTTCTGCAACCCTTGCTTCCAGGTCTTAATGTGAGAGAGGGTCAGGCATAGAGAATGTTTGCTAGGCAGATATACTCTTGAAGGCGCACCAATGCTTTCCTTAGTTAAGGCTAAAAAGCTTGGGGTGCAAAAAAAATCTGATCATGCTGGTGAGCAAAGGCACCGTAGCCGCTGGGGCATAGGTTTCTCGCAGTCTGACCAGTTTTACTCAGTGTTTGTTTCCGCAAACCTTGCTTCTGGGTCTTAACGTGAGAAAGGGTCGACTGTAGAGAATGTCCACCAGATATGCTCTTATTAGCCCCCGAGTGAGGCCCGGCCCCTTGCCGTTGCTGGGGTCAGGTGTCACTAAAGATCGGGGAGTCGATAGCAAAAACTGATAAGAGAAAACATGCGTATATTTTGGGTAAAAGCGGCATAGCTGCTCGATGTTCCAGGCATTAACGAAGGCCTCGCCATCGATAGTCTTGAGCTTATAGGTGTCTGGCGGAAGCACTTCAGCGACAATGTACGGTCCCTCCCATGGTGGAGAGAGCTTGTGGCGGTTCTTGTTGCTCTGGATGAGATGGAGCACCAGGTCCTCGATGTTGAAGGCCCAACCCCGCACTCGACGGCTGTGATACTAGCGCAACGCTTGCTGGTACTTGGCCAAGCAGAGGAGGGCGACGTCGTGTGCTTCATTTAGCTGGTCCATGGCATCCTCGAGGGATGCCTCGGCTCCCTGTTCGACGTACGCCCTGACCCTCGGCGCTCTATAATCGAGGTCGATCAGGAGGATAGACCATGAAGAATGGTGTGTAGGCGGTGGCCCGACTGGGGGTCATCCTTAGGCTCCAGAGCACCGAGGGAAGCTCTGCGACCCATCGTCCGCCAAACTTGTCCCACCGGATTGAAGATCCTAGGCTTGAGGCCTTGTAGGACCATGTCGTTTGTGCGCTTGACTTGCCTGTTCTTGCGGGGGTGCGCCACAGTGGCCCAATCGACGCAGATGTGGTATTCATTGCAGACTTGGAGGAACTTTTTTCCGGTGAACTACGTGCCGTTGTCCATGATGATGGAGTTCGGGCCCCCAAAGCGATGGAGATATCAAGGAAGAACAGCACGGCTTGCTCAAACTTGATCGCGGAGATCGGTCAGGCCTCTACCCACTTTGTGAACTTGTCTACAGTGATAAGCAAGTGCTTATAGCCCCCGGGCGCCCTCTTGAGAGGTCCGACCAGATCGAGCCCACAAACCGCAAATGATCACGTGATGGGGATCGTCTAGAGTGCTTGGGCTAGCAGGTGGGTCTACCGAGCATAGTATTGACACCCTTCGTAGGTGCACACAATCTGTTCAGCATCGGCTACTGCGGTCGGCTAGTAGAAGCCTTGTCAGAATGCATTTCCGACTAGGGTTTTAGGCGCGGCATGGTGATCGCAGACCCCACCGTGGATATCGCTCAGCAACCGCTTCCCCTGTTCGATGGGGATGCAGCGCTGTAGGATCTCGGTGTGTCTTTGCTTGTAGAGTTTGCCCTCTATAAGGACAAAGGACTTGGCGTGACGCGCGAGCCACCGTGCCTCTGTTTTGTCCATCGGCAGTGCCTCATGGAGGAGGTAGTCGAGGTAAGGTATCCTCCAGTCAGCCAGAGGGTCAGGCTCTATCGCTGGATCCTTATCAAGCTCCATGACCTCGGGGTCAGATGGAGCCGATGGTTGGTTAGCCCCCGAGCCCAGTGCAGGCGGCCCGCCACCGGCTTGTTCTGGCTCCTCGTAGCGGACTGAGGGTTTGTGCTGATCGCTAGCGAAGATACCCATTGGCACCGGCTCTCGGCCGGACGCCGCTTTCACTAGTGCACCGGCCACCTCATTGAGACACCTCAGGATGTGATTGAGCTTGAGACCGTCAAACTTGTCCTCCAGCTGGCAGACTTCTCGACAATATGCTGCCATCTTGGCGTTGTGGCAGCTCGACTGCTTCATGACTTGGTCAATGACCAGCTAGGAGTCACCTCGGATGTCAAGCCGTTGGATACCCAATTCGATTGCGATGCGCAGGCCATTGATGAGCACCTCATATTTGGCCACATTTTTAGAGGAGGGGAAATGGATGGGAACCATGTACCTATGCGTACCCTAAGGGGCAAAACAAAGACCAGCCCCACGCTGGCGCCTTTCTTCATCAGCGATCCATCAAAGTACATTGTCAAGTACTCCTGGTCAATGACTGCTGGCGGCATTTGGACCTCGGTCCACTCTGCAACAAAACCAGCCAGTACTTAAGACTTGATGGCCATCCGAGAGGCATACAAAATGCCTTGACCCATCAGCTCGAGTGCCCACTTCACGATTCTCCCCGTGGCATCCTGGTTTTGTACGACCTCGCCGAGGGGGAAGGACGTCACGACCATCATCGGATGCGACTTGAAGTAGTGACATAGCTTCCTCTTGGTGATGAGGACGGCGTACAAGAGCTTCTAGATTTGGGGGTAGTGGGTCTTGGAATCGGACAGGACCTCGCTAATGAAGTACATAGGGACGCTGCACTTTGAGGGCGTGTCCCTCTTCTTCTCGCTCTACAACTAGGGCGGCGCTGACCACTTGCGTGGTGGCCGTGATGTAAAGCAGAAGCTGTCCATCATCTGTCAGAGGGACCAGGATCGAGGCCTTCGTTAGAAGCCGCTTGACCATGTCAAGCGCCTCCTGGGTCTTGGGCGTCCATTCAAAATGGTCGGCCTTCTTCAGAAGCTGATAGAGGGGGAGACCCTATTCACCGAGGCATGAGATGAAGTGGTTGAGCGCGGTGAGGCACCCTATAGATCGTTGTGCCCCCTTTATGTTATGAATCAGGCCCATCCTTGTGATGGCCAAGATCTTCTCTGGGTTGGCTTTGATGCCACGCTCGGAGACGATGAAACCCAGCAACATACCCCTCGGGACCTAAAAAACGCACTTCTCGGGGTTGAGCTTAATGTCTTTTGTTTAGAGTTTTGCGAAGGTCTGCTCAAGGTCGGCTATGACCTAGTCAGCCCGTCTGGACTTGACCACGATGTCATCCATGTAGGCCTCAACGGTTTGCCCGATAAGGTCCCCGAAACACTTGAGCATACAACACTAGTATGTAGCCCCAGTGTTCTTTAGATCGAACGGCATTGTGATGTAGCAGAATGATCCGAATGGGGTGATGAAAGATGTTGCGAGCTGGTTGGACTCTTTCATCGCGATTTGATAGTATCCGGAGTACGCATCAAGGAAGCAAAGGGGTTTGCACCCTGAGATGGAGTCGACTACTTGGTCTATGCATGGCAAAGGAAACAGATCCTTTAGACACGCTTTGTTGAGACCCGTGTAGTCTACACACATTCTCCATTTCCCACCCTTCTTTCACACAAGAATGGGATTGGCTAACCACTCGGGGTGGTATACTTCCTTGATGAACCTGTCCACCAAAAGCTTCACGATCTCCTCGCTGATGGCCCTACATTTCCCCTCATCAAAGCGACACAGGCGCTGCTTCACCGACTTGGAGCCTGACCTAATCTTCAAGGCATGCTCGGTGACTTCTCTTGGAATGCCTGGCATGTCCGAGGGTTTCCACGCAAAGATGTCTCTGTTGGCGCGGAGGAAGTCGACGATCGCACTTTCCTATTTGGAGGAAAGCGTGGTGCCAATGCGCACTAGTTTGCCCTTGGAGACGCTGGGGTCTATGAAGACCTCCTTGGTGCCCTCCACTGGCTCGAAAGACCTGGCCGACCGCTTAGGGTCGGGTGTTTCTTCGGTGACCTCCTTCCTGATAGCCGCAAGCTCCTTGGCGGCGACGATCGCCGCAGCGTGTTCGCAGCACTCGACCTCGCACTCATAGGCGTGCTAGAAGGAGGTGCCAATGGTGATGACCCCGCACGGTCCTGGCATCTTCAGCTTCAGATGGGTGTAGTTGGGAATGGCCATGAACTTCGTGTAGCATGGACGTCCTAGGATGGCGTGGTAGGTTCCGTGGAACCCGACCACCTTGAAGGTAAGGGTCTCTGTCCTGTAATTGGTTGGATCCCCAAAGGTGATGGGAAGATTGATCTGCCCAAGTGGCATGGCCTGCTTTCTAGGCATGATGCCGTGGAAAGGCGCTCCGATCGGTCAGATGCATGATCGGTTGATGCCCATGGCGTCGAGTGTTTTAGCGTACAAGATGTTGAGGCCGCTGCCTCCATCCATCAGTACCTTGGTGAGCCGCTTTGTGCCGATGATCGGGTTGACCATGAGCGGATATCTCCTCGGTTGCAGGATGCTCTCTGGGTGGTCAGTCCGATCAAAGGTTATGGCGAACTTCGAACATCGGAGGTAGGTAGGTGTGGCCGGCTCGGCCGTATAAACCTCACAGTGAGTGAGCTTCTAGCGACGCTTGGAGTCATAGGCCACTGACCCTCCGAAGATCATGAGGCAGCCATCCAGCGTCAGAAAGCCACCGTCCTTCCCTTGGTGTCGTCTGCTATCGGTTTGGGATCCTTCCCATGCTCCCCCTTGTTGAAGCTTCCGGACAAGAACCGCTTCATGAGGCCACAGTCTTTGTATAGATGCCATACGGGAAAAGCATGGTTTGGGCATGGCCTCTCGAGCAGCTTATCAAAGTGATCCGTGGTACCCTCAGTGGGCTTCCGACCCCCTTGCGGTCGGTGGTGGCCACGAGCGAGCCCTCGCATCGCTGCTTGTTCTTCTTCTTGTTGGGACAGTTGGAGGCGCCTTCGCGTGTCCTCGTCCCACTTCACCTTGTCCCTGAGGTGGTTGAAGATCGCTCACCACCTCCGCCGCACCTAAGGCATGGCTGGTGGCGATGTCGAGGAGCTCCTTGGTGGTTCGTGGGCCCTTATGTCCCAGCTTATGGACTAGAGACTCGCAGGTGGTCCCAGACAGGAAAGTTCCTATGACGTCGACTTCGGTGACGTTAGGCAGCTCGTTGCACTACCGAGAGAAGTGTTGAATGTACCCACGAAGGGTTTCCCTGGCCTTTTGTTGGTAGTTTTTGAGATCCCATGGGTTCCCAGGACGCTTGTATGTGTCATGGAAGTTTCCCATGAAGATCTCTTTTAGGTCCACCCAACTTTGGATTCTGTTGGGCGGAAGGTGTTCCAACCATGTTCGTGTCGAATCGGCCAGGAACAATGGAAGGTTGTGGATAATGAAATCATCATTATCCACTCCACCGGCTTGGCAAGCATGCCGATAATCCTAGAGCCACAGTCTGGGGTTTGTTTCCATAGAGTATTTTGGGATGTTGGGCGGCGGTCGGTACTGCAGTGGAAAGGTGGCATTGAGGATGTGTCGGTTGAAGGCCTGAGGTCCCAGCAGGTCGAGGCTTAGGCTTTGGTCCTCGCTTCTATTGTAGCGTCCGCCATGACAAGGGTGGTAGCCGTGGCTAGCCGCCTCCCTCGTATCACCACGGGCACTTCTACGGGCATCAAGGGTGTCGCGCGCATCACGGTGACGACCGAGACGCTCATGCACTGGGACCACGGTGCACGACCTGCCACCTTACGATGCTTGGTGGACTGATGCATCCTTGTTGGGTCGCTCCAAGGGCATGCACTGGCTGGCGTCGAGCTCGTGTCGTCGAGACAGCGAGCTCTTGGCCTGCTGCGCTGCCGCACGCTCGAGTAGCGTGCGAATCTCGTGGTGGGCCCAACGGTCCTCGAGCGTCGTGGGCCCCAGAAGTCCTCGGAGCAAGGCCACCGCAACAGTGATGTTCTGGCTTGCTTGAGTGAAGTGTGGGAGGGCTTCATCATCCTTGATGATCCTCCGGTTCACGTCATGGGCCATGGCGCGCGCGTGCCCACCGTCTCCGTGGCGCTCAAGCTCCACACGTTCCTACTCGAGCTAGAGTCATGCTTCCTCGAGCTCTTGATGCCGAGCCTTTAGCTGCTCCACTTGTAGGTGGGGTGGGGCCCCTGCATCCCCCTCAACTTTGTCATCAAGGTTGTTCGTTGGGGTAGCCTCTTCCTCGTGGATGCTTCCGATGTGTCCCTCAGGAGTACCTGCCATGAAACATTCACGAGAGGGGTGGTGGCTCCCCCTGCTAGAGTCAGAGGTGGAGGACGACTCCGTTTCTCCCGCGAGGAGGTCGTGGAAAGACTCCACGACGTATTCGATCATCCCCACGAACTCGTCGTTCGCGGGGGATGGAGGCGCGCGTTGCGCCACAAGGTGGCCAACGGTCTCTGCGACATTGCGAAGACCAGACGGGAGCGCTGTCGGGGCGCTCCGGATGAGGTATGCCGGAGAGAGCGGCTCTTCTCCGGCAAGCTATGCCATAACGTTGGTGAACGAGAAGGTGAGGTGACATAGGTCCTCCCGGGACGGTCGGGGTCCTAGGAAGGCGCCGAGCTGGCACTCTAACCTTCCAAAGTCGAAGCCGAGGAGCTAGTGGCCCCCGGGGGCACGGGCCCCCCGTGCATGCAGTTGTAGCTCCTCAAGCGCTTCGACGATTGCGTCGTGGCCGGTGGAGTGGAGAGGTTGGATGGTGGCAGGAGCTTGCACCAACCCTCCCTCCGTCGTGACGACGAAGTCCAGGTTCCCGAAGCGCACGTGTGTGCATGGGACCTAGCTGACGTTGTGACTAACCATCCAAGGCCTGGTGTGGATGTCGAGACACGCAAAAGGCCCCTACCTGGCGTGCCAACTGTCGGTGTTTCGAGTTACCACCAACGAGTAAATTTCTAATATTGCGCGTCTGGCTCGGATGGTGTGCTAAGAGGATATGAGGTTTATACTGGTTTGGGGAGAATGTCTCTATGTCTAGTTCGTTGCTGCTGCTCGTGTTACTAGCACTGAAAGTTCATAGTAGGGGTTACAAACGGGCGAGAGAGGGACATGTCCCAAGTCTTTGGTGAAAGGTGTAAATGGGTGCTAAGGGTGCTTGGTTGCTGCTCAGCCGAGTGTTTGGGGGTTTATGGGTTTGTTTGGATCTGGCTTGAATCGATCCAATCTGGCCTCAGTCGATGCGGTGAATCGATGGTCAGATGCCTCTTAATGGGGCGTCCTGCTTTCCCTTTTATAGGCCAAGAGAAAGCACGGGTTACAACGGAGGAAAAGAGAAGAACGAGAGAGCAGGGTCACCGGGTCCTTCTTCTCCTTTATGCGGGTCCTGCTGACACTGTAGATGTCAATAGGGACGGCGCCACATCGCGGTCTTGTCCGTCACTGGCACCATGCACATGCGTCGTCTGCCGGTTACGGCGCTCCACTCCATCCTAGCGGATGTCGTGGTGAACGGACGTGCCTGTTAGTGTTTGTACGAGGGTTAGGCAGAACAGTATCGGTGCGCACGACGCTGTTCTTGATGTGAATCTTCCGGTATGACCCGTCATGGCTACGGGTTACATCGGGGCGTGCCAGTCTCTTTCCTAGTGTCAGAGCTTTGACCTAGGCCCATACGCTTCGACCTGGAGTGGCTGGCGGTAGTATGGGCCTCCGTTGGGCGAGGCGAAGCGTAAACCCAAGGGTCGGGCGAGGCGGAGCCCGCGGCCTTGGGGTCGGGCGAGACGGAGTCCGTGGTCCCGGGGTCGAGCGAGGCGGAACGCAAACCCAAGGGTCAGGTGAGGCGGAGCCTGCCCCCAGAGGTCGGGCGAGGTGGAGCCCGTGGCCTCGGTGTCGGGCAAGGCAGAGCGCCAACCCAAGGGTTGGGCGAGGTGAAGGCCGCCCCCGGAGGTCGGGCAAGGTGGAGCCCATGGCCTCGGGGTCGGGCGAGGCGGAGCGCGAAACCAAGGGTTGGGCGAGGCGGAGCCCGTCCCCAGAGGTCGGGCGAGACGAAACCCGCGGCCTTGGGGTCGGGCGAGGCGAAGCCCTCCCCCAGGGGTCGGGAGAGGCGGAGCTTGCACGCCTGGGGTCGGTTGGAGCCGTAGTCGCGCTCTTGACTGCTTGGATAAATCAATGTTGATGGTCATTTGCTCCTCTTCAGGTACCCTAGTATTGGCCCCCATCAATCGAATTATAGTTTATACTATAGTAACCTTTGAACAACACTCTCATTTAAAAATTTTGAAACCCTTTTTCATGACATAAGCACTAGCAAAACAAAACTCATCCCGCGCATTTTTTGACCCGCTCGAACTCCGTGCGAAATCTCCAAGAAAACACCACCCAAACCTTTTCCCCTCCCGCACTCTCCACATGCCCTGACCTCCAGGCGAGTGCACGGCTCCCCCAACGACGCCGGCTTCCTCGGAATCGTTCCTAGCGTCTCTGCACCTTCAGCCCGCCCAACACCACGCCGCCCTTCCACCCTCACTTCAGTGCCGAAGAGACAAGGCGCGGTCCCCCCGCGGCCCCTACCCCGCCATCGACGTCAGCACCGAAGAAACGAGGTGCGGCCCTCGGCGTCCTCTCCCCCTTCATCATTGTCTGCGTCCGAGGAGACGAGGCGCGGGCCCTCGCGTCCTCGCCCTCTCCCTACTCCAGGTGCCTGGTTCCTCGTCGTGTCCTTCACCGGCGACGAGCACCCACCAGGTTTGCGCGCCCCTTCTCTTCCTATGATTTTGCAGCGAGCACCCGTACCCTAACGGCCTAACCTAGGTTATTTGGTTATTTGCATCCGGATCTGATCTAATCACATGTGTTCATCATGCATGGGGCGATGGGTGGCTGATTAGAGACATATGTTTACTGTACTGCTAGAGTGCTGTTAAATTAATCTATGGATTTTCAGTGTACTGCTACTGCTTGTTAATTTAACTTGTGATGGTCATCGAGATGCGACTGCCTTGTTACTAAATCCTTGAAATTTTGCATCATCTCTTTCTGAAGGTATTTGAATCTGACGGTTCAAGTGGCTCAGTTAAGTTGTAACATGATTAAGTGGGGTTGTCAGTTCAGTTGGAATAGGTGTAAGGCATTCAACTGACAAAACGTGGACTAGGCATAATCCTAACATGATACTTCTTCCTTTTTGTTTCATTTTCCCTGATTTTCAATCAATTTGTCCTTTCTGATGATGATTTCATCTTCCTCATAAATGAATTCCACCTATTAAATTCAGCTGTCCGTCTTAATCGGCGCTGCGGTAATGACAGTGTGCTAAGGTTGACTAGTGATTTATCTATTTTTGGGTGAGCGTATTGATGTGCTTTGGTTGCCATTGTAACTTGCGGAGATCGCCATACTACATCTCCTTGCGGCATCCATTTTCTCTGCGTAGAATGGAGGCGCGGTGTTCTACGGAAATAAGCTTCTTGTTGTCCTATGTCTGGTTTCTGGGGTGTTTAGGTTAGTTATATTTTACTCAGATTGTCCATGGTATAAAACGACACATTAGGAAAAAGACAATAAATATATACCTGTTTCCATACAGCTCAAGAATTAAAGCTTTAATTATATCTGCCATCTACAATTATGCAAAGAACCTGACATAAAAGAACCTGAGCAAAATTAGTACAACATTCTGAAAAAGTAAATTAAACTTATGGAGGTGCTTCAGTTTGTCAACATCAAGAAACGATGAAAGTTTTACCTTGTCACAGTACTTCTTCTATTAATTATGCCTTAGCATCAGGATGTGGGCTGCCATCAGAAGTCATGTTACATAGACATTTGCATAAGAAATCATTCTATTTCCTTGTTTGCTGAAAATCTTGTACTGCAAGAATGAATTAGGATCTCTGCACCTTCAAGTAAGTAGTGAAAAGCATGGAAAGGTACATGTCAGATCAGCTACTCTGCTAGCTAATTTAATGTGCAGTTCCCAACTAGATGATACTGGCTGTGATAATGGATAATGCATATCGGCTATAAAAATAGTGACTGAGCTCATATATACAGACGATTTCCACTGTAAATTTACTTTAACTATATCCTGGCATGAGCATCTTAGCTTCAAATGCTGACTTTTGTAATTTCCTTGCCTCCTAGGGATTCATTTCCAAAAGATCATGTCACTGAACCCTACAGTTTGCATGTACCAAGATTAACTAAACACTTTTAGCGGTTCATAACCTGCATATATATCAGGTGTGACGTTACTGCAGGAACATACTGATATTACTACTAACAGAGCATTATGGTTTAGCAGATATGTCAGGGAAGATGAGACACAGGGAAAGCTCCAACACTCCTTAGTTTTATTTATTATGCTCAGTGGCGGAGCTTCTCACAGGCCAATAGGGGCCATGGCCACCCCTGAACTTATGTGAACTCCATTAGTTGTAGCCATTTGGCTTGATAAAAATTAAAGATTAGCCTTATTCTTTAATTAGTGGTCCCTGCTGGATTTAGGTCCAAGCTCCGCCACTGGTTATGCTTATAAATAAATGTTGTATGCCGTTGACATAAATTACTCTAATTATCTAAAAATGACTTAGTTTGAATTTTGAAGTAGGACTTTCCTGAATACATGTAACCTTGTTGACCTAGGCAGAGAGGCATCCTTTTTGTTATATGTTTCTGTTTTTGACATAAAGAAAAAACAGCTGACAGTTATGTTTACAGTAAAAAGAATCTAGCCAAAGAGGGCTGCATTTGGAAAATAAACAAAATTCACATGTTATGTTTACAGTAAAAAGAATCCAGCCAGCATCAAACATATTTGTAGCCACTACGATGACATAGGGGAAGGGTTGCAGTACCAGCAATAACTTAGAAATATATCTCTTTGGGCTAAGTAGAAACAACATTGTAGAAAAATGGAGTGCACATGATTACCGTTACATTACCACTATGGGCAATCTTTCCTTATTATGATGTGTCTTATAGGAAAGCTGTGTCAAGAACATTGGGAATTGTGGGAAAGTTTGGTTTGCTCAAAGGACAGGCTCGACATGGTTTGGATATGTGTCTGTTTATTTTGGTACTTAGCCTAGACTTGGATATGAGATAATTAATGGTTTGGATGTAGCTGTTTATTTTGGTAATGGTTTGGATATGTGGCTGTATATTTTTCTATTTGGCTGGACCTAGTAATGCCAAGCCCAGGATGCTCTCCTAAGCTGCATCCACAGCCTTGCTGTCAGGCCATGATGGGCTGACGACCTACGAGCTACGATGGCCGCGGTGAACAAACCCCTGCCACTCTTGCTGCTTACTCTGTTTCTTTCCTACTTCAATGTGATTTGTGAATCTGATGTTTGTTTTACCATGAAAATCCTCTTAGACTGGCCATAACATCTGAGTTTTCCCCTTATATTGTGGGAATGAAACTTTATTTTCTTCCTTTCATTTTAATTGTTGGTGAGTTATTAATTAATGCACCATGTTAATTTCATATCACAAGGCCAAGATAGCAACGATTCTTGATGAGTTGAATGATAACAAATGTACTCTAGAAACAAGGAGGTTTATTGATTGTTACTTTTAGAATTCTTTGCACCTTTCTTACTGATATGCACATATCCATTTTCTATTTGTGTATGCTGATCTGCAATACTTTTTTTAGGCTGAGAACCAGACTACGGAGGACCGGGGTGTCGAGGGCAGTGAAGAGGACAGTGACATCGATGACATGCACTACTAAAGCTCGGAGATGGCTTGCTGAAAGCTCGCTTGGTGCACCTTTTTTTGGCTCGCCCGGTGCACCTTCTTTTGTCCTATACTTCTGTGACTATGCAGTTCCATTTTGGAGATGTCGAGATGGCTAGATGTTTGCTGCTATACGCCCCTACAGCACTTTCTTTTGTTATTTGACTATGATGTGGTTCTCATTTTCGGGATGACAAGATGGCTTGCTGGCTGCTGCACTTCATGACTTTGAAAGTCAGGTCTAGATGCTAGTAAAGTAGTATTAGTTTAGCTTAGTTAGACCATGCTGATGTTATGTATGTTGCAAGTAATTTAGTCTATGCATCAGCATAACATGTTTTGGACAGTGAGGATGTGAACTTGGCAAACTTTTAGGTCTATGGCTTGTGATTTGTAAGTATGTGATATATATATTAACCCGTTAATGGTTAAACTATTGAACTTTTGCTATTATGTGCATTTCAATCTTTAGGGTGACGGTGGCAATCACGTATGGGTGTCAGCATTTTTCACGTTCTATAGGGCATCGGCATCGGCATCGGCATTGGGACTTGGGTGTGATTAGGATCTCTAGCAAGGGGTCGATTAGGAGCGCTAGCAAGGGTTTTGCTAGGCTATTGCGCACCCAAAGGCGCAAATAGAAGTGTTGCAATACATCATACATCAACCAAACACACTAGTATATAACACAGTTCCCCGTAAACTGCTGGTTGAGATGACTTTTTGTAGGCCTGGGCCCTTTTGCTATACCGAAAGTCCACTAAGCAAAGGTGTTTCCCACATCTGCATATTAGAACGACACTACAATTATAGCAACCAAGCACACATGTGGCAATAGCAACAAACTATTGTATCGCTTTAGGTATTTAGTTGCAATAAACAACTATCTATTGCAATGATTGTGAGAAATATTACAACCAACAAAAACTGTGGCAATAGCAGCAAACTATTACATCGCCTTATAAATTTAGTTGCAATATAAACAGCTACCTATTGCAATGGTCATGAGAAATATTACAACCAACAAAAACTGTGGCAATAGCAACAAACTATTATATCACCTTAGAAATTTAGTTGCAATATATGCCCTACCTATTGCAATGGTTGTGAGAAATATTATAACCCAACAACACTATGGCAATAATTTCAAGCAATAACAACAATGTTCTATTAAGTTGCAAGAGCAACAGACAGTTGCAACGCCAATCAATACTAATGCAACTAAATACTATCATAGCAATATTATTAACTAATAGTAACACTTTTCAAAAAAAGGTTGCTATAGGTCTCACCTCCTGCAACACCGAACGTAAAAATTGCAATGCACTATTTTTATGGCAACATAGTCCCCCCTATTGCCACCTTTTTGGACAAATGTTGCAAAACACACCCCTATTACAACACAATTTGTGGTGATGCAAATGGCGTCAAGTGGCAATAGGGTCGAAATCTAGTAGTGCAATCTTGGTCTTAACAAGGAAGCTATGCTCCACCTTGACATATCTTCAGGAGGTTCGTTCTCGCACAAAACCATTAGGCTGTCTCCAACAGGAGACCCATTGCAGAACCCAAATCCAAAATGGGTCTCCAACACAATACCTATAGCCTCCAACAGAGTACCTATATAGAAGATCCATTTTGGGTGCTAGGAGAGGCATAACCCAAATCTGAGTATCCTCTCTCCTGGAGACCTATTTGTAGAAAGGGTTGTCTTTTGGGTCTTGTTGTTGGAGAAGACCAAAAATAGGTATTGAACCATTTGCCTGTAGCGCTACCCAAAGGACGAATGAGTCTTGTATTTTGGGTCGCGGTTGTTGGAGATAGTCTTAGTGATGGAAAAGCCATTCTAGAGAAAATACTTGAAAACACCCCTTACACTAGCGTTTTTGACGAGTTTCCAGAAGAAGACGGAGTCGAGCCAAGCCCCGACCAACAATAGGAGGCACATGCAACCGAATCCGACATTCCTTCAAATTCTTCTCATGATTTGGTTGCCAAAAAACCTCCCATTGAGGGAACACACCACCCTTTAGAAGATGATGAACCTCATCTATCTATGTTCTCCTTTGAAATTGAGGAAGATCTCTTTGAAGATTTTAGGAATGCCTCCAATTTATCAATTCAGGAGAAGCCTCTGGCACATTTTGTGCCATTAGAGGATGATGATGGTCCACGCAATGATTCCTTCCTAATGGAACACATCAAAGGACTCTCGGCCATCATGAGCCATGAGTGGTTGGCAGAAATGAAGTTATCCACTAAGGTAGCCCGAATCATTGCTCCCTCAGATGTTCTAACTTGCATCCTAAAGAAAACAACCATAGGGGCTCACTATAGTCCTACCATTAGGATGAATATCATTTCAAAGTCTTTGGCTAAAAAACTTTGCCCCAATGAGTCCTTGATCCCATCTCATAAGCTTTTGAGAATTCCTTCTAGAGTTATTATTGAAAGTTGTAGGGTCATAAGGTCTATTCCTTTGCGCATAAGAGGCTCCGAATACCGTCTAGATTTTCACATCTATGACATCTCGGGCACATCCCTCTTGATTGGTGTACCTTTAGGGACACTCTTTCAAGAAAGACCAAAACAAGGTCTCTTGAATTTAAAGCTAGGAAATTCTCCTATCGTCATTTCAATTGCTCACTCAAATAACGCGCTAGTAGAACCCAAGCCCGAACAAGACCCTATTGAGGACGTCTTAATGCATCTCTAGAAGACATGGCCCAACCAGCTCTCGAAGATGAACACTTCATTCAAGAAGAGGAGGAGTTGGCATAACCTGGTGAACTAGATCAAATGGATGTGCCATCACAACCCTCAATTGAGCTAAAACCCCTTCCTTCAGGCTCAAAATATGTCTTTCTCAATAACAATCGAGAAACTCTGGTCATCATAAGAGACAAGCTTTCCCAAGAGGAAACCCGTAAACTTGTCGCTGTTCTAGAAAGACATAAATCGGCCATAGGCTACTCACTCCAAGATCTCAAAGGGATTAGTCCCGCTCTTTGCACTCATCATATCCCTATTGATGCCGACTCTTCACCATCAAGGGAACCACAATGGAGGCTTAACAACGCTATGCAAGTTGTTAAGAAAGAGGTCCTTAAGCTTTTGCATGCTAGGATTATTTATCCCGTACCATATAGCGAGTGGGTTAGTCCTGTCCAAGTTGTGCCAAAGAAAGGAGGGATGACTATTGTAAGAAATGAAAAGAATGAACTCATTCCTCAATGAACCGTCACCGAGTGGTGGATGTGCATTGACTACCAAAAACTTAACAAGGCCACTAAGAAGGATCACTTCTATGGGGGGTATAACCCCAGGTACCAACGACAATAAACATGGGCCGCACCGCCAGGGGAGGTCCAGCCCATAAGATCAAGGCCTACGGTGCTTGGCTCTGGTCAGCATGCATCGCAAGGCAATCAAAAGACATCTTGGCGATGAAGGAAGATCTGTTTGGATATGACAGATATTGTATTCCTTGTAAATACTTACCATATAGCCGAATAGATCTAGACTTAAATGACCTGTAACGCTACCCTCTAGACTATATAAGGCGGGTAGGGACCCCACTCGAATGCATCTCATATTCAATACAATCCACCGAAGACACAGGACATAGGGTATTACGTCGATCAGAGGGCCTAAACCTGTCTAAATCGCTTGTCTCTGCGCTTGTGTCGCCATCTGGCTCCTATTATGCGCACCTCCACCGATTCATCTACTACCGTGGGCATATCTCTTGGTAGACTATCGACTAGATTTCATCTATAGTGGCGCGCCAGGTAGGGGGTGTGCGTGCTGATTCCATGGCGAGCTAGATGGTCCGCTTCCTAAGGTCCATGATCCTTCTCGAGCTAGGTCAGACCTTCATGGTCGGATCTATGACCTAGGTCATCGGTGCCAACGGTGTTAAGGAAATCATGAAGGCGGTGCAGAATCACCCTGCGTCGATCGTGCCAACATCTACAACGACATCTCCGATCTTGGCGCCTCGCCGCTGGGTTAGGAGATCCATCAGTAATGACGATCTGATCGTATCCATTGATCGGTCATAGACCTCTTAGCGGAATGCCAGCTCCTTGTGGATTCAGTCTTAGATCAATCTAGAGCGAGCGACGAAGTTCCTGCACTCCAAGGTCACCATGCCACTAATGCCGAGCACCCTACTCATGCATGTTGTCCGAGGTGGCAAGATGAAGATTTGGTGATCATAGCAACTCCGGAAGGGTGTATCGTTCAACGCCGACCACTCCCCGCCCCAACGGAGAATATGCCGAGGCCCTATTCTTTTGGGCTGGTGGGTGCGGATCTGATCTGTCGGGACGCCCTGCATCATCTTTTCGCCGACCATACCAAGCGCAACTACGTCAATGACCTCTACCAGATCGACCTCCCTGAGGCCGACCAGCCTGCGCCAATGATAAACATGGTGCAAATCCAGCAGCTTCTGGATGACACACTCCATACAATCCTAGAGGAAAGCCCCGAGCCATACTCCAAGGGCTCTACCAGCAACTGCCCACCTTTCTCTAGGCTTTGGGAGAGAGCTTTTTATGGTTAGCCACGATAGTGTTGCTATCGATGGAGAAATCTGTGTCCAGCGCCGTGAGCGTGAAGCCAGGAACACTGATCGCTAACGACGTCACCATGAAGAAGCAGAAAATGCCACCCAAGCTGCTAGAGGTGACCCGCCACCTCTCACCCATAATATCCAAGAAGAGTTCCTCATGGTGGACAATCAGCGAGTGGAGTAGATGCTGAGTGCCAATCTGGCTGTGGCCACCCACGAGTTGGCTAGACTCCCACAAACACCGGAGATACTCAAGATTCAAGCGCTGCTCAAAGCAGCTCAGGCCTAGGTCAATGCCATCCAGAATTGGATGTGGCCACCCGTGAATTGGCTAGACAGTGAGGCCATCTCCTCTTTTGCCAGAAGACTCCATCATCGTCAGGAGCTGTGCTCCAAACTTTACTGTAAGAGGCCCCAAACCATCGGCGAACTCCTCAAGGTTGCAAACTTATACGCAAACTCTAAAGAAACTAATCGGCAGTTCAAGGACGACGTTGCTCATGCTTCCCACTCGGATCGCCGCAAAGAACGGCGTTATGAAGATCGCGGCAGGCGCTACAACGATCGTGAACGCCGTCATAATGATCGGCCAGAGGGATCAAGGGCTGCATAGCCACGTCGCCGTCATTGATCGGAAAACTCCATCGACAACGTAGAGTAGCCACGCGCTAAGCGAAATTTCAATGCTGCCTACGAAGAACTGCTTGATGGTCCATGTTTAATTCAAAAGAACAGCAAGCACACCATGCGGCAATGCCATGGCATGGCCAAAGCTTTCTATGATGAGAAGCAGAAATGATGAATGCAGAAGGATAAAGTTAGATGATGACAAAGGGGAGGAGCGTCCTATGGATGCACAACCCACTGCCCAAGATGCCAACAAGACCCTACTGGCGGTTAAGTGCTAAGCACTTCCCATGTTCGCCATGGTTTAAGTGCTAAGCACTCTCCATGTTCGCCATGGTATAGTGCTAAGCACTCTCCATTTTCTCCACGGTTTAAGTGCTAAGCACTCTCCATGTTCACCATAGTATAGTGCTAAGCACTCTCCATTTCCTCCACGGTTAAGTGCTAAGCACTCTCCATGTTTGCCACGGTATAGTTCTAAGCACTCTCCAAATTTCTCCACGGTTAAGTGCTAAGCACTCTCCATGTTTGCCATGGTATAGTGCTAAGCACTCTCCAAATTTCACCACGGTATAGTGCTAAGCACTCTCCATTTTCTCCACAGTTTAAGTGCTAAGCACTCTCCATGTTTGACATGGTATAGTGCTAAGCACTCTCCAAATTTCACCACGGTTAAGTGCTAAGCACTTCCCATGTTCCCCACGGTTTAAGTGCTAAGCACTCTCCATGTTCGCCACGGTATAGTGCTAAGCACTCTCCATTTTCTCCATGGTATAATGCTAAGCACTCTCCATTTTCTCCATGGTACAGTGCTAAGCACTCTCCATTTTCTCCATGGTTTAAGTGCTAAGCACTCTCCTTGTTTGCCACGGTATAGTGCTAAGCACTCTCCATTTTCTCCATGGTATAGTGCTAAGCACTCTCCATTTTCTCCATAGTTTAAGTGCTAAGCACTCTCCATGTTCACCACGGTATAGTGCTAAGCACTCTCCAAATTTTGCTAAGGTTAAGTGCTAAGTACTTCCCATGTTCGCCACGGTTTAAGTGCTAAGCACTCTCCAAATTTCACCACGGTTAAGTGCTAAGCACTTCCCATGTTCGCCATGGTTTAAGTGCTAAGCACTCTCCATGTTCACCATGGTATAGTGCTAAGCACTCTCCAAATTTCACCACGGTTAAGTGCTAAGCACTTCCCATGTTCGCCATGGTTTAAGTGCTAAGCACTCTCCATGTTCACCATGGTATAGTGCTAAGCACTCTCCAAGTTTGCCACGGTATAGTGCTAAGCACTCTCCATGTTCGCCAACGGTAAAAGTGCTAAGCGCTCTTCATTCTTTCTCCATTTTAAGTGCTCAACACTCTCCAAGTTTTACTCCTATGTCCAGTGCTAAGCACGGGGATTTTGTCCTTTATACAAATATGAATAAACTCTAAATAAACATAAATTGCTCTGCAGGATATAAAATTCACCGATACATTGCTCCTGATAAACTATGCTCTGTTTTCTTCATCACCGAGGTTATATATTTTAAATCATGTACTACCCGTCCTACATATTTGTATTGCAGGATCATCGTCTGGGTGGTCACACCATCTAGCCTTCGGATTTCTCCACCGATCAACTGGTCGGACCACTAGGTTCATGACTTCGTCGCCGACCAGTTGGTCGGATTGTTTGGCGTTCACTTCTACTCGGCACTCACTTCGCCGCTGACCAGTTGGTTGGGCTGCTCGATACTTGATTCTTCGCCAACAAACTGGTCGGATTGTCTATCGCTTCATCGTCAGTTACGCTGGGGGCTCGCCAGCTAAGCTGGGGACTTCGTCTGTCAATTCGCTTGTTGGCTTACTATGTTTTGTCGACGCTGCATGTCATGTGTGATATCAAGGTGTTCCATGCTGTCCAGATCAGGGTGTTGATCCTGGGCAGCATGTTAGGAGCTTTGATAAGTATATCTATCGCAACAATCCAGTGCTAAGCACTTTCCTTTTTCTCCACGTTTTACTGCTTGATATTATCAAGTTTTACTCCATATGCCCAGTGCTAAGTACGGGGACTTTGTCCTTTACACTTAATTCTTTGATCCTGCCACAAGATGTTTCTCTATCTTACAGCAGGCTTGGGGACTAAGTGTGTACACTTCACTTTGTAGTGAATGTGTTGTTTTTTTCTTCTTCTTACTGGTTTTTCAGTTAAGCTGGGGAGTAGCTATGTGCTCGGCTAAGCTAGGAATTGGTTGTTTTGACTAAGTGATCGTTGAAATTCTTTTATCCTGACACCAGGTGTCTTCTTCATCTACTGTCAGGCTCGGGGACTACAATGTATACATTGCACCTTGCGGCGCATGTATCAATACTAACATCCTCTTTGACTAAGTCATGGATGATGATCATCTGACTTCATCAACGAAGCCTAAGTGTGTACACTTCACCTAAGGTCGATGTCTCCGACAAGCTCCGCCACTGTTTTCTCCGCCGATCAACTGGTCGGACCGCTAGGTTCATGACCTTCGTCGCCAACCAGCTGGTCGGATTGTTCGGTGCTCACTTCTACTTGGCGCTCACTTCGTCGCTGACCAGTTGGTTGGGCTGCTCAGTGCTCGATTCTTCGCCAACCAACTGGTCGGATTGTCTGTTGCTTCATTATCAGCTATGTTGAGGGCTCGCCAGCTAAGCTGGGGACTCCTCGGCGTTTGGGTTGTTTGTCGCTTCATCGCCAGCTAAGCTGGGGACTCCTCAGCTTTCAGATTCTTCGTGTAAGAGTCGTCAGCTAAGCTAGGGACTCCCTTGGTGGTCGGATCTTGCTATCTCTCATTGGTGTGCCATCAGCTTGCTCCATGCTGTTCGGATCAGGGTGCTAATCTTGGGCAGCACGTCTAGGTCTTGATACGCAAATGTCAGATAATGTTGACAAGCTTTTAGATTTATTTTCTTTGACCCTGCTACAAGATTCATTCTTCATCTTCTAGCAGGCTCGGGGACTAAGTGGCTACACTTCACCTAGCGGTGAATGTAGTGCTCTTTTCTTGATTTACCCTCCTTATTGACTAAATCATGGATGATTCCTTACAAACAGAGTCTAAGTGGCTATACTTCGCCTAAGGTGGAGAATTTTTAAATTTTTATCTTGAGCTCCTTACATCCTTCTGGCAAGCCTTACTTGGCTAAGTCCGAGATCTACGTACCAGTTAAACCGGTTGGCTTCGACTTTCACCGCTCAGTTCACCAGTTAGACTGGTCGGCACTTCATTCTATTGATCGGATTAGCAGTTAAACTGGTTGGCACTTCATTTTGTTGATTGGATTACCAGTTAAACTGGTCGGATTGTTAGATTAATTGTCTGACTCCAAGTTAAACTGCTCGAACATGCTCAAGACGATGTTGCTCAGCGGATACAAGGCCCTCAGGGACTAGCTGTGGGGGTATAACCCCAGGTACCCATGGCAATGAACATGGGCCACACCACCAGGGGTGGTCCAACCCATAAGATCAAGGCTTATGGTGCTTGGCTCTGTCAGGCGTGCACTGCAAGGTAATCAGAAGACATCTTGGCGATGAAGGAAGATCCATTCGGATATGATATATATCGTATTCCTTGTAAATACTTACCATATAGCCAAATAGATCTAGACTTAAATCGACCTGTAACCCTACCCTCCAGACTATATAAGGCGGGTAGAGACCCCCCTCGAATGCATCTCATATTCAATACAATCCACCGAAGACACATGACGTAGGGTATTACATCGATTAGATGGCCTAAACATGTCTAAATCGCTTGTCTCTGCACTTGTGTCGCCATCCGGATCCTATTACGCGCACCTCTACCGATTCATCTACTATCGTGGGCATATCCCCCAGTAGACTGCCAACTAGATTTCATCGATAACTTCCTGTTGCCATTCATTGATGAAATGTTGGAACGCCTCACGAACCATTTCTTCTTTTGTTTCCTTAATGGGTATTCCGGATATCACCAAATCCTGATCCACCAGTATGACCAAAGTAAGACCACTTTTACATACCCGTATGGAACTTACGCACATCGATGAATGTCGTTTGGATTATGCAATGCTCCAGCTTCCTTCCAATGGTGCATGATGTCTATTTTCTTTGGCATGATTGAGAAAATCATGGAGGTGTTCATGGATGATGTTGGTATATTTAACGCACATAGATAAATCTGCAAGCGCACGGGTACTACTGTAGCTTTCACCCAGAAGTATTCCAAGTATCATATTCACAGGGAACATGTGAGACTAACTATGATCTAATTTAACTAAGGGTAGCAACAAGGTTGAGATAAATAGGAGCATAGAGAGGAAAACTAAGGTTCTCTAGTTCTGACTTGGCTAAGCTATGTCTTCTACTATTCAATTGGGGACATTACTAGGGAAAGACACAAACAAGAGGATGCTTTCCTTTGTAACTAAGGTACTACTTGCGCCTACAGATGGGAGGTGGACTACAAAGGATCAATGAAGCTATATAGTACAAGCTATATAGAATTGATGTCACACATGCGATCTACCACCATCTAGAATGCAGTGTGCATCCATGATTAACCTAAGTCTAAGAACCATGCTTACACTTATGATTAATACTTTAACTTAGAGTGTCTATAGATTAAAGCACTCAAAAGAGAGTCATGATCCTGATGAACAATATAAACAATTACTTACTTGAATCAGAGTTGGTTACTAGAGAGATCTCGAAGGCAAGCTCAAGTAGAACTTGGATCCGTCAAGGTACAAGCCATAGAGAAGCACCGACAGGCCGGTACCTCCTCCAAACTCTTCCCTCACTCTCTATCTCACTATTATTTATAAGACTAGATTCCATGGAGACTAATCTTCTCTTGATAGCTGGTTCTGATCCTCATGATATGAATTAGGGTTTCAGGATGGCTCCAGGGAGGGTGGTAGGGGCTGGTATATATAGGCCGGAGCATCCAACATGAGCCCTTGGATCAAACCGACTTAAAGGACGGCGTAGATGCAACCTAGGAGGCGATGGAGAACCGACATTATGACGTGGAGGCTGACAGGTGGGCCCAGGGGCCGAGCGGCCTATAGGTGGGGTCGGCAGCCCCACATGGTAGCCCTTTAGGGTCTACTTTGGTGGAGAGCCTCCTGGAGTCTTCGAGAATCTTCCCACATTGTTTATGTGGCAGAATTCTATAATTTCCTTTGATGAATAGGTCCCCCATGATGGTTTTATGGACAAACCCAAATGAAAACACAAATTCACCAAAAATCATGGAATTTATTAGCTTAAACCCCTATACCTATGTTTGGTGATGGAATTAAGTATAAATACATGTTATGTTGATGGTTTATAATTGATGTTAGTGACCGTCAACAGATGACTTTACTGTCTATGGCAAAACCTTCATTGATTGTTTGGAGAATTTAGACGAAGTCTTACAACGGTGTGAAGAAAAGCACTTAGTCCTAAACTAGGAGAAATGCCACTTTATGGTTTGAGAAGGAATAGTGCTAGGACACAAGGTGTCCGAACATAGAATAGAGGTAGATAAACCAAAAATTGAAGTTATTGAGCAACTTCCACCTCCCACAAATGTGAAAGGCATCCATAGCTTTCTAGGACATGCAGGGTTCTACTGGCGTTTCATCAAATACTTTTCTCAAATTTCTAGACCCCTGACTAGCCTCCTAGCTAAAGATGCACCTTTCATATTTAATAATGAGTGCCATGAAGCCTTTCAAATCCTCAAGAAGGCACTCATTTAAGCTCCAATCATCCAACCACCTGATTGGAAGCTACCCTTTGTGATCATGTATGATTCTAGCAACTTTGCTATTGGAGCCGTTCTAGGCCAAACAAAGGATAGAAAGCATTATGCTATATCCTATGCTAGCAAAACCTTGTCTGGGCCATAGCTCAATTATGCTACCACTGAAAAATAGTTGTTGGCGGTTGTCTTTGCAACAGAAAAGTTTAGATCTTACTTAGTGGGAGCAAAGGTAATTATTTATACAGACCATGCTGCTCTTAAATACCTCCTCACTAAGAAAGATGCTAAGCCTCGGTTGATCTAATGGATTCTTTTGCTCCAAGAATTTGACATAGAGATAAGAGATAAGAAAGGAGTAGAGAACTCGGTAGCCGATCACTTATCCAGGCTTCAATATAAGGAAACATATGAGTCACCTATTAATGACTATCTGAGGGATGACACACTCCTCAAGGTAACAGACTCCAACCCATGGTATGCAAATATTGTGAACTATATGGTTGTAGGTTATGTTGCACCAGGGGAGGACAAGAGGAAACTTAAGCATCAAAGTCATCTCCATCTGTGGGATGATCCATATCTTTATCGGGCCTGTGCTGATGGATTGCTATGGAGATGTGTTCCTCTAGTTGAAGTCACGAAAATCATAGAGAGATGTCATGCATCACCCTATGGAGGACATTATGGAGCATTCCGTACAAATGCCAAGATCTAGCAAGGTGGATTTTTCTGGCCAACAATGTATCAAGATACAAATGAATTTGTTAGAAGATTGCCAGATGCTAGAAACATGGAAACATCAACGCTCGGGATGCAATGCCACTTACGAACAACCTCCAAGTGGAGTTGTTTGATGTTTGGGGGATTGACTACATGGGACCATTCCCAAAGTCTGGAGACACTGAATACATCTTGGTGGTAGTGGACTATGTGTCCAAATGGGTAGAAGCATTACCATGTTGAGCTGCCGATTCCAAGCATGCTAAGAAGATGTTCCATGAAGTGATATACCTATGATTTGGAACACCTCGATTGGTCATTAGTGATGGAGGGCCACATTTCATCGACAAGACCTTTTGATAGTTCTTGGCAGAATATGAAGTCAAGCACAACATTGCAACTCTATACCATCCCCAAACAAGCGGTCAAGCTAAAACATTAAATAACCAAATCAAGAACATTTTTGCAAAAGACCATAGATGAGATGGGGAAGAAGTGGAAGTACAAGCTCCATGATGCACTTTGGGCATATCGAACGGCATAGAAAACACCCATAGGTTTGTCACCTTATCAGCTTGTATATGGAAAAACATCCCATTTGCCTGTTGAATTGGAATTCAAGGCCCATTGGACAAGCAAGAGATGGAACATGGATCTCCACCTAGCTGACAAGAATCGTCAAATGCAAATATCTGAGCTAGAAGAATAGAGAGAAAAGGCTTATCACAACTCCAAGATTTACAAAGAGAGAACCAAAAGATGGCATGACAAGAGAATCAAGCATAAGGAGTTCAAGCCTAGAGATAAAGTTCTACTTTTCAACTTAAGAGTAAAGCTCTTTGGTCATAGAAAACCTAGAAGCAAATGGGAAGGGCCATTTAAGGTGATTTAAGCCTCATCACATGGTGCCATCACACTTCAAGATGATACAGGTGACACCTTCAAGGTAAATGGTCAACGTTTGAAAGTTTTTCTTGAACCTCAAAACTTAGAAGAAATTGACTTGATTGATTTTTTGCAACTTAATGATCCAATCTAAAAAAATTCAATCTTATTCTTATTTCCTACTAGATCATAGGCTAATCCAATAGTTCAATAAAATTTGACTATGTGGTGTCCCTCACTAGAAGAGTCCCTTGTGTTTTCACCATTTTCTATCTTTGAATAAAAGTCAGGTCTAGTCATAAAGAAGTGTGGGGGTGTGCAACATTCCCATTCTGAACAAATACGCTGAAGCACATCATGAACTAGTGAAGGAGCCTGCACACAACCTCTAGAAACTTGGTTTGATCTTCTCTCTCACTTGTTCATATGCTTACACTCTGTTTTGCACTTGTTTAAACATGCAAATTAAAAAGAACCAAGTTTCACACTTAAAGTTAAAATTTTGAAATTGAATATGGATATAGCTCTTTAAGATTGGCTTGCATAATGTTTATTCCTTACATATACTTGTCGCTTGTGGAAAATATCATATAGGAAAAATCATATTGACTAAGTTGTTGTGGAGTGTGATATAGTTCTGGCTTAGAAATCCTATCGGTTCTAATCAAGGTATTTGGAGAATTTGTTTTTGATAAAAATATTATAAAACCATAGTGTCACATACTCCTCAATGGTGATAAATTCCTACCAGAGCCATAAACATACTTTTAGGATACAAACCTTCCATATAAGCTGCTTGCTTTGTGTTGAGTTTTGTCAAATCTTGTTGACCCTTGTTGAGAGATTTATCATGCTCCCAAGATCAAGATCACGTACACGCCGCATATATGTGCTGCTTCTACACTGTAAGTACTTTTCATCCACCTCAAAATGTTTTACTCTTACACTACTAGCAGCGAACAAAAACATGCTTAATAGGTTTTCCATCCACCAAATAAATGCTCCAAGTTCTTGTTGCTATTTTTGAAAGTTTTTGAAGAAAGAGGAATGAGCTACGCAAAAGAAAAGAAAAAAAGTTGAGAAAAAATGGACACAAAAGTGTCCAAGATATTGAAGACAATAGGTACTTCGATGTTCGCCTGAAAAAAAGAAGAGAAGAGAATAAAGATAGCCCCTGTTCTCTCGTAAGAATATTTCCAAGTTTCAAAAGAGAGATAAGTTTTCAAGGAGCAAAGTAGAATTTAGTTAGTGTTGGTATTTATTAACTTGTCACTTGTTTAAGTAGCCACCTAATGTTTGTTGACATTTCTTAATATCACTTTTGCTAAGTTGTCATCTCTAGCTATAATGTCAGAAATGCTTGTTGGTACTTTCTAGCATCACTTCTAGAATGACACTAAGAAGTACTTTAGTATTTTATGTGACTAGAAAGAATGTAAATATATATATGAAGGGATCCGTAAGCACACAGATAATATACCATTGTAGCACTTCACCCGGAATATTCTAGGTATCGTTATTTATATTTTTACCACAGTAAAAGACGGGTAGTTAGAATATATTGATAACTTATACGTATGATGGAGAAGTAAACCATAACCAAATTTTTACTCACAATAGGGGTAAGTTAAGAGATAAATATAATAAGTAATGATAAATGATAAATGATCACTCAGAATACTCCTTTCTAGGGCATTAGCATTGCTAAGTAGAAATTAGAGGAATAATTCCTAAGTCATTCTTAATTACAAGTCAAAGCATACGTTGATTAGTGCAATTACACTTAGTAGTCGTGGCAAAGATCAACTTCATATCTACACATAAGGGATATTACTAAAGAAGATCAAGAACAGAGCATGTCTTCCTTCGTAATTAGATCCTACTTGTCCTATATTCGAGGAGTGGACTACAAATGTCTCAACGAGAGTGTCACATTCGTGATCTACCACATGACCTAGAATATAAGGTGTATCCGCAGGTAAACAACGTATAATCACCACGCTTACACAATATTGACCACTCACCCCATGTACATTAGAGCAAGTGCTATACGAATTTTTGTTTGAATATAATGATAATCTAGCTATACTAAGCATATAATCAAAGTAAACGATGAACATGATAACTAGGAACATGAATAATATTAAGAACAATGTCGAATCAATTGTAGCAAACATATGAAATATGAAAGATACAAAAGAGGATATAAGGGGCTATACGTAACACCCCTGGTGTTACGAGCTTGCTTAGCACCAAGATTAAGACCTAAAAGAGATTAGCAAAACAAGTTTGCTGGGTTTAAGAGTTTAAAACTTACCTGAGATGATAAACAAATTCTATGTGGCTCACTTTTGTGGTTGAGAAAAATCAAATAAATATCTAAGTTAATTTACTCAGTGCGTAAATGTGCTAATGAAAATCCTAACAAGAAAAATAGGAAAAGTAGCTTTAATTGTTTGGCATGAAAAACAATTTCTATAAATAAAAATAAAACATAACTTATATTTAGTACTTAAATAAAAATTGAAGTACAAGTTCAGTAGATGTAAATGCAACTTTAACTTTTGGAAAATAAATATTGTTAACTAGTGTTTTGGGAGCTCAAAAATCGAATCCGAAATTTAAATAAAACTTTTCATTGAATCAGTAAGTCGAAATTATAGTTAAAGTGTCATTTTTGGCGAATTATATTGAGCAAAATAATTAAAGAGTGCTTAAATGTTTTGCTCCTATGGGTTAGTATGAAGTATGGACTATTGCGTGAAATGCTTATTGGTTGAAATTAATAATGTTTAGACTTTTTAAAATTATAACAAAAGTGTTAATGGCTATTAGTTCGAACTGAACCTTAACTTTTCTAAGTATGGGAAAAGTAGTAAGACAATGCTATCTTCACATTTAATTTCTAACGAAAATGTTTAAACACTAGCCGCATATTTTGGTAATGTTGTTTGCTTCTAAGTGAGTACTTGGGTATGGTGTGTGTCGTGGATGTGTTGTACGTCACATTGCCCTCCTTTAAAATTGCTCGAACGTCGTTAAAACGTGTGAAATCATGTTGTGGGCGCTCTGTTCGTGAACTGGCGTTCAACACGATGAGCTCATATTGGCATCCATCTATCTCCTTCCCTGGTTGCTCTCTGGTCATGGCGATGGCGTTGCTAGATCGTTGGTAATGAGGACTTTATGATAGGGGAGTTAGTTGAACGTCAACTATGATCGTTAGTAACTTTTGCTATGCTTTAAAACACGTGCACGTCACCTAGGGCAGTCGTTCAGACTGTGTTCGCGGCCACCGCGGGCACAACGCGGTTGGTGTTGGGGTCACGTCGCAACCAAGCCGCGGTCGCAAGCCCACGCGTGCGCTAGGCCAATGCTGCACTGTGCCTAGGCCTTGCGTGGCCTGACCCGACTGGCGGTGGTCTGGTCCCACTGCCGCGGTCTACGGATGCCAACGTCCAGCCATTGAGCCATGCACAGGGTTGTGGTGGAGCTACGACAGTCGCTACCTTGATGATGTGGCGCTTGCCCCACCCTTCGTCCTAACTATCGCGTCGAGCCTCTGGGCATGTGGCGTTGCCGCCGCGTCTACGTCGACGACCCCGGTCACCGTGGTGATGAGACGTTTCCCTATCTCGCCCCGCTAGCTAACGCCGGTGTGACCTGCTCGGGTCCGACCGCTCCAATTCAAGTGCGTCATGCCAAGCCCTCCTCGGTCTCGTCACCTATGCGCATGTGCTCATACTACAACTATCAGTCGAAGCCGCTGTCTTAATCCACTCGAGCTCACTCATGTGCCTCTCCACGACATGACCACAGTAGGAGCACCGCGCACTCTACCTCATGATTCGCTGAGCTTGGAGCTTCTCGCAGTTCAATTCCTTGCACCAGCAAGTGGCCTAGGGAGTCGACTAGCCAGGCGACCCCCATCGAGGCTTTGCCACACCTCGGCATGGACGGATTTAGTGTTTCCGTGGCCACCGGTCATCATGCCTCCAAAATAGAGCATGACTTGGGGGTAAGGCCCTACCCCTCGGTAGGGATTCAACTAGTTGTTCCTATGAGCTCACCGTGGTCCCCTCATGTTGTTGCTCATCTTTGTTTGACCAGGAACGACGTGAGTGAGGACCTGACGCGTCAGTGTCAAACTTAGAGTGATGCCGATATCACTGCGTGAATGTGGCCAGGCCACCTCAGCACTCCTCCTCCTCAACCGCCACCATAGCACAAATCCTGGTGAGCTACTGGTGCTTACCCGCTATCTCCACCACCCCGATAGTGCCTTAGGCCTCCGGAATAGTCGCGCCGCCGCACAGTTCTGCCGTCGTCGAGGCCAGGCTTCGGTAGTGCACCGTTAAGCTCCCAACCGCCGCCCATCCTTGCGTGTTTTGCCATAGAGCCCAGTCGACCCCTCTATCTCACCGGTGCCACTGGGTTGCCCGGCGTATCCGCCGTATGCCGTCAGTGAGCCACGCCATCACACACACACGTCCAGGGGCATGCCATCGTCGTAGAGATGAGTTTTTACAGGGTGTTAGATGCGAGGCGTGTCTCTTCTGCAATAGTGCGCATAGTGTCGCGTAACAAATTGATAGATCAAAGTCTTTTCTATAAAATAGCCAGCGAGCGTGAGGGATCCCACCTTGGGCCGCTTGCTGGGCCAGCTTGCTGCGCGCGCCCACGTCCCGCGTTGGGCCAAGCCGGGCTGCTGGGCCAAATTAGTTGCCACTGGCCCTTTTCTTTTTCTATAGCATTTCCTAATTTAATTTCTAAGCAAACTTGTAAATTCAATATAAATTTGTGTAGTTGGTCAAAAATTATGAAATTAATTTTGTTAGGTTCCTAAAATCAAGATCTATCTACCAGTATATCTTGTTCACATAGTTTTATAGTATTTTTAGGAGTTAACTAATTAAATTGAGATGCTTAATATTGTTAAGGTATAAACTTGTGGGAATTTTATGATTAATCAGTGCTAGTGATAATTCTAGAAATTTTAGCTTCCTAATATTATGAGGTGCTCGCTGTAATTTTTGTAGCTCCATAATAATTAATTTGCTATGGTAGCTAAATGAGCCCTAGTTCGAATATATAAATTTAATCAATAAGAAACCAAAACACCTTGGAATTGTAGGACTAAAATATTTTTTCAGAAATGAAGCTTTACCTGACAATGTGGTTACGTAGCCTAGTACGCTAGTCATTAGATCTAGCTCGTTAGCTTGTGAGGCGTAATCGTGTTCTTAGAGTTGTGGTTGCCGTGGGTTAATTATGTTTTCTACGTTGCATCTACGTATATTATAATAGGAACAATGATGGATCGTGGAGTCATCTGGAGTAGCAGAAAGGATGGTGCCTTGATGATCAGGTCACCATGATGGAATACTAACTTTTGGTTATATCTTACCCAGGCAAGCCCCGGTGCATAACCCCTATTATTCTGCACTTTATTTTATGCTTGTGCATTAAGTTTTAAGGGTTGAATGAAACCACTTGCATATATATATATATATATATATATATATATATTATCCTATGAGTCCTACTAGTATGTCAGGATCGTGTAGATTGCTTTGCTATAGGACCCGGTAGAAGTCGAGTGATTACCTGTCACTCACGAGAGATAGAAAAGATATTATTGTTGTTATTATATTACTACCACATGGAATATATATGAATGATAATTGGAGACCAGGCGGAATGGTACTTTGGATCTGGACTTGGTTAGACATTCGAGCGAGGCTCGGATTGCCCTTGTTCCACCTGTGTAGATTGAGGACCGTCCGTTACTGTGGATGGTAGTCAGGTCATAGACTTATTATCCTGAGTACATACTTGCTTATGGGAGCAGGAAGGCTTGTTACGCTCTTGTCGTGGGTTCTGGCTCTTTTCGGATCGACTAATTGAAGGAGGGGAAAGGTGGAGGTCTAAGCACCATGCTGAGACCGGGTCTCACGTGTGGGGGCTTAGAGTCCAAGTTTGGATGGGAACCTGGACCCCTCGACAGCGAGTGGAATGGGTTGGTCTTGTTTGTGCCTGGGGTACAAACAGAGCATGTGTTTCGGGGTACCCAGCTGGGATACATTGATTCGTGAATCACCATTTCTGTGAGACGGTATGACTTGGCTATAGTCTAGCACCATAGTGAGAACTGGAACTTGAAAGGTGAGAAAATAGTTCTGATTGCTTACCACCTGCTTGAAAGTAGTATAGGTGCTTATATAGAATGGTTAGTTAATGAACTAATGATGACTGCTAATAAAATTGAATATAAGGACGTATGTTTAGTAATGCTTCTACAGATGCAATAACCCACAAGCCAAATAAGCCTTGCATATCCTTGGAGTCTTTTATTTTCCTCCTATCGGGTAAGTCTTGCTGAGTACAATCGATGGAACTACGTAGTTAGTGTCCTCTCTTGAGTACTTAGTGTCTAATGAAAGACAAGTACTCCTGAGAGGCATTAGATTAGGCGGTTCTGCCACACTATACCAAGCCACGCTTCTTGACAAGATCAGGAATCCAAGCGAAGCTTGCCTCCCTCTAGATCTAGCTTAGGTAGCTATGCCCTATAATATGGTGGAGCTCTAAGGATGATCAGGGTTTCTTGATCTCTTGAATGATTAGGGTTATGACTTATGCCTCAGGGGGGTGGCAGGGTCTGGTATATATAGAGGGAGTGTCAATCCTGAGGCCTCGGATCAAACTGACTTAAAAGAACGGCGTAGATGCAAACCCTAAGGCGGTGGAGAACCGACATTCGAAGGAGGGGTGACATGTGGGCCTAGGTTGCTGACCGGCCTATAGGTGGGGATGGCCGGCCCCACCTGGCTGCCTCTCGCCCTTTGCCTCGGTGGTTTACCTCTTGGAGTCTTCTAGAGTCTTTTAGAGTTATTTTCATCGTGGATAATTACGATTAATTCTGACGTTTGGGTCCACCTTGATAGTTTTTTGAATAGACCCTGCTGAAAACACAGATTCACCAAAACTCGTGGAATTTGTTAGTTTAAATCCCTAAACCTATGTTGGTGATCATTTTATGCCCTTATATTGATGGTTTAAAATGGTTGTTAACTACCATCAACAACTCCCCCAAACTTATCCTTTGCTCATCCCTGAGCAATGCTAAACTCAGCAATGAATTAGGAGTTTTAAGATTTTAAAAACATTGTAGCAACTCCTTAAAAGTACACATATGTTGAAACAAGAATTTTCCTCTAGATTAGAACAAACTATTCTGACTTTTGAACTTACCAATATTACCTTCAACCATGGGGCTTCTTAGCCTTGTCTGGGGTCTTGAGCAGTTGAAGGACAGAACGATCAAGTCAAGCACTATGTCTCAAGTTCTTTGCTCAACCATTATTCTAGAGTTTTATAGGTTTTCAAAATAAAATTCAGAGCTTCCATTGTTTGACACTCTCAAGTCTCTCAATATATATGGTATTTGTGGATCCTCAGCAAGGCAATAGTGATGTTATGCCTTTCTCTTCCTACTACTAAGGCTTATGTGGAGCTCATAGGAGTGGAAAATAGCATGAAAGAGCATACTTGGAATACATATATTATAAAGTCAAACCTTGGATCCAAAGAGAGTTGAGTTATACATCAAATCAAGATGTGCATATGTATGAATATATGGTAGATATATATAGTGGCTAACCTAATTCTACTATGCTCCTTGAAAACATATCTCTCTTTTGAAACTTGAAAATCTTTTTGCAAGAAAACATGGGCTATCTTATTTATCTCTTTTTTAGGTGGGCATCTGAGTACCCATTGTTTTAGATATCTCGGACACATGTCCATTTTTTCTCAACTTCCTTTTTCTTTTCTTTTTATAAATAACTTTTGCATAGCCCAAGTTTTTTTTTCTGCAACAAAACTTTTGAGAGATAGCAACAAGAACTTGGAGCATTTATTTGGTGGATATCCTATCAAGCATATTTTTGCTGTTTACTCCTACTGTAGGATTAAAATATTTTTGGTTGGATCTAGATGGAATGGCATGGTTTTGCGCCTACCCCTAGTGTAGGAGTAGTGCATATGTGGGTGGTGTGTATGTGATCTTGATTTTAAGAGCATGACAAACCTCTCATAAGCATCAACAAAGCTTGACTAAACTCAATGCAAAAGAAGCAGCATATAAGAGTGGAAGTTTTCCTAGCCTAAATAACATGTTTGGCTCTGGTAGGAATTCAAGCTTTGTCATACATGAACTCATCATGTAGTATTTTTATATTTTTTAAAAGAAATCTCCAGAACTTTAGTATCGCTAGAAACAAGATAAATAGTAGCTCAGACCTTCTCATACCATATCCGTCAATTACCTAAACTTAGATCAAGCATATGCTACCCACGAGTTTCAAGTTCAGATTAAATTCTTGTATCAAAATAGTCTTATCCAAAACTCAAGAGAATTCAAGACTGAAAACTATGTACTTGAAAGGAATTACAACAGAGCAACTATTCATCATTTCTATTCCAAGAGATTATCTTCAGAGCCCATTTTATTTTATTCAGCTCTTAAAAATCAAATTTAAAGAAAATTAGACACACACTTTTTATTTTATTTTTATTTTTAGATCACACCGTACTAATATATATATATATGTAACACAAGAATAAATTTTTATTTTTTTAGTTATGCATCTTTTTATGACTTAGAAATAGTAAAACAAAGGGAAAGAAAAACTTATCTAGATACATGGGGATGCCCTTCCCCAAGCTCGTTGTTGTCGTGGTTTTTCTTAGAGTGGTTTCAGTAGTGATATCCTTCTCATCCATCAGGAAGTTGAGTTCTTTAGAGGACACACTCCTGGTGGAGCGAGATGGAGACGATCCGACGAACTTGCTCATGACCATCCTGCAAAAACTTTAACAAAGAACAACAAAACTCGTGGAATGAATTAGGATAAAAGGGTTAGCGGTCAGCCGTCCAGGAGTTAGTCATTCTTGGAGTTAGAAAGATTTTTCAATTGGCATAATTCTAACATGATATCTATCTCATATTTTTTTGGATTTCTGACATAATGCATGCATGGCATTTTTATTTTTACACCGCCACAGTAAATATTCTTAGGGTTTTTACACATCATAGAATTATTCACTTGGGGCTCAGGATTTTATAATGCAACAATAAAATTTTTATTTTATTTTCTAGGTGCAAATCAAATGTAGAAAAGTGAATATGCTAAAGTAAAAATAATTCATGCAAAGCTAAAAGGTAAATATAGATAAGTACCGATTTACCTCCCGATGAGGGTTCAGATTTTTATGTCCTCCGGATAGGACTTTTTTCCAGTCTTGCTTATTCTTTGGGTGCATCTGCTGGTCCCAGAGATGGAGACCTTGATGGTTGCACCTCTTGTAATGGTGACTCTGATGTTGATGCCACCTTTTCCTTCCACACCCGCTTGGTCTGTGGACTTTATTTTGGTGGAGTAGAATCATTCTTCACAACTTCTTCATCTTCATTCTTTGGAGATTGATTCCTCTAGCGTTGTGATGCTCAGCATCTCCTCTTGGAGTGGGTCTTCTTTGGCTGTTCATAACTGGTATAAGTATTAAAATAGCATCGTACCTTTTGTCCAGGGAATTAGAAGTGGACTTGTCCAGATCCAACATAGATGATCGCGTTTGTAGTGTTGAGGAATGGTCTTCCAAGGATGATAGGTATGTGTTCTTCTTCTTCTCCCATGTCAAGAATCATGAAGTCAGCAGGGACATAGTAATCTTGTATCTTTACCATAATGTCTTTTGCTATTCCCTCCAGAAATTGGATTGTTTGGTCTGCCATCTACAGTTCCATATATGTAGGAAACAAAGGTTCATCAATAAACAAATATTCATTTGTTACCTTGGACATTATATTGACATCCGTTCCGATGTCGCAGATGGTGTTGAGGAAAATTCTTTTCCAATGGTATACTCGATCATCGGTACAATAGGGTCTTCCTTCTTGGTAAGGAATGGTGAGGTGAGGAGATGGTCATACTCTGATCAAAGTGTATTGATCATCTTAACTGATTCTTCTTGGGGTTGCCTAGCCTTGTTCTTCCTTCTCTGGTTGTTCCTCTTTTTGGTCACTGTTGTCTCTTCGGGCAAATATGCCATCTGTGGATGACTAGGAGAGTGGTGTATACGATTCTTGAAAGTAAACTTCTCATTCTTATCCTTTATGGTGAAGCAGATCTTGGCATTGTCTATGTAGATGATGGCTTTTGTGGTGCTCAGGAAAGGTCGGCCCAAGATAATGGGTGCCCTTACATCTCCACCTATTTCCAAAACCACAGTCTATGGGTATGTATGATTGTCCAACTCGAACAATGGCGTCTTCAAGAATTTCCTTGGGGTAGCAGAGTGACTAATCTGCAAGCTGCAAATGCATGTTTGTGTACAACAAAGTATCTCCATTAATCTTATCATAGATTACCTTTGACATGATGTTGACGCTTGCTCCAAAGTCACAGTCAACTTCTTGGAATATGTGCGGTCTAATGGCTATAGGGATGACAGATCTTCCTGGATCTCCTTTCTTGATGGGCAGAAAATAATCCTCCCATCTTCCTATCAATTGTTCTATGTAGCATCTTGCAGTATTGTGAATATCGACAAGATTTGTAATTTCTAGATCTTCTGGTTGCCCTAGAATCTTACCTTTGTCGGTTAGAGGAACAGCAGCTACCAGCCGAGCTATTTGTGATTCTATCATTTTATTAAAGCTATGTTGATTTTTAATAGCTGAGGAGAAGCTATCCATTCTATTATTTATGTTTTCTAAGATTGTATCTTTGGAAGCTAATTTTCTAGATAAGCCCTCCATAATTTTAGCTTGGCCAAAAATTAACTCTCTCAAGGGTGGCTGGTTATTGAAATTATTGTAATTATTACCTTGATAGTTACCTTGGTAGTTCGGCCTTTGTTGCTAATTCCATCCTTGATTCTATTGAGGATGATAGTTGTTGTTAATGAAGTTCACATCCTCGTGGGTTTTAGGACAGTTGTTCCCTGAATGCCCAGTGTTGCCACGCTGTTCACGTGTCATGCGGGAATCGTGAATGTGCATGACTTCTTTCTTTCCATTGGCTCGCTCTTCAAGCCTCTTCATCAGTAGATCCATCTTGGCAGATATCATGTCTACCTCCTTGAGTTAATGCATATCTCCACCTCTCTTGCAGGTCTAAAGACGTTCTTCATTTCAACCTTGGTTGGAAACCATCTTCTCCATGAGAGCCGTTGCTTGTGTGATTGTGAGTGACAAAAATGCAGCTCCAGCAGCGGCATCCATATTCTCACGGGTGCCATTTGTCAACCCATGGTAAAGAGTCTACATGGGTAGCCAATCCTCCATCCCATGATGAGGACATTCTGATATGTAGTCTTGAAAGCGTTCCCATGCCTCTAGGATAGATTCATCATGTTGCTGCTGAAAAACTTTAAATTCTTCCACGTAAGGTATTGGTTTTACCTGTGGAAAAGAACTTTGCTAGAAAGACAGTGGAACAGTTCTCTCATGTAGTATTTCTATCTTTGTTGGCGTAGAACCATTGCTTCGCCTTCCCCAGAAGTGAGAATGGGAAGAGGTGAAGTAATATGGCGTCTCTTGTTACTCCCTTGATGGTGAAAGTGCTGCAAATCTCCACAAAGTGTTAGAGATAAGCATTCGCATCTTCATGTGCCTTTCCACAAAATTGGCTAGCTTGCACCATGTTGATGAAAGCTGGCTTGAGCTCAAAATCATTGTCTTTGATGTTGATCGCTGGTCCAGTACGGATGTTGGCCGTAGTTGGAGTAGAGAATTCACGAAGAGTCTTGTTGGCTATGACTTCAAAAACTAGTGTTAAGCTTCGCCTTATCTGGTTTTCTTCCAATTCTAAAGCTGGAACTTTCTTGAGTTTAGTTCTAGTCCTCCTGATTAATGCTTCTGGATCTTCAACATAGTTTGTTAGAAGGTCAAAATCGGTCATACATTACCCTGCATAAGATATAAAAACAAGGGTAATCCTGCTTGAGCAGAGTTAAATGGTTTTCTCGATCACATTAATAAGTAAAAGTTTATCAATATTCCTTCTTGACTAGCTACCTTCCCCAGCAACGGCGCCAGAAATGCTCGTTGGTATTTATTAACTTGTCACTTGTTTAAGTAGCCACCTAATGTTTGTTTAGATTTCTTAATATAACTTTTGCTAAGTTGTCATCCCTAGCTATGATGTTAGAAAATGCTTGTTGGTACTTTCTAGCGTCACTTCTAGAATAACACTAAGAAGTACCTTAGTATTTCATGTGATTAGAAAGAATGTAAATATATATATATATATATATATATGAAGAGATCTACAAGCGCACAGATAATATACCATTGTAGCACTTCATCCGGAGAATATTTCTAGTATCGTTATTTATATTTTTACCACAAGGAAGGATGGACAGTTAGAATATATTGATAACTTATATGTATGATAGAGAAGTAAACCATAACCAAACTTCTATTCACAACAGGGGTAAGTCAAGAGATAAATATAATAAGTAATGATAAATGATCACTCAGAATACTCCTTTCTATGGCATTAGCATTGCTAAGTAAAAATTAGAGAAATAATTCCTAAGTCATTGTTAATTATAAGTCAAAGCATACATTGATTAGTGCAATTACACTTAGTAGTCATGGCTAAGATCAAGCCTAGCTAGTTATGCCCTAGAATATGATGGAGCTCTGAGGATGATTAGGGTTTCTTGATCTCTTGAATGATTAGGCTTATGACTTATGCCTCAGGGGGGTGGCAGGGGCTGGTATATATAGGGGGAAGCGTCCATCCTGAGCCCTCGGATCAAACTGACTTAAAAGAACAGCGTAGATGCAAACTCTAAGGCGGTGGAGAATCGACATTCGAAGGAGGGGGTGACATGTGGGCCTAGGGGGCCGACCGGCCCCACCTGGCTGTCTCTCGCCCTCTGCTTCGGTGCTTTGCCTCTTGGAGTCTTCTGGAGTTGTTTCCCTCATGGATAATGATAATTATTTCTAATGTTTGGGTCTACCTTGATGGTTTTCTGAATAAACCCTGCTGAAAACACAGATTCACCAAAACTCATGGAATTTATTAGTTTAAACCCTTAAACCTACGTTGGTGATCATTTTATGGTCTTATATTGACGGTTTAAAATGGATGTTAACTACCGTCAATAGTTAGCCACCACATATATATCCACCACATATATCCACACACATGCACATCGTGATCTAAGAGTATGCCATTTCCCTCCTTGGATCTAAGATTTGACTTTACAATATATATGTAAGGTAAGTATGCAACATATTTTATCGCTACCTAAACTCTAAATAAGTTTTTTAGAAGAAGGAAGGAAAAGAAGGCATTGTTGTGATGTGCCTTGGTGAAGAATCATACACCATTATAACACCCCAAAATTTCTATTTTGGGTTGTTATTAGAAAACACTAATAAAATGAAGGATTTTATTATTTGGATATAATTTGTCAACATTAGTTTAGATTTCCGTATATTTTCTTAAATAAAAATGGTGTTTTTTCAAATGTTTTGAAATTAATTTGATGGGCTTTCGTTGATGTGGTGTTTGCTTGTTGCTTGTTTTGGTGCTTTTGTGTGTGATAAGTCTTCAAAACACGTTTACACGCCGCTCGATCCTTCCCGGGAAATTTCTGAATTTTTTCGGAACATTTTCCCATTTTACCTAGAGCAAAATCCAATGTTTAGAAGCTCTAAAATCCCTTTTCATGGGCTCCAAATATATTATTTGGATTCATCATCTCTTAATCTACATTTGGGTATTTTTCTATAATTTTTGGAGTTTTAAAAATATTTTTGGGTGATTTAAAACGATTTGAGCTTTTTCTAGAATTGTTTTTAAACTCAAAATGATTTTCTGTAATTTCCAAAATTATAAAAATAGCTCGATTTTTTCCAACCTCGACCCTACACCTATGTATATGCGGCGTAGCCCTTGATGTGGTGGTTCTAGAAGTACGACCGCTTTTTCGAGCCGCCACTCGTAGCCCCACAGATCGGACGCCGAAGTTTGAGAAAAGCTAGGTTTCCTGCAAACTCCCAGTGAGCTTTTCCGATGAAACCGTCGCGTTCCGGCATCAACCACCACCACCAATAGGTATCCCTTGTTGTTCTCTTCGTCGTGGTATACTCGTTTTCTTCAATCCGTGTCCGTTTAATGGTTCCCTAACCTTTCTTTTTCTTCTCTGGCGAGGAACCTCCATGGAGGCCATCTTCTCCTTCGTTTTCGGCCACCGTGGCCCCGTGCGCCGCCACCTGCAGCCCCCACTCATGCCGCCACCATGCGGTCCCCGCCCCGTGGCCTCCCAGCCTGGCCCGCACACCACGCTGCAGAGCGGCAGGTGGCCACCACCACCCTGTGTCGTGCGGGTGCGGGCATGCGTGCCTGCTGCCCGACTCCGGCCTGAGAGGGCCTGGCCCGGCGCTGCGCCTCCGTCGGCCGACCAGCAAGCCCCATGGCTAAGGCCCCTGCCCCCATGTCGACCGCTTCCACGAGCAGCAGCAGGTCTCTCCATGGCCACGCTCGTGAGGATGAAAGCCCAAAGGTAGAAGATGCTCTTAATTACGATTTTGACATCCTGCTGTTAATCCCTGCCATTTAATTATTTGATCTCTGATTCGAGTAGTTCTCATTGCGTTAGTTTTGTAACGTCGTGCTCTACTCAGTAGTGGTAATGTTCATCATGTCACTTAATTATGAATTTATTAATCTAAATGCAATTTGATTTATATTTATTTAATAACTTTTAAATTAAAAGCAACCTAGGATTTAATTCTATTTTTTATCGTGTTGCAGTCGAGCCAACGCATGCTACGTGTCAATAGCAACGCGTACCATGTCTCACACCTCTAAATTTTATAAGTTAAATATTAATTTGATTAATATTTATGCAACCAAGTTTCTAATTAAAAGTAATTTAGGGTTTTATTCGGTCTTTTATAAATAGATGTTAATTAATATCAACTTCAATGTGTGTTTATTAATTATAATTATAACATACTTAGTTAAAGCATGAAACATGTGATGGTTCGATTAGTTGCTCACACATGTTCTATGTTTTCTAAATTATAAATATTTAAATAACTTAAATACTATAAAAAGTTTATAAATAAAATATGACTAAGGTTTAATTCTGTCTTTTCTAGTTAAACTATAATTTCACTTAATTGAATTTCATGATGTTTATCTGAAATGCCCACCACCTTGTTTGATTAAAACAAAATAAATGCAATCCATAGTCTTTTGTTTCTTTTTATAATGCAAGTCTCGATAGTCGCGTCCTCTTTAACGATAGCTCCGTTCTTAGTCGTTCTTGCGCTCTCATGATCGTGGCAATGAGCCATGCTAATTAGTGCGATCTTTTCAAGCTTTTACTTTTGAGTGTTGTGTCGTTCTTAGTCATGTTTGTTTGTGTTGTCTGTTTTGCTTCATTGCCGTGAGTTGAAGAAGAGCGGTTCTTTAGCGCTGAAGACCAAGAGCTGAGGACCAACAGTCGAAGCAGAGGCTGGAGACCAGAAGATTAGAAGCTAAAGACTAAAGACTTCTAAGCAACTAACTTTGGGAAAAAAGGCAAGCGCAGGTACCGTTTGATCATATTGTACCTATTCATTATGAATCACTTTACTTTCATTGCATGTGTCTAAATTATGCAAACCCTAAGGACATGACTAGCCCTTTATTACATTCCTTGTATTCCTAGGGTATATGCTTTGGGTAGTGTAGTTATGCTTAGCTACTCCACCCACACTATTACATGTTAATGAAAGTAATGATGATTAGTGACTACCATAATGATGATTAATGACTACCTTAATGATGATTAATGGTTCCTATAATGATGGAGAAGTAAGGATGCTTTATAGCATCGTGGGTAAGGTGATGAAAGGGGGAACGGGTACTGGAGATTCACCTGTACTTGTTGAGTTCGACATTGACTCACCCTTGCTATTTCCCCCACACCCCTAGTGTGTAGTAAAGTGCTGCTTAGAAGAAGGTCAAAGATGCAGAGGAGTTTTCCAAGGTCTGTCAGAAGTGCTAAGCGTATGGAGCCCCCAGTCAACCGTCCCTAAGAAGAATGGAGCATGAGGAGAAGTTTAGCAACCGTTCCGCGATACTCTGATAGTTGTAAGTGTTAATATAAGTACGTTTTCTGATATTTCTATTCTATTATTGTATGTGTGAACTTCCTGGGCACACATATGACTAGAGCTTGGTTCTCTTTGGAAAACCAAGCGTGACAACCATTGAGCGATTTGGGAGTACCATTTGAGGAGTATAAAGTGAACTATGCCTTTCTTGTGAAAACTTTAAAAAACTCTAAGTTACTGAGATGAGAATTTGGGAAGATGACTTCGCTTCAGAGCTGTTCCACTTTTCAACCTCTCAAGGAGATATGTTAGCCACTTCACATATCCCGTAGGTATGAGGAATGTTTTGGAATGATCCGTATGCTAGTTCCAATCTTGAATAGTTATGTTTACTATACTAACCTTTACTCGAGGATGAACAAAGAAGAAGTGTGGGGAAACTTGTTGACTGTAGCTTAACACTCATCATAAATCGTCAATATAACATGTATAAATGCATAAAAAAGATCACTAATACAGGTTTAGGGGTTCAAACTAATAAATTCCACAAGTTTAGGTGAATCTATATTTATAGGAGGATTTATTCAGAAAATAAGCAAGGTGGACCTATAGTCAGATCAAATCACGTTTATCTGCAATGAAACCAACTTAGGAAGGATCTAGAATCATCTAGAAGGCAACCCACCGAATATCGAGCCAAGAGGCTAACAGGGGCGGCCGGCCCCACCACTAGGCCGGCTAGCCTATGGACCCCACCTATCTGTGTCTCCTTCATATGACGGTTCCCCATCGCCTCCAAGATTCAATCTACACCGTTGCTCAAGGTTGGTTTATCCAACGGTGGCTAAGAGAGTTGACACGTATCGATAACATGGCAATTCCTTGCCTCCTACTCCATCCCCCTATAAAAGGCCCCCCATACCTCCTCCAGGAGAGACACCCTACGCTCCAGGGCTTCATTGTTTTGTACACAAATTGTAGTAGTGTCCCTCTAGGTGATTCTCATCTAGTTGAATTATAGAAAATAGGGAGAGAGGAGAGGAGAGAGATCTGAGGAGGAGCCGAGTCTATTGGATTCTCCTCGACTTTGTACCTCGATGGATCTAGGTCATCATTGGGTGACATCCAGGTTCTTCTATTAGTATTTTCAAGTTCTCTAGTTAATTAAATGCAGTCCTTACTATATTTTATTTATGGGAACTCCGCTTGCTTTGAGTGCTCTAATTATAAATTGTGATTAGAGTAGTAAATGCTAGCACAGACATGGTGTCCAGGCTAGAGTTTACCTGAGTTTGCGCCAAATCCTACGGTTAGTTGTGGTAGCCCCAGAGGTGATGGCTCTGTCAGGCCATTGTAATCCATCACGTTTGGATTGGTGTTTCGTAGAGCTTAGGCAGCCTTCCCCCGACTACCTTTTTCTCACCTCCTTCAAGAGTCGGAAAGGTACTATTGCTCCAAAGTAAGTAAAGTAAGCCTGATCCTTAGTTATCTAGTTTAAGCCCTAGAAAACCCCTCTCTACCCACAAAAATACTTTATCTTATTTTTCTTTGGACGTACTTGAACCTCACTAGAATACTTCACGTTCCCCATGGAAATCGATACCTTGGAATACTCCCGGGTGAAAGCTACATCAGTATATGTGCGCTCGCAGATTTTTCTATGTGCGTTAAAAAATACCAACAAGCACAAGGTTACTGTTGGCGATCCTTAACGACTAAATCCGACCACCAATTAAGACATAAAAGGGAAGAAATTAACAAACTTAAACACATAGGCATTTACCACTAACCAAGTTCCACATGTATTTGGAAGATTATTATTTTGCAGGACATATGCACAAATACATGAGAGAATACACCAAAAGGCGCTTTCCGACATTGATTTGCGCAAAGGAATAAATAGAAAAGGCCCATCAAATCAAAGCATCCGGACAAAGTATCGGTCGAGGACCGATCCAGGCCCACTCCACAGCCCACCACGTGAAGGCGGTGGCGAGAGGGACTAGTAAGGGGTTGTAACACCTCTGGTGTTATGATCTTGCTTAGTGCTTAGATTGAGGCCTAAATGAAATTAACAAAATAAGTTTTCGAGTGTTAAAAATTTTAAAACTCACAAGAATGGATAATTAAATTGTAGGTCTCATTTTTTATGAGAAGAGAAGCGAATGGGGTATTGCGAGTTAGTTCAGTTAATGTGTAAACATGTTTATGAAATTCTAATAAAAAAATAGGATAAGTTGTTTTAGATATTCGTCATGAAAAAATGGTTTCTGTAAATGAAAATGTGACATAGATTATAATTAGAAAGTGCCATTTTTAAAGAATTATAGAGTGCAAAATACTTAAATAGTGCTTTAATATTTTGTTCCTATGGGTTAGCATGAAGTATGGACTTCTACATGATATACTTGTTGGGTAAAGTTAAAGGTGTTTAGACCATTTAAAAATTATGACAAAAGTGTTAGTGGCTGTTAAGTCCAAATTGAAATCCTTAGCCTTTCTAAGTTTGGAAATGTAGTAGACAATGTCATTTTGACGTTTAGATTATAACTAAAATATTTAAACACTAACCTCATGTTTTTACATAGTGGGTTGCATCAAGGCGATTGCTTGAGCACAGAGCAGGGCGTAGTTGCGTTAAGGGTTACGATGCTCACTCAAAAATTGGCCAAACTTCGCTGGAATGCGTTGGAAGCATGTCTTTGGCTCTCTGTTCGTGAACCGGCATTTCAGTGACAAGCTTACCTTGGCACTCATTTATCTTTTTCTCTAGCTGCTCTTTGAGCATAACGATTGTCTTGTTAGGGACCAGGTAGTGTTGACTTTGAACTAGCATAACTGGTTGAACCTTAGACAAGACGATTACTATTTTTGTTTAGCCTTAAAAAGCGTGCACGACACTGGTTTTGGCTGTTTAGCCCTATGGCCACGGTCACCGCATCCACAACATTACACCGTCATGTTCGAGCGCGCCACACGCGTGTGCCGCGCTTGCCTTTCCCGTTGCCCTACAGTCGCAACACAGGCACGCCGTTGCCGTTTGCTGCCCTGGCCGTGGTCACTGCCGTTGGCCGACCCTATTGTGGTTGGCCGCACGTCGGGATGGGCTGACGCCGCGGCTGCTGCCATCAGGGCGACGTGGCGCTTTTCTCACCGCACGACCACTTACCCCAAAGTAGCTACCACCCTCTGCTGTCTCATCGAGCTACTGCCTTTGTCGTGGTGTCAATGCTCTTCCCGCACACTCGTTGTTCCGCTACCGCCGCCCGCTCTTGGCCAAGGCCAAGCGGTCCCATCTTGGCACCTCATGGCACGCTCCCTCGAGGTCTCACCGTGTGGGTGTTTCTGCTCATTTAACGCAACCTTGGTTGTTGTTGTCCGAGCCATGAGCCCACTGCCTCGTCCGCCTTGCCGCTGACGGAGCGCACCGTGGCGTAAGCCTGCGTGCATGGTTCATGATATCCCACTTCAATTCAGTGTTCCCGTAGCTAGGATTGGAGGTAGGCTAGCCAGTTGACCCGCTCGAGCCCCTCAATTCTCTCTGGTCGACCGGGTTTGGGAATTTTCGAGACGCCGGTCATCTCGTCCCGAACAGAGCATGATTTGGAGGTAAGCCCCAAACCCAACGGTAAAGGATCAATTGACGAAGTTTTAGAGCTTGTCTTCTTTTGGCTAGGGCGCTCGTCGATGGCGTGGTGACACACTATGTCTACCTCGAGCAGCCGCCACCGTGCTCATATGCATGTGGCCAGGTCACCTTGGCCCTCCTCTACCTCCACCACCACCGCAGCGCGGACCACGGTGAGCCACTGCTGCTTCCCCTCCGTTTCTACCTCTCCGTTAGTATCCTAGGTCACTGGAATGCTCGCGCCGCCATGGCAGGTGGTCCGGCAGCACGTACAGAGCGCTAGGGTCGTTGTCTATCTCCCAACGGCCGTCTAGGAGTCCGGCTTGGCCCCACGGTGCTCGTCGGCTTGCTCGATTAGCCAGTGCCTCGCTCTGTTGACCGGCGTAGGTGTGCAGTGCCGGCCAGGGTCGTGCCGTCATGTGCGGTGGTGCCAAGGGCCCCCTAGTTGAGAAGGTGATTTAATCCAGGGTGCTTGATGCAAAGTTCGAGTCTGCTGCAATAGTGTTTCATGGTGACGCTGATTATCCCAAAACGCAAGGACTCATTTGCAAAACATGCCGATGCGCTCGCGCAGCAGGCCGGTTGGGCTGGCCTGCTTGTGAGCGGCTATGCCCGCGCGGGCTGCGTTGAGCTGCTGTGCCAGTTTGGTTGCTGCCGGCCCTTTTCCTTTTCTAAACATTTTCTAATTTAGTTTCTAAGGCAAACTTGTAAATTCCATATAAATTTGTGTATGTGACAAAAAATTGTGAAACTAATTTTGTTAGGTTCCTAAAATCATGATCTATCTGCTAGTATATTTTATTCACATAGTTTTAGAATATTCTTAGGAGTTATATAATTAAATTAAAATGTGTGATATTGTAAGATATAAACTTGTAGGAATTTTTGTGATGCATTGATGGTAGTGTTAGCTTTGTAAATTTTATAGTAGCTCCATAGTATTATTATGTGCCATCTGTAATTTTTGTAGCTCTATAATAATTAGTTTGCTAAGGTAACTAATGAGCTCTAGTTTATATATATAGTAAATAAAAAGAAATAAAGAAACACCTAGGGATTTTATAGCTAAAACATTGTGGGAAATTAGCGCATAGTTCGACAACTTGGATACGTGGCCTAGTACATTAATCATCAACGCTAGCTCGTTAGGTTGAGAGGCATAATCGTATTTTAAGAGTTGCGATTGTTGTTGATTATTTACGTTCCTGCGTGGCATCCATGTATTTCATGATAGGAGCAACATTGGATCGCGGAGTCATCGGGAGTAACGGAAACAGATGGTGAGTTGATGATCATGCCACCAAGAGGAAAGCTAACTTGGTTATATTTTACCTAGGCAAGCCCCAGTGCATAACCTCTATTATTCTGCACTTTAATTTATGCTTGTGCATTAAGTTTAAGGAGTTGAATGAAACCCACTTGTATGTGTGTGTGTGTGTATATATATATATATATCCTTATCCCATGAGGCCTACTAGTATGATAGGATTGTGTAGATTGCTATGCTACAAGACTCCAGTAGAAGTCGAGTGATTGCCTGTCACTCGCGAGAGATAGGAAAGATATTATTGTTGTTATTATATTACTATCACATGGAATATATATGAATGATAATTGGAGACCAGGCGGGATGGTACTTTGGATCTGGACTTGGTTTGGCATTCAAGCGAGGCTTGGATTGCATTTGTTCCGCTTGTGTTGGTTAAGGACTAGCCATTGCATTGGATTCTAGTCAGGTCATAGACTTATTGTCCTGAGCACATACTTGTTTATGGGAGCAGGGAAGGCTCGTTGCTCTCTTGTCTTGGGTTTCGGCTCTTTTCGAACCGACTGGTTGGAGGCGGGGATGGTGGAGGTCTAAGCACCACACTAAGTCTGGGACTTAGGTGTGAGGCCTTGGAGTCCAAGTTTGGACGGGAACCTAGACCCGTTGACAGGAGAGTGGTGGGTTGGTCCTGCTTGTGCCTAGGGTACAAGCGGGGTGTGTGTTTCAGGGTACCCAGCTGGACACATTGATTCATGAATCACTAGGTAATCCGGTATGACTTGTCTACAATCTGGCACCGTAGTTAGAACTGGAATATGAAAGATGGTAAAATGATCCTGATTGCTTACCACCTGCTTGAAAGTAGCACAGGTGCTTACATAGAATGGTTAGTTAATGAACTAATGATGACTGCTAATGAAATTGAATATAAGAATGCACGCTTAGTAATGCTTCCTATAGATACAATAACCCACAAGCCAGATAGCCTTGCATATCCTTGGAGTCTTTTCTTTCCTCCTGATGGGTAAGTCTTGCAGAGTACAATTAAGTACTCAGGGTTTGTTTGACCCTGTTGTAGGTGACAGGAACATGTGGAGCTGACACTTGTGTGTGGAAACCTCCTGGTGGGCTTAGCGAGGATTTTCTTAACGTTGCGGACGTAGAGTTTATTTGAAACTTCCACCCAAAATGTTTTACAATGGAAAACTTATAACCTGTTATGATGTATATAACGGATCATCATGTCAAAGTTAACTTGTCATTAAATGATTTTATTTCCACTAAAACTCTGATAACATGGTTATATTCTAATGTTATAAACAATAAAATATTATACTATGATGTTGCATGGAAAGTGATGCAAGAAACAACTTAAGAATATTGTAAGCTTTATTCTCTTATTTGTGATCCTGATGGAAAAATATGGATTTTTGGGTTCTCCCTTGGGGTGTGCTCGATGGAACTGTGTAATTTAGTGTCCTCCCTTGAGTACTTAGTGTCCAATGGAAGACAAGTACTCCTGGGAGACATTAGATTAGGCGGTTCTACCACAGGAGTCGATCGTCCCTAGGGTCACCCACCCCCCACCTAGCATCGCTCGCGTTTTCCTTCCACGTGGTGCTTGCTAGTGGTCTTCCCATGGTGATGGCATGCAGGCATGCGACAAAAATAGCCATGAACTGACCTCCCCTTGCTCCACTACTTCAATGCATAAAGGGATGCAAAGAAACACAACTCCACTCCATCTCCACCATTGATCCTATGACGGTTTGATCCAAGGGCCATGGTGAAGAAGCACATGGATCGCTAATGTGGCACTTTGAGTGGCCTCCATTCCTCCTCTCCACCTATAAAAGGAGGCCTCCCCCTCCTCATTTGAGACAACACACAAGAGAAAGAGCACTCCACCTTTGAGCTTCACTCCAAGGGCTTAGGCCCTACATAGTTAGTAGAGTAGTAATGGAGAGATGTGAGGGAGAGCTCGGGGAAGCACCGGGCTTGTCGGTGTCTCCCTAACTTGTACCTCGATGAACATCTTTACTTCAATAGGTTCTCCCTCTAAGTGAGTGTTCGTATTTTCTATGGTATAAAGTCTTTGATTAGTTAAGCTTTACTCTTACTTGTTTGTGGGTTCATCGCCCGTCCCTGAGGCAGATGCTCTAGAAGAAGGGCCCTGATAAAGATGGATAACCCTTGCTAGTGCACTAGAATAGTAATTGATATCCTAGACGTGGTGTCTAGGCTAGAGGTTACCTTCGTTTGCCTCGTTCCCCATGGTTGAGGGATAGGTGGCAAGTGGTGATAGCCCTGTTCACCCCTTGTAATCCCCCACATCCGAGTTCGATGTAGAGCTACAGGCCGGCCTCGCTTGGCAGACCAGGTGTGATCCGGTACTCGAAGTAAGTGAGTAGAAGTACAGTTTACCTGTCCTTAGACCCTAATACCAAAGGAATCCTTCTCTACCCTTGCTAACTCTACCCTTGTGTTGTCCTTGGATGAATTAGCTAGAAGAGTACCTCCGTTCCCTGTGGAAAATATGATACCCTAAATACTTTCAGGTGAAGGCTACAACGGTAATTTCATGCGCTTGCAGATTCTTTTTGTTTGTGTTAAGAAATACCAACAGTTACACTCAAGTAGAAAGTCTTGACTTTGGAGAAACATATGCCTCGATTGCTAGACTAGAAGCAATTAGAATATTGCTAACATCAAGCTCTATCAAATAGATGTGAAGAGTGCATTTCTCAATGGCTACATCAATGAGTTGGTTTATGTTGAGCAACCACCCGGGTTTGAAAATGACAAGAAGCCCAACCATGTGTAGAAGCTAAGAAAGGCATTGTATGTATTGAAACAAGCACCTAGAGCATGGTATGAGAGGTTGAGAGATTTTCTCCTCTCTAAAGGGTTCAAGATGGGAAAGGTTGACACCACTCTTTTCACCAAGAAGATTAGAAATGACTTGTTTGTGTTGCAAATCTATGTTGATGACATCATATTTGGATCAACCAATCAAGACTTTTGTGAAGAGTTTGGAAAGATGATGGCCAATGAGTTTGAGATGTCCATGATTGGAGAGTTGAGTTACTTCCTTGGTCTTCAAATCAAGCAAATGAAGAATGGTACATTTGTGAGTCAAGGCAAGTATATCAAAGACATGCTCAAGAAGTTTGGTATGAATGAAACTAAGCCAATTAGTACAAGTGGCAACATGGTGGATCAAAAGTTGTATCGGTCTATGATTGAAAGCCTACTCTATGTGACCGCATCAACACCGGATGTCATGTTTAGTGTATGCATGTGTGCAAGATTCCAAGCCTCACCAAGAGAAAGTCATTTGAAAGCTACAAAAAGAATTTTGAGGTACTTGAAGCATACACAAAATCTTAGTTTGTGGTATCCCAAAGGAGCAAAGTTTGTTAGTTGGATATTCGGACTCTGATTATGTGGGATGTAAGGTTGAAAGGAAGAGCACATCGGGCACGTGTCAACTATTGGGAAGATCACTTGTATCTTGGTCATCAAAGAAGAAAAATAGTGTTGCATTATTGTCGGTGTTTTGTAAACCGGACTAGTAAACTTATACGATTGTAGTGCTACTCTAGGAAGATGATGGTGGCATCCAATAGACATGATAATTTATACTGGTTTAGGCTGGAGCCCTACGTCCAGTCTTAGAGATGATCGAGTGCGTGTACCTCGCTTGAATGCTCTGAAGTTCTTACAATGGGGGATGCAAGAATGGTGGAAGGTCCTATGCTAGGTGAAGGACTGCCCGAAGAGAAGCTCCAGGAGCCCTACTATAATGGTGAATGAATGGAATGGTAGAGGATGTGAATCATCCCTGAGACGGGTGCCCTGGCTGCCCTTATATAGAGTTCAGGGCCAAGGCTTGTACAATGAGGAGGTTCTCCCGACCGAAGGGTCAAGAGCCCGAGGGAGGGCCTAGCTAACTTGGCTTGCTTCCTACATCGTCTTCTGGTGCACGTCCGGTCATGGCTATCGTCATGGGCTTCTAGCCACGTTGCGGTAGGATATGACATGGAGCTACTATGCTAGCTATGGTGGCACTATAGCCTTGATGGTGGTTTGGGCCTTTGTTAGCCATTGTGTTATGGGTTGCGTGGCCTACCAACTAATCGGTGCCCGGAGACACCCCGGGATTACAACCCCAATAGTAGCCCTGAGTGCTTTTACGACCATGAGGTGGTCGTGATAGCGCTGATGCGTGTGTGCATTGGAGCATGGGTTCATGGTCGTGGCTTCGTCGAGCTTCGTCGCCCAACCCCTTGCGGGCTATCGTATTCAATGCAGCAGGTGGATGTTGTGCCCCATCCTGTTAGGGCGTCTCGACGATGTAATTCTCGATCGATGAGCCCTACCATGTTAGTGTGTTGTGTTTCGGGGTTCGTGACCTGGGCGGAGCCGTGTGGTCTCATCGACCCCTGTTATGGCTCCTCTTTTGGGAGGCCCGGACTTCTTTGCCCTTACACGAGCATCTGACCTTAGCTGTGGCCCTCCGTGGCGCGCCACATGGCGTGGGGGCCCCTGGCAATTTGATCCACCTTTGGACCTATAAATTGGGGCTTTTCTTCCATTCGTGTCATCCATGGTAGTAGTTGCAAATTTCTCCCGCCTTCCCATGAAGAGAGCGTGGGGATGAGAAGGAGGCGGCTGCCCTTTTTAACCGCTGGTGCTAGAAGGGATCTTGTGGGTAGAGAAGGAGAGGATGGCATGATTGCTGCATAGGGGGTAGTGTAGCCTTTGTGACATGGCTGCACTTTGGCCTCCCTTTTGCTCCATCTTGGCATCGGAGTAGTTGCCAAGGTGCTTGTTGGAGCTAGGCAGTCCTGCCACTCTCTTCTTCCATGCGCTCTGATCCCTGGGGCTACAATACTATGGGGCTTGCAAGTTTGTTTTTTTGCTTCATCTCACATCCCCTATAGTGTCGTTGCCCGAGGGCCTTTCAGCGATACTACCACTAGGGTGTGGTGGTATCAGTTTTTGTATTCCTTGTGTGCGGATTATCCGCACATTGCTTTGTAATCATATTCGATATGAACAAAAGCTCAAGGAATCCTCCCTCTAGAGTTGTCATGGCTCTCTTACAAGGCTAGGGTGAGCCCCCTGGGCCATCTTGGCTGGATCTGGGCTCATGGGTGCCGAACCAAGGTTTTCTGAGTGGATTATTGACCTTTTGCTGTGCTAGGAGGCGTGGTCACGGGGCAACTTCGGCCCTTCCATGGGGTCACCTTGGGAGGCTTGTGTTTGTCCATTACATGTGATTTGACTGCATGCACTTTGAGGTTGTATTGTTTGGGTTTGACCTCATCGGTCTTTGACCCATTCGGTCGAGTCTAAATCTGTGAATCCAAAAATGTGGACCTCAGGTGAGTTATTGATCTCTCGCTGTGTAGGGTGATGAGGTCATTGAGAGTCCTTAGACCTCTTTCTCCCGAGTGTCCGTGAGTTGGATGACCCAGACTTTGGGTGAGTCATTGGCCTCTCGTCGTACAGGGCAATGAGGTCATCGAGTGATCTTGGACCTCTCCTCTCGAGTGTCCGTGAGTTGGATGACACAAACTTAGGGTGAGTCATTGGCCTCTTGTTGCGCAGGGTGATGAGGTTGTTGAGCGACCTTGGATCTCTCCTCTCGAGTGTCTATGAGCCAAAGGATGCAGGCTTCGGGTGAGTCATTGGCCTCTCGTCATGTAGGGCGACGAGGTCGTCGATCAACCTTGGACCTCTCCTCTCGAGTGTCTGTGAGTACGATGTGGACTTAGGTGAGTCATTGGCCTCTCATCGTGCAGGGAAATGAGGTCATCAAGCGACCTTGGACCTCTCCTCCTGAGTGTCTGCGAGCCAAAAGATGTAGGCTTCGGGTGAGTCATTGGCCTCTCATCGCGCAGGGCGACGAGGTCGTTGAGCGACGTTGTACCTCTCCTCCCAAGTGTCTATGAGCCAAAGGATGTAGTCTTTGGGTGAGTCATTGGCCTCTCATCGCGCAGGGCAACAAGGTCATCAAGTGACCTTGGACCTCTTCTCCCGAGTATCTGCGAGTTCCAGTGTTACTTCACGAGGAAGACGCTGTTGCACGATTTTTAGCCGCCCGCAGCAGCGACCCCTTCTAAAAGGGTCGCCGATTCTCAGGGGTACGCGTGGCTTTGCGACCTTGCTTTGGGTCGTGATCTCAGGTCATAGGTAGGAGCCGACCGTGGTCTTGCCTCAACTATCTAGACCGCTCGGGCCTAGCTCTGTCATCCTTGCATTGCCCTTTCTCGACTCTGAAGGGTCGTTCTACCGTGTTATAGGCAGGTTTTAGTTTTTGCCCCACGCGGGGAGAGGCTTGTCCACCGTAACCATGCGGTCAGAGCGGTGCGCCTCATCGAGGTCGATGGGTAATTCGAGTGGGACCTGATATCCTCTCCAATCAATGTTGAGTTCGGTTGTGACTCACGTGAGATGTCCCATTAATCGTCGGCCATCAATCCTGTTGGTCCCCAACCACCTCCGCAGCGGCCAGAGGGCAAGAAGCCTCCCCCTAGAGGGGATCAACCTAGGAGACTTTGAAGCAGATGACTCAAACATAGAGAGAGATGGTCGTGTGGCTCCACACCTTCGATTAGAGCCAAGGGGTCCCATCTCATCCCTGCACCTATCCCTTTTGTGGCCTCGAGCCCTTCTAAGGGTTGGCCCAAGAGAAGTTTTCCTAAGCACGACACGGGATCATGTTTGTGATGGGTTGCTTTCGCGTACATGTTTTAGGGTTGCACAACCCCTTTGATCCTGTAGCATCGAGAACGTCCGCTCACGGGCAACAAGGCACCTTTTTAAATGAAGGTGCGTAAACCAAAGCGACGTGAAATGTGAAAGCGAGCATGACCTACTTGGCCTAGGCTATCTCATGGGAGGCCACCGCTCCGCCTTCCGCCAGATCACCTCCTTTGTCCTATGGGATGATTAAAGTGGTTAGTAATGGTTGTGGGCCTGGTTCAACTGCCGAGGTTATCCTTATGGCTATAAGTTTGCTGGGAGAGTGCATTGCACAGGCATTGCTCTCCCATCTCTTGCATTGCCTTTTTCTCCTTTCCACTCGTGTACCGGCAGCTATTTCTCCTAGTGATGGATCATGGGAAGTGCCTTCATGGAGAGTCTCCTGAGATTGATGGACCACCGTCACCCCTCTTGTCTTCTCTGCAAGAAGAAGGGTAAGTGATTTCACGTCATTACTTTAGCTTGATCGCGTTTGTATTAATGGCAAATGTGTTTAGGGTTGTTCCTCCAACAATGGCGTCAGAGACCGGAGGCCCTTCTGGCATCGTCCATCCTCAACTTGCTCCTGCATCGGGGCCGTCGGTGAGTCCTCGTCCCATGTCCCTTGCTGTCGGGCAGCAAGGGATATGGAGATTCATGCTTGAAAGGGATGAGGCTCGCTAGTTGCATTCAAGCTCTGCCTGTGAGGTGGCCCAACTAAAGGCCCATGTGGATTATCTCTAAGCGGCCCTCCAAGTGGCGGAGGAGGAGATCGCCGAGGCATGGTCGGTAGCGACCACCGCGAGGGTGTGAGTGTATGGTGAGCTTCTTGCTACCACTAATTCTCAGTCGCTAGGTTTTTGTTCTTGGGTTTTGACAGGGCTCTATGGATCATAGTGTTGGAGGACCAGCTTTTGACGTCCTATTGTGAGGTGGGGAGCCCTACCTCCAAGAAGGCCCTATGGTTGGGAACCGCCACCATGGCGTGACCCCTGGAACCCGGTGGGGGTCTGGCTTCGACGGGTGATTTGGCCACCGTTGTGGAGGCTACTACAGCGATCGTGAAGACGATGGTAGTCTTCACAGACGTAGCTAAGGTTCCTAAGCGGCGCTGGTTGTTCCTGGCCCGCCGGCCTATGTGCCTCGCTAGTGGGTGCGGTTGTAACATTTTTAATTATATTATGTTGTTTTTACATGACTTTTGTCTTTGCCCGGCATTAGCGAGCTTGTGTTCTCGATCAGTGGATTAGTTATTTGCGGCACGCGAGCGCGAGTTTAGGGCTACGTGTGGAGCTATATCCCTGTAGCGTTGTGGGTGACTAGAGTGAGCGTCGGTGGGGAGACTTTCGCAAACTCCCCCTGCGGGTCGTGCTGCTTTGACCACTTGTGAGGAGCGGGTCAGGACGTTTGGGAGGCGAAGTGTCTCCTTTACAAAATGTGTGGGTTTTACGCTCTTAGCCCCATTCTGTGCTATGTTTTGGCCAATTAGGCCTATGGTTATGTCTACGCGTGTATGCGAATACGGTTGAATAACGAAGAGAGGGATATGATTGACATCATCGGTGTTCATTCGGGGGGCGAACGTCCGCCCCGCTGTTGTTGCTCTCATCGAGGTGAGCCCCCGAATGCTCACTTATGGTGGAGTTGTCGTTGCTCCCACGCTTCAGGCTGGCAAGGGCGCTTCTTGGTTACTTGGGGCGGTCGTAGTCGGCTGTTGACATTTCTTAGCATTGCTACTAAGAACAGAGTTTTAAATCTAGTCCCTAGCAATAACGCTAGAAATGCTTGTTAGTATTTATTAATGTGTCACTTGTTTTTAAATAGCCATATATTATAAACCTATATCTCCTAATTTTACTAGGTTGTCATCCCTAGTGATGATATCAAAGATACTTGTTGGTACTACATAGCATTACTACTAGAATAATACTAAGCAGTTCTTTATTAATTATGTGACTAGGAAGAATAGATATGAATATATATTTATATGAAAGGAATCTAAGCGCACATATAATATACCATTGTAGCATTTTACCCAAGAGTATTCCAGGTATCGTTATTTATATTTTTACCACAGAGAAGATCTAGCATGGACATGTATTGATAACTTATACTATTGAAGGAGAAGTAATCCATAACCAATATTCTACTCATAATAGGGATAAGTCATAGGATAAGATATATATATGATAAGTATTGATCAATGATAACAAATCACTCAGAGTACTTCTTTCTATGATATTAGCATGGTCAGGTAGAATAGTAGAGGAATAATTCCTAAGTCATTCTTAATTATAAGTCAAAGCATACATTGATTAGTGCAATTATACCTAATAATCATTGCTAAGATCATCGTCATATCTACACATAAGGGATATTACTAAGGAAGATTAAGAACAGAGCTTGCTCTTCCTTCGTAACCAAACCCTACGTGCGCATATATTTAGGGAGTGGACTACAAAGGACTCAACGAGAGTGTCATATCCGCGATCTACCACATGATCCAGAATATAGGGTGTATCCATAGGTAATCAACGTATAAGCACCATGCTTACACAATGTCGACCACCAACTCATGGATCCTTAGAGTGAGCGCTATACGAAACTTATGCATGAATATAATGATAATCCAACTATACTAAGCATATAATCAAAGTAGACCATGAACATTATAACAAAGAACATGAATAAGATGAATACTGATATTGTCATAACAATTGTAACTAGCATATAAAAGTAATGGAGATACAAAAGAGAGAGGGGTACAAAGATTATACCAAACCACGCTCTTAACAAGATCGGGAATCCAAGAGAAGCCTGCTTACCTCCCTCTAGACCTAGCCTAACTAGCTATGCCCTAGAATATGGTGGAGCTCTGAGGATGATTAGGGTTTCTGTCTTCTCAAATGACTTATATCTTCTCAGGGGGCAGGGGCTGATATATCTAGGCTAGAGCATCCAACGTGAGCCCTTAGATCAAATTGACTTAAAGGACGATGTAGATGCAACTTGGGAGGCAGTGGAGAACCGACATAACAACGAGGGGCTAATAGGTGGGCCCTAGGGGCCAAGCGGCTTATAGGTGGGGCCGGGCGGCCCCACTTGGTGGCGTCTCGCCCTCCGCTTTGGTGTGGAGTCCTCTCGAGTCTTCTAGTGTATGTTTTGCTATGGATAAGCGTAATTAAATCTAACATGTATGTCCATCTTGACGGTTTTCTAGATAAATCTCGCAAAAAATATAGATTCACCTAAACTCATGGAATTTATTAGTTTAAACCCCTAAACTTTCATTGGTGATGATATTTATGCCCTTATACATGTTATATTAACAGTTTAGAATGGTTGTTAACTATCATTAACATCGATGTAGGTCGTCCTCTTGAGCTGCCTTGAGCTCGATCTTGCCGGCTCAACGTCCTAGGTGGCCTCGTGAGCCCCTAGGGATGATGCCTTCACGTCGATCCTGTTGTGGCTCTCAGCCGGGAAGAGTCAAGTGCTTTGATGCTTGGTTCTTCCCGGTGTGATGACGTCGTGGTTGTTGCATTCCCTCCTCCGGTTGTGGCCGTCGTCCTCGGTCGAGCGCTGGCGTGATTTGCCACGGTGAAAGCTGTTTCTGAGCACAACGCGGTTTGTTCCGTTCATCACGGCATGCGGTGCACTCAGAGGATCTGCTTCTTTGGGTGTACGTGCCTTTGGATAATAGCTGATAGTTTGTAGAGACTTGTCATAAGCCCGATCTATTACACGGGGTTGGGTCCTGGTTCTGGGCCTGACACCGCATGGCATGGCTCCGGCTAGCCACCAGATCAATTGCATCAATGCCGCAAATGACGGGTAGTTCCGTCGCTGGCATGTGGTGTGGATGGTTGTGTTCTGATGACGGCAGAGACACTGTCTAGGGTATGATTCTACCATGGGATCCAGCTTTCGCACACAGCGAGTATGGTCTGGGTAGGAGTTGGTGATGGGCATTGACCCATTAGTTTGGGCGATCTCGTGATCCCCTAGAAGGAAGCGGCCATCGTGTGTCGTTCCTTAGGTGAGGTCATCGTGAGCCATGGCCATCTGGCTTCCTAGGAGGAAGTTTTGTCCCTAGCCAGTGATGAGAGAGAGCACTGGATCCCTTACGTAGGTGCAGTTCAGGATGCATCCCCTGAGGGTAATTCTGAGAATGTGTCCACCATGGTCCGTGGGATTCAGACCTTCGAGAAGGAGGCCCAGGTCGCAACCAAGTGCGGACGCAAGCGTTGGCCCTTTGGTGTGGTTAGCCATGTGGTTACCCAAAAGGATGTGGCCGATTGAGGCCATTCCCTAGGTAAGTTTGTTGCGAGCCATGGACCTTTGGCTTCCCGAGCGGGAGGCCTAGCCACAGCCGGCGGTGAGCGAGCATACTGGCCCCTCTAGGTAGGTGAACTCCAGGATGCTGCCACTAGAGGCAGTTTTGAGAGTGTGTCCGCTGCGGGCTACGTGTCCTGGATTTCCATGGTAGAGGTTTGGGTCATAGCCGTGGGCGGACGTGGGTGCTAGCCCTTTGATGCTGATGAACTCATAGTTTTTGCAGCGAATGTGGTCGCCGAGGACCATTCCACCAGCGAGTCCACCAGCAGTGCGAGGAGCCATTGCTTCCTTCAACAAACGAGAGTGCACGACTGTTCCCTACCTAGCGTCCCAACTGTCGGTGTTTTGTAAACTAGACTAGTAAACTTATATGATTGCCGCGCTGCTCTAGGAAGATAATGGGGGCATCCAATAGATACGAGGATTTATACTGGTTTAGGCTGGAGCCCTACGTCCAGTCTCAGAGATGATCAAGTACGTGTTCCTCGCTTGAATGCTCTGAAGTTCTTACAATGGAGGGTGCAAGAATGGTGGAAGGTCCTATTCTAGGTGAAGGACTACCCAAAGAGAAGCTCCAGGAGCCCTACTACAATGGTGAATGAATGGAATGGTAGAGGATGTGAATCGTCCCCGAGATGGGTGCCCTAGCTACCCTTATATAGAGTTCGGGGCTAGGGCTTGTACAATGAGGAGGTTCTCCTGACCGAAGGGTCGAGAGCCCAAGGGAGGGCCTAGCTAACTTGGTTTGCAAGCTACGCCGTCTTCTAGTGCACGTTCGGTCGTGGCTATCATCATGGTCTTCTAGCCACGTTGCGGCATGATATGACATGGCGCTACTGTGCTGGCCATGGCGGCACTATAGCCTTGATGGTGGTTCGTCAGCCATCCTATGCAATGTGGTGTCTGTTGTGGCCTTCGTCATCGTCTCCTTGTTCCCAGGGGCATCCCTAGGTCATCGTTCGCTTGGTCGCTTCATGGGGCCGAGGGCCATGACCCTGATCATCAGGGTCGAGGCACTCTACCAGTCTAGATGGCCTTTTCATCGAGCCCCTTGTCATGGATCCCCATCGTGTAGTGGGTGGGACCGTATAGGCGTCTAATCGATCCATATTTGAATGGTGGGTGTCGTACCTGTTGCCACTACGGTGCAGTGTTGTTCCATCGGGGCGGCATGGCACAGGGATGGTGTCTGACTAGGCCGAGGTGACTGCTGTCCCCTCGGTCCTTACAGGGTCAGTGCGGCATGGTTGCTCTTGTCAGAGTAGGCGCGCCTAGCTGTGCGTGACCTCCCCCCATCCCTCTCGGGGGTCGTGACGGGGAAAGGTCGTGCATCTTATTAGCGTTGTGTGCTAAGGCAGATGGAAGGGGTCGGGGATGACCCCGGCCTTAGCGCCTTGCCCGCTCCACTCGGCCTTCGCTGGGCCTCGATCGTTCGGGCCTTTGTTAGCGATTGTGTTGCGCGCCGCGTGGCCTGCTAACTAATCGGTGCCCTGAGACACCCTGGGGTTACAACCCCGATGAGTATCAACCGCCGAAGCCGAATACATATCCGCCGATAGTTGTTGTCCACAAATTCTTTGGATGAAGGCTACCTTGAATGACTTTGGAATCAAGTTCAAGAAAGTGCCATTGCTATGTGACAATGAGAGTGCAATCAAGCTAACCAACAATCTGGTTCAACATGTAAGAACAAAGCACATTAATGTCCACCACTATTTCATAAGAGATCATTAACAAAAAGGGGACATTTCAATTGAGAGTGTGGGCACCGAAGATCAACTTGCTGACATATTCATCAAGCCACTTGATGAGAAGAGGTTTTGCAAGCTAAGGAATTAATTGAACATATTGGATTTCTCAAATATGTATTGATGCACCCCCACTTATATGACATGCCTCTCCTTCGAGCAAAGCAAGGTAAAAATGTTTGGCATGGCATACATCATTTGCTAAGGACTTGTTTAGTGCATCTAGTCACTCCTATCACGTCTTAGGCTCATTCATGAAAATCAAATGAATTTGATGCTTGAATGGTACCACTATTGCTTATGTGATTGACTTGATCTAGTGGTAGCATATGACATGTTTGTGGGCTTGTGAACCTAGTGTTTGATCTAGCTAATGAGCTAAAAGGGTTTAACTCAACATGGGCAAGATAACCCTTACTATGAGGTGTGAAGAAGCTTGTCCTTGGATCAAACAGAGTTAAATTTCTTTGGTAAATGATCTAGATTGAACCAAATTTAGAAAAATGATCCTCACTTTCACCCTAACCTATCTAAAATTGGAGCTCACCTTTTGTGGTCATTGATGACAAAGGGGAAGAAGTTAGTACAAAGATGAGACAAAGGGGGAGAACTTTGATATAGGGGGAGATATACAACAAAGTAAGAGGGTCAATTAAAATTTGAGGACACAAGTAGGTGGAGCAAGCTCATAAAACTTGAATGTTGCATTTGAATGTGCATTTACATACGTATGCTTACATGGCCCAGTTTTAAAATTCAATATCCATGCTTTTGTGGTGTATGATAGTTGTAGGTTTGAATGATGAAATGAAAAACTAGCATGCATAGGATGATAGTTAGATAAGCCTTGAATTTGTTTTCACAAGTGGTACTAGAACCTTGATTATAATGTTGATCTCATGAGGTATCTAGTTCTTTGTATTTACAAGTGCTATCTAACTAACAATGGTGTTAAGGATGGTATGTTGGTGCACTTCGATTGGTATCATGCTTCAAAGGTCCATTCTTTACACCTTAGCATCATTTGATAGATATTGCTTTCCCACACTTCTTATCTATGCATATATGCAAGCTTCAATCCAAACTCTTAGCATATATATAGGGGGAGCTAGTGCTATCAATTTGGGTTCATGAAAATTGACCAAATCCTTTACACATGGTAAGCAACATGGATTCAAAATGGTTTCAATTTATATCTTTGTGAAAGGGTTGTCATCAATTACCAAAAAGGGGAGATTAAAAGCTCTAGTTTGATTTTGGTGAATTGATGAAACCCTAGGTACTAACCTTTGGCTCTAAGTGATTATGATATAGGTTAGTACACACCAAGTGGTGGAGCAAGATGAAGTCCATGGAGGTGATGATGGACATGTGATGATGCTGATCAAGCTCCAAACTTGGAAAAGAAGAAAGAGAAAAATAAAATAGGCTCAAAGCAAAGGTATATTTGATAGGGTCATTTTATTTTTCCACTCAAAACACCTAGTGGGTGTCAGGGGTTTAGGATAGATAGCCATACTATCAAGATAGGAAAATCTTAGTTAAAACGGTTATCAAGTGCCACTAGGTGAAATGATTTATGCATATGCATTAGGACCCGGTGCGCTAACAATTAACCTTTGAAAAATGCTTGAAAAACTGGTAACACACGTGTACTACGGTGAGACACTATGTTGTTGGTTATTTGGAACCAAGGGTGAAGTGGTTGAGTTGTTAGAAAAAGGAAAAAGGGAAGAAAAGGAGAATCAGACTCTGTGCTCGTTGGAACCGGACCCTGAAGGGGAGTGGATCTGGTTGTGGCCCAACAGCAAGCAGGCAGAGTAGCACAGAGAGGCATCCATTCTGGACCGTGGCGGCGCACCGCTCTGGACTCAGTCTTGCCAGGTCCGCTTGGCCCACGGCTGCTGCGGGCGCGCAGACTCATGGTTCCCAGGCGAGGGGTCCTCGGACCAAGGCGTGTGGACATCTAGGACCAACAGAGGTGGGTCTGGCTCTGCGGCAGGCATGCGCACGTTTTCCTCACCGAGGGCATTGTAGCCTCGGACCTAGGGGCGGCGCGGGTCTGGCTTGTGAGTGTCGCGGGTCCGACGTGGGTTCGACGAAGACCGAGCGTAGTAGAGAGGAGTGCGCACTGCGCAGCGGCCTACAACTTCGGACACTTGGGCAGGGGGTCTGGACTACGGTGGTGTGGGTCCGACCCAAGCGTGGCCAAGAACATGCCACAGCGACAGAGAGACAGAGCACGCACTCGCACGACTTCGGACCACGTGGGGATGTCGCCTCGGACCGAGCGGCGCGGGTCCGGGTCGGGTTCATCACGCGCGTAGGGAAGCCAAGGGACGCGTGGTGGCCTCGAGTTCGCGAGTAGGAGTGTCGGACCATTGTGCTCGGTTCAGACCAGGAGGGGATTTTCGTCTCCGGAGCCTCTCTGGACTCCTCAGGACCTAGAGTTGAGTTGGTCTGTTCTAAGTCCGGTTGTATGGTCCGGATCTACTGGGCACGGTTTTGCTCATCGCTGGGATCTAAGGGTAGTGGTTGAATGGGTGACATGTGGCGACATCTTAGGGTCTGTACCTTTACTGTAGATGGTCCGGAACCTTGGTCCGGAGCCTCGGTCCAAACCTCTGAAAGGTTCTTGTTTGGTTTTGATAATTGAATGACAACCTAAGTGAACTAATGTGTTTAAATGTGAGATACACATGTGATTAGTTCACAAGTACACTTGTGTGAGCAACTCATGCCATGACGGTGAAGATGGCTTGGATTTGTTGCGAGGCTCACACATGTGATAAAGTAGCTCATTGCATATGAGACATGCATTGAGTCATGTGACTAAGGTGGAGAAGATCAAGACAAGACTTGGTTTGATGGACCGGTTGCAAGCGTCAAGGGCAAGTTAGAGGCTTTGGAGCGATGGACCACGTGGCGTTAAAGGTTGAGCAAGACTTGACGCCTATGGACGAAGAAAACAGAGAAAAGCAAGTGAGGTCAAAATCGATAAACCAATACGGTCACTTGATGATATGAAGTGGATCATATCATTTGAGATTGGTTGGTGCATGTGTTGCATCAACATTGGAGGAGATGGAATAGAATACGCAAAGAAAAAGTATAACCTATAGGGTATTTTATTTCACTGGTCATAGGTATGTAGAGAAGTTTATGACCGAGTTTAGGATAGATGGTCGTACTATCAAGAGGGGCAAACTTGTTTGCATATCGATCATCTTGTGCCATTCGAATGATCTAACTTTGCATCATTGTTAGGATCGAGTGGCGTGGTGAACTGAGTGCTAATCCTTTGGAAAATATTTGTGAAAAGCTAACACACATGCACAAGATGGTGGACACTTGGTGGCGTTGACACATTTGCGAAGAAAAAATTGTTGGGGTTAATTTGGATCAACTTGGTGAAGAAAAGGAGAAGAAAAGAGCAAGTTTAGTTTGTCCGAGGGTCGATAAACACAACCAAACTTGTAGCTAATGCATTGCCTAGCCTGGGGGTGGCAACGTCCTCTCTAATGTACCCTAGGTAAGGTGCACTGTCACCCTCTGCAACGTGCCCAAATCAACACGACCACCCTTTCGTATTTTAGGCATAACTCTTAGCTCCGAACTTCGATTTTAATGATCTAGGATTTTTTAGAAAGCTGATGAAATGCTCTACAAGCTTGAGGTGGTAGAAATCAAGTTTGAGCTGAAGGTGGCACCGCCATGATCACTGGACTGTCCGGTGCCTAGCACCGCCATATTTTTCTAGAGATGGGCGAAAATGCGTTTTGGGTGCCATAGGGGCATCGCCACCCCTAGGGCGGTGCACTGCCCTCCCTTGTTTGGTGCCAAGTTTGCCAACGGGTAGTTCAAATTAGCCGTTGCAATTCGACCATTGGGGCACCACCACCCCTTGTCCGGTGCTCGCACGTTGCTGTCTGGTGACCGCACAGAAATGTGTTCCAAGGCTCCAATGGCTCTATTTGGCTTAGAGGCTATAAATAGAGGTGGAGCTCGGTCTTGGCTAAGGCTGAGCACCCTTAAGGCTTGGTGGCTTGTGTTGGTGTGCTTGGGAACCCTCTAACTCACATACGCTTGATAGTGATCATCCGATTGAGTGTGGGTGTGATTCTAGTGTGATTGCATCGTGCGGTTGCATCGAGTGGCACTACATGATCGAGTTGCAAGCCAGTGAAGCTTGTTACTCTTGGAAGTTGCTACCTCCTAGATAGTTTGGTGGTGGTCTCCGTCAAAGCACGCAAAGAAGATTGTGCGGTGCTCCGGAGAAGTGGTTGTGAGGGGTGTTGTGCTTGCCCCGCGGGAGCCGCGAAGAGCAACTCTAGTTGAGCATGTCATTGAGCTACCCTCACTTGGTTCATGGGGTTCTTGCGGAGCCCAACGTGTGGGCTTAGCGTGGTTTCAATTAGCCACCGAGTCACCAAGTAAACGGTTGACACAACGGGGACTAGCGTGTTGGCAAGCATGTGAACCTCGCGATAAAAATCACTGTGTCATCATCTTTCCGTTGGTTTGTGATCCCCATACACAAGCTTGTATTTACTTTTCATACATTGTGCTTGTGTAGTTGCTTTTGTAATTAGTTAGCTTGTGTAGTTTGCTAGTTACCTTCTTGCTTGTGTAACATAGAAGTAACTCCGTTGCGTGACTAATTTCGTTTGAGTAACCTTATTAGTTACATTGCTTAGTTTGTGTAGCTAAGTAATTTGCGCTCTCTAATTTGGCCTTAGTTGCCTTGTTATTGAACATTGCTAGTAAGTTTAGACTTTGTGCTTTTGCATACTAGTTGTGTAGGAGCTCCCCCGTGCTTGAAATACTAGCGGCATATATTTGTGTAACCTTGCTCCTAGAATTGGTTAGGTGAACTCTAGCTAGCCCGACACCTTTGTTGCCTAATTAGGATCTTTATAAGGTGCTTGTGAACTTAGATAGAGGGGCGTAGTCTTGGCTAGACAAATAATTTTAATTTTGCATTTATTTCGGTTAGCTAGTGCAATTAAATTTAGAAAGGACTATTTACCCTCCTCTAGTCCACCATCTCAATCCTACAACCTCTCTGATGGACTAATGGCTATAACTTTTCGGGGGCTCTATAAATAGAGCTTGGACATGTTTGGCTCACTCTCTTAGTTATTCTTACATGTGATAGCGTCCTTTGAGCTGAGCAATCACCCTCCCACTCATCTCATTGTTTGATAGTGCAAATCAAAGTGAGATTGAGTGATTCCAAGTGTATTTGCTTGAGTGATTGCATCTAGTGACACTTGTGGATCGATTTGCTACGGTTTTCTTGTTACTCTTGGCGTTTGCCGATGCTTAGACGGCTTGGAGCAGTAGTGGAGGTTCGGCACATGTTGGTGATTATTCGTGGCCGACTCCGGTGATTTTGTGAGGTGTTCTTGCACCTATTTCCCGCGGGTGATCGCAGAAGGTGACTCTAGTGGATTGCTCGTAGCTTGTGGATCCCCATCTTGTGTTGGTTGTGCGGCACCCAGTTACGGTTAGGCGTGTGATGCCTATTAGCGCGTGAACCTCCATATGGGTGAATCGCTACAACGGGAACATAGCAAGCAAGTGAACCTCGGAGGAAAAATCATGGTGTCATCTTGTTTCCGAGATATTCATTGTGATTGATTGATCGTCACTTATCATGGCGGTATAACCCTCACTACCTCTCTTATACCTACTTTTCATATACTTGTTTAGTCAAGCTCTTTAGTGTAGCTAGTTTTGAGAGCTTGTTAGTTTGGTTAGTAAGGCTCTTTAGTTAGTCTTTGAGAGCTCACTAACTTAGAGATAGTGACCTAGCCATTATGTGATATAGTGATTATAGCAACTAGAATTGTGGATATGTGGCTTGTATTTTTTGTAGGCTAGTGCAACACTCACTTCGCCACTTAACTATCCAACCACTTGGCTTAAGTGCTGTTGTAGAATTTTTTATAGACTATTCACCCCCTTCTAGCCATTTAGGATATTTCACAGCCGCACCCTCTCCGTGCCGTGTCGTTGTCCCTAAGAGGGCAAACACATCCTCCGACATGTGTTGGGCCTACAGTGGGAGATGGTCCTTGAGGCCTTCCCCAATGTACCACGGTGGTGTGCTACCTCAGTGTCCACCTTAGCTCCAGACTTCCATGTCATATGAAATTATAGTCTCACAGAGTGTTAGGTTGTCTTGTAGAAGAGACCATCGCCTCATCTAACAAAAGTCAGAAGCAACAACTAGGGAGTGTGTTGTGGTGGGAGTAGTGGCTTTAGACTGGTAGGACCATGTCTAGTTCTTGCGTTTCGCTCCAAACTTTCTCTGGATAAAACTGAGCAGTGTGCAGACGTGGGGCCCTGAAATGACAACACATATATGGTTTGCGTTGAGTGAACAGTGGTTTTAACTCATCGGGCATGTGCGGAAGGCGATTTTTTTTTTTTTTTTTTTTTTGCTAGGGCTAACACTGCTATATGCCCGCGTTGGTATTGGTCTAAGAGAGCAAACGCATCTTCCGACGCTTGTTAGGCTTGCAGTGGGATATGGACATGGGAGAATCTAATATTTTTAGCTCCGACGCTCGTTCTTCCCTTACGAGTGTAGGTTCTAAAAAGCTTCTCAAGTCTATTTTATTTTACACCATTCGGCGCAAAACAACTTCGGGAGCTGGCGATGGAGGTGAGTAGATGTGGCCTAGCTGTGGGTGTCCTGAGATATCGTTGTCTCGCCACTTCAGCTAATCGCCACGAGTTAGGCCTTCTTAACAGCACAAGTAAAACCATCCCATGGAAAAAAAAGTCGCTTTCCGTTCGTTTTCTTTTCGTGGGAAGGCAAAGCCGAGCCAAAGCCAGCGCCGCCGCCCCCACACCCTACTCCCTCGCCGCCGCCGTCCCATGGGCTGCGTAGGATCTACCCCGGCCACCAAAGATGCCGGAGGAAGTAGCGGTAAGAGCTCACGATCCCGATCCCCAAGTTCTTTGCTTCGCTAGGCGAATCCGTGCGGTTGGAATCGGGGTTTTCTTGGGGAACTACGGTTCTTCGGTCTCAGGATTTCTAGGTCTCTTGCGAGGTTGCGATCTTGGGAGGGCTTTGTGCGGCGCAATGCGGTACTGGTTGGGGTGAAGGGAATTGCGACCGATCGTGTGGTTGGAAGGGATGGGGTCCTGGGTGGATTCCTTTAGTTCCAGTTGGGTCAGATTATCAATTCGAGGTCTTTGTAATTTTGTGAAGTCTTGGGGTGATAAGAGTGATGCCGTTGCGGGGGGCCCTATTATTGGTGGAATTGAATGGTTAAGGATCAAGTCGCCTGCAATTGATGTCTTGGTTTCCTGGTTGGTAGCTCGAATGAATTGCCAGAAGGTCGTCTTTCTTGGAGCCGTAGTGATTTGTGGAATCCTTTGTTCTCTAGTTATAGACATTTCAGTTTGTGAGGAAACATTCATGTGAATGTGAGGAACTGAGGATGGGCTGTGGGGCTTGTACTGCTCCTGTAATGGCAATAGCAGAGTGTTCCTTCTGAAATATCTAAGTGCCACAGAAGCCTGAATTGGACCTGCGTTTTGCTTTTGCATATTTTTACTGTTTACATTGCATAGAATTGTACTTTTGTGGGTTCAACTGAGTAGCTTATTTTCTGAATCATAATGGTCAATGTTTATTGAGGAATATTGTTCAAGCATTGCATTTGCATCTTGTTCTCAGCCATATACCCGTTGCCCTCTTGGTTTCTGGATAATCAGCTGCTTAGGTCACGCAATCACTAAAATTAGCTAATTGATATCAAGAATTGGCAGGAAGATAAACTTGCTAGTTGCCCTAGAAGATGCATATATTTGTGTTAACTAGACTACATAGTAAGGAGGTAGTTACCTAGCACAAAGAATAATGGTAGGAACTATAAAGGTTAAATCTAAAGACTAGCATTTTTTTCCTTTAATTAAAATGTGTGCAAGGGAATCACTGAATTGTTTACTCTCAATTTTATGTATAAGCATGTTCCTGCCTTGTATAGTGTTCTTTCACAGCAGTACTATCACTGTCATAACACTTTTACTGATTTACTACGATACTGATTTAACTTTGAAGATTCTACATGCTTAATTAACTAATATGATTTTTATTTTATAATATGCAGATGGCAATCATGGCACTAAGAAAGTGAGGAAGCCCAAAGCTTGGAAGCATCCCCAACCGATAACCATGGCCCAGCTCAGGCAGATGCGTGAGGAGTTTTGGGACACCGCTCCTCACTATGGTGGTCAGAAAGGTATTCTCATCTTTGGTTTTGTTCACTTGTCTTAAGCATATTGTTTGGTTTGTATAAGTTGAGCTAATTCATCTTCCTTTTATCTGCTTGGATACATAATTGCTTATATTTCTAATTGCACTCTTCTTACTCCTTGCACTAACCATTTTAAACCTTGTACAGAAATTTGGGATGCCCTTCGTGTTGCATCAGAATCTGAGGTATCCCATGCACAGGCTGTTGTGGAAAGTGCAGGCATAATTGTTTCTAATGCTGATCTGACTCTCTGCTATGATGAAAGGGGTGCGGCTTTTCTGCTTGACTCTTTTCCTTTCTGTTATCCTTTCACATTTGTTCATTTTTTTAATAGATCTGTTTTAACATTCCAGGTGCTAAGTATGAACTACCCAAGTATGTTTTGAGCGAACCAACCAACCTTATTCGAGACAGCTGAACGGCAGCCGTAGGAAGACCTACCGATGTAAAAACTGTAAATGACTGCAGATGCCAAATTAATCCCTTGCTTGAGTGTCCTGGTAACTGGAGCGCGCTTTAGTAACTTTCACCTTGCTTTGGCAACTTTCGGCAACAGGGTTTTCTACTGTTATTCGTAGCATACAGTGAACTCTTCCACTTCTAGTGTCCAGATAAAGCTTTTCGGTACCCTCGTCTATTGTTCTTGGTTCTGCTCTAAACATGAGTCTGCTTAGAATTCTTTGGAGTGAGAATGCTGCTTAGATTGTTCTCGTCCATTATCATGATACAAGTTGGAGCATACATTTTAGAAACATGTCACATCTCGTGCAATGAATTATATTACTTCCAGATTTAAATTTGTCTTGTAGAGTTAGCGGTTATTATCTGGTCTGAAATTGCAAATGAAATGCATTATAAGGAGTGAAAGCATCTAGGCTCCTAGTTAGGTTTCGGTGATTAATGACGACACGAGATTACTGTGACTAACGTGTGTTTTGCAGAGGCAACTTGAGTTAGGTCATGGTAATGGTAATTGATTGGGCAATTATAATTTTTGTGCCCCTATTGAAATCGTTTCGGTTTTCAAATGATGGACGACAAGGTTAAGGACGGACTAGTTCTAAATGTCGTTCGGCGTTGGAGAGACACTTAGTTTTAGGACCTTGTTTTTCCTTTGGCTATACTATTAAGGGGGTATGGACTAGTAGCTTGACCTAAGTGAGACTAATGGTTTAGGTGTGGTGCACATTTGTCAAACTTAGCACTAGGTAGCTCAAGGACAGTCCACAGGTCAATTGAAGTCGATGTTGTTCAGAAAAGTTGTCGAATTTGAGGTGAATGGAGACTTGGACATAGACCAGATGCTGGACCGGACGCGCATGCGTCCGGTCAGCTGTATAGCGCGCTGCAGGGGCAGAAGGATGACCGGACGCTGGCTCCCAATCAGCACCGGACGCGTAGGTCCTGACCAGCTATAGCAGCGTGAACCCGCTGTTGACTAAGGACCAGACGCAGGAACAAAATGTGACCGGACGCACAAGCTGCCAAGTCCAGTCAACATCAGAGAGTGTCCGGAGACGATTTTTGTTGACCTGACGCGTCAGGTGGATAGGGAGTCCGATCACACTAACGGTCATATTTCGGCGTTGGCTAGTGGAGTACTGACCGGACGCATCCGGTCACATCGACCGGTGCGTCCGTTCGCCCCGAAAACTGCTGAGTTGGACAGTAACGGTCATGTTTTGATTGGGGGAGTATAAATACTTCTACTCGTCTAACTTAGTTCTCTTGCCCATTTGTTCAGCTGAGAAACACCTTTGATGTGCAAGGGAGAGCAAGAGCCTAGTGGGGTGATTGAGATTTGTTAATCCAAGATTAAGGAAATCATTAGTGTATAGGGAATAGCAAGTGTGTATTCACTTTTCTCATTAGGCTTGTCTTGGTTAAGTGAGAGTTTGTGCTTGTTACTCTTGGTGATCGTCATCACCTAGATGGCTCGGTGGTGATTGGAAGCTTGATGATCATCCGGCGGAGCCTATGGATGACCTAAGTCATGGTGTGAGCGGTTGTGGGCGATTCACCGCGACAGAGTGTCGAAGAATTAGTCCGTAAAGAGCGCTTGATCCTTGCGCGGATCAAGAGTGAGCTACACCCTTGCACGGGTGCTCTAACGAGAACTAGTGGGGAGTGGTGACTCTCCGATACCTCGGAAAAAAATCGCCGCGTTCCTCTCCTTCTGTTTACTTTGAACATTTACATTTGAGCAATTCAATTTATGTCCTTACATTCTTAGGGTTGCTATGCTAGAGTGAGATTGGAACCTAGGGTGCAAAACTCTTGTGTAATAGAACAATAGAAACACCTCTAGGCAAAAGGGAGTGAAATAGGCTAAGTGTAGAGCTTAATTATTGCAAGAAATTTAGAATTAGTCCAATTCACCTCTCTTGGGCATCTTTATCCTTTTAAGGAGCAAATCACAATCTTGTTTTACATTATTGCAACATATCTGATGATACTGGAGTTTTGTGAAACCTAGTACAACGTGGCAGTGCTAGCAAGTCTGGGATCTTACAGGCTGAAGAGATTCAGTGCCTAATGCTGATTCGTCTAGTGGTAATGTGGCGTGGAGTCTGAGAAGAGCCTGAACCGGCTGAATGCCTCCATCGCCAGCAGCTCCAGATCCATCCCTCCGTCTTCGTTGGCGGCGTCATTGGGGTTCCTCCTCTCGCAGAGCGCAAACCGGCACACCGGGCAGTTGCCGTGCCCCTTCACCCAGGGGGCGATGCACCCCTGGTGGAACATGTGGTTGCAGGGCGTGATCGCCACCTGCTCTCCGGGCAGGAATGTCTCCAGGCATACGGTGCAGGCCTTCTCCTCTTCGGTGGTTGCCGGTGGTGTTGCACTCCTGGTCCGGAGGATGCCTCTGGCGCCACCGCTGCTGCCTTGCTTCTTCTGCAGATCCGGTGGCCTGTATTCCTGCTTCCTGAGCTGATCCATGGCCTCCCTGAATGGTGTGTATGGCTGCAAAGGGTGCCTGAGCACAGCATCAGTTGGCCAGATGCTACTGGTGATGATAGTGTCAAGTGTCTAAAATTTAATGCAACAGAAGCTCCGATTGAGAAGGCTTGAACTGTACCAGGAACTGGAACGCTCGAAAGGTAGTCTTCTGAACCTCTGCTCCAGAAGCCTCCCAGGGTAATCCTGGATCAAAATCCAAAAGTATAGCTTTGAACTTGCAAAAATGAACAGTTAAAACTGATGAAAGTATCTCATGATCAGAAGTGTGCAAAGATGAGAAAAAACAGAGTTGCTATGGATGTATGGTACGGTACCCCATGATGCAGAGGCCAAGGGGACCTCCTCCTCCTGGATGGCAACTGATGGTACAAGGCGTACTGAAGCTCACGAGGCACGGGGCCGTACTCCGGCCCGTAGCTCCCATCAGGCCGCCGGCCGTTAGTCATCTCGCCACTCCAGCGACCACCGGAGAGCTCTTCGAGGGCGATGACTGATGAGTTCTTTGAGGGTGTCGGTATGTTATAATCCGTACTTTTTAGCTTGTTTTTCAGTCGGAATAGTGTTTTTCTCTCACGACAAATCAACCGGAACAGTGTTTCGTTTTGATTTTTCAGCGAAGCGAACGGGGCTGACCACTCACCAAGTGGAATCAAGAATCAGGTACTTTGCTGCTGATGGCCACAGACACAGAGGCTGGGGTTGGGCATCAGGTTCTCCAAATCTCTCAGATCAGGCATTGTTCTTGGATTTTTTTTTGGGCACGAGGCTGAATGATATATTGCAGCACAGACAAATGGGGAGCATGTTCAGATTACTCAGAGAAGGGACATCCCTACAATTTCAAATGCACCATTCCATTTCACATGAGCCGCTGCACTACTGGGTTTCATTCGGTTAGGTTTGTTTGAGAATTGAATCATCAGGTTTTATTCAGTTTTCTAATGCTGACGGAAGATTCATGCCGAGGGATCCAGCTCCAAGATTGCTCGCCAGGTGGAATTAATAAGAATTTTCAACTTGAATGCACACATAAAGTGAGCATCAGATTCTCCTTCCTGCCACTCATGGTTACAAAAAAAACAGTTGCCGCAGCGGCAGCGAGTTGAGGTAGGCTAAAGACGAAAAATCCATAAGAGTCACTCACCTCATTCCTATCATGTGATATTGTGCTTAGAGCGAGCATAAAAACACAGATTTCTGAAGTTCTCATATTGCAGAAGATTATAGGATGGTTATCTGAAGATGTGCAATGTACATTTCCTACAACGAAATGCACTGACGACATTCTGCCGTGGCAGAAAATCATCTCTACATTTGTTAGGAAAAAAATTCATACAAAGTGATGACACTTGGCTTAGTTGACTTAAACTGGAAACTAGAGACCACCGAAAACATGCTCCAAAATTCATCTGAAACCAACCTATGCAGCTAGCCTCCCTTCGGAGCTGTTGCAGCTAGAATCTCTTCAGTCCTATGCACCAAAATCGAATCATGGAACCCTTTTGATCCTTGAATTATATCCCACTTCTGCTTGCGGAGAACTGCACACCACATAACTTCTTCAACCTTCCTGCTTCCTATGCATCGTACTTGCAAAGGTTCTCAAACCCCATGTACTCGTGTCGTGCAATCTTGTGAACCATGTTAGAGACGCCAACCCCACCTACAGGTTGAAAAGAGGATTGCTTAGGTAACGTGGTTCAGAGAGTGGGATTTGATCAATTCCAATCAAGTGTAGAAGATGGTACCGAGAGAAATCGCGCTGGCGAAGATCATGAAAGCCAGTATGAAGATGATAAGCGACGCCCGCCCTAACCAGTTGATCAACTTCCTCACCACATGCTGGCCGATGAGGGCAGCAACAAACGCCACAACGGTGAAATAAACAGCTGAAGAAAAGGCCAAGGAATCAAGTCAAATATGTGTATCACTGTTATTAGAAGAGAAAAATTGCATGAACGTGGAAGAAACAGCTTATACCATAAGGCACTGGAAACCGGTTCAAGAGGTAGTATTCGACAACCGACATGGAAGATGAGAACATCATTGCAAAGGTAGCCGTAGCACTTGAAACCTATCATAGAATTAGATATGGAGGTGTTTCAGTGTCAATGCATGATTTGAGCAGACATTAAAACAGGAGTAGGGAAAGCAGTGTACCTGGGGAGGGATGCCAAGCTCCAAGAACAGTGGCCCCATAATGAAGCCACCTCCGAGACCTAGGAGTCCACCGACTAGTCCTGCAGCTATACCGAATAGACCGTATACAACTACCTGATGAAATTTCATGGTAGTTTGTTCACTTCCCTTTGATGATAACACCCTCTTCCCACTCATCAGCCCAAATCCTTCATACAGTGTCACTCCTACTGACACTGGAACCTATGTCCAACCAGCAGAAAGATTTAATCATGTTGTGTTCGATACATGGGTGTGTGGCCAATATTGTAGATTTGTAACCACACTATTCTTTTATATTCTAACATTTCATACCTGGAGAAGGTTCAAGACCCAGTACCATGGGGAGCAAGTAGCAGTGTAATTCTAAAAACATGAAAGGAAACAACATAGGTGTTAAAATATTCCTGTTGAGAAGGCCCAAGGAAACTGGAAACTATTGGAGACAAATGATACAAATTTACACAATAGCCACTGAATATTAGACGAGGCCGATGTCAACGTCTAAATTTTAGAATGTAACTTTCTGCAGAAATCCTGACCTTTGTGACCTGAAGAACAAGGAATGCCACCCACACAAATGAAAGAAGACCAACCTCCTTCCAGTGAATGTTCTTTATAAGTGATGGCTGAAACAGTGGAAACTTTCTAGATTAAAATCCTTATAACTACAGTTTCAAAAGAATGCAGCTGAGTATATATATGATCATTAGATGTTTACCGCTTCATCTGATGAGAGGATTTTTTTGTTTGCTGCCGCACCTGGTCCAGTAGGAAGTGGTGCATACTCTGCTTCCTCACCTGAACGGTTGAAAAAGGTAAGGAATAGATTATGCATTTGTGACAAATGAGCACATTTATTTCTTTCTCTTACCTGCAGTTTGCTCCAAACGTTTTGCAGCCTCCTGGAAGAAAAGAAGTTTATCACATTACTATATTGTAGGATGTGAAAAATATGTAAAACAAAGCCTCATTGTTAACAAAGGAGACAAGGAAGTCACAAAAGATTACCCTTTGGATTATTGTCTCTTTCTTCCATGTCTCAATGCCCTTCAGAAAGGCTTTTGTGGATGTGCCTATTATCAAATTTCAAAGTGTAAGGTCATTCATGAACAATAGATGAGGTATTTCATAGTTTTGGGAAGTGGTACAAGATAAGCACCTAGGAAAAGAATTATCAGGAGAACTGTGACCAGCCAGTCAGGAAATATGACATTAAAAATAACACCAATGCTGATCCCAAGCATTAGCATAGGCTGAATGAGCACAGCTAGGTCATAATCAATCACCGGCATGTCCAAAGTCGGATGTTTTAGCTTGAGATTATAGTAAACAGTTGAAACAGACGCTCCCATAATCATACCTGTCCCAAAGAGTAAAACATCTCAATAAAAGTAGTAAAAAATGATGATCTACAAATAAATGGTTTTGTTATATAATGTTGTTATATTTTGTATAGATGTATAGAAATTTGGTAAGAAGATTTTTCTTTGAATCGCACAGAAAATAATGTAAACCAGCCATACAAAGAACAGATAGATAATTAGGTATTAACAACAAAAGAGTTCCAAGTACTCATGTCTCTACACCTGACAATAACATAAAAAAATTAAGTTTGCAAGTGAAAGGCAATATCCAACAAGCAAGGTGCATGCATGCTTATGGGCAACACAGTACTCGTATGCTGGAGTAGTTTAGAACCCAATGCAGTATCCTTGTACCTCTCATCCATGTTTTATATTTCTATTCCCTTTGTACAGCTTTTGACCTTTATAGCTCCCTTTTCTATGCATGAGATGAGGTCTAAATTGTGCTGAAAATCAAGTATTACATCCAACAAAGGTAGAAAGATGATGAGGTCTACGTTGTGCTGAAAATTAAGTATTACTTCCAACAAAGGTAGAAAGATGTATTCTGTCGACACATGTATCTATTAATTACCAATCATCACAGGAACCTGCATGGCATAAAAAAACTACTGAAAAGAATAGCAGCAACTACTGCTTTCAGGATATAATAAAACGATCCTAATTAGCCAAAGGCTCGCTTTCCAGAAGTATACTACAACAGCAACAGGACAGAAAAAGATACCAGATGAAGACACATACTACTGCACACATGAATCAACCAACAAAGGAAAGAATACACTAAACAAGCTCTACAAATCGATTGTGGACAGCGAAACTGTTGCTTTCGGAGCATGCACACAAGAGGAAGGATCCACAGGAAGCAGTTAGATCCTCACACTTTGATATCGCAGTAGATGATTTTGGGTCAAACCCAATGATGAGTGTCAGCATCGGCACAAAGATCCCGCCGCCACCAACTCCGCCAACGCTCCCGAATGCGGCACCGAAGAATCCGATCAGTGAGCCCAGCACAATTTGCCACCCAACATCCATTGGCTGTAGATAGCAACCAAACAAGATTCACCAAGTGAAAACATCATGTCTTAAAAGCAGTAAAGAATAACTTTTGACAAGTACAGGTCGGATCGGATCACGACAGTGCTGTAGGCCATCTCAAATTCAATAGAATATAGCTCAGTTAGTTCTGTCTGCATGACCCAAACTGGATTCCATGATAAATCCAGAGCAGATGAGCTCTGACACTCGGAGCCTACCAAACATATCCAACATTCTAACTTTGTAAACTTAACCAAACGCAAAACTGTTAAACTAGCAACTGAGCTCTGGTAAAACAAACAACATGCTCTTTCCGTAAAAAGAAAACAAAGAAACGCTGCGGAAAAAGAACGAAGCAGTCTGTAATTACCGGCCACACGTGCTGGTACGAGTTGCCGTCGCTCCTCCACATCAGATTGGCCACCTTCCGGAACAGGCTCATCTCCTCCTCCTCCGGCGCCACCGCGGCGCCAACCAGCGACAGCCCCCGGTCGGCAGCGACGGCGGCCGCCGCCGCTGCCGCGAACGCGATGGCCAGCGCGGCCGCGGCGTGGCACTTCCTCCCCATTGCTTGTCGGCAACTGTGCAGTTCCCAAGAACCGAAAAGAATCCAAGGAAGATTGGAAGGTCGGCTTTTGGTAATTGAAGGCGTTCTGGTGGTTTCGGGGCTGGGAGACGTGCAAAGGGCGCAACTTTTCTGGGATCCCAGGTGGTCTTCTTGGAAGATTGGAGTGCACAGGACGAGGAAATTAAATAAAATAAAACTGCAGAAATGGCGGCGGCGATTGTTCAGAGCGGAAGGGGACCTGCAGCAAGTGGAAAGAGGGAGATGCAAATTGGCAATTGCAATGGGGGAGAGGAATTGGGATGTGTGTGCAAGGGAGGGATAGAGAGAGCGAGCGGCAGGGAACGTGTGAGCTGTGGCTGTAGAAGACGGGAAGGCAGTGCCAAATTTAGAAGATCGACCTTTTTGTGTGTTTGGCCCCCGTACACTCTCATTTTTCTACAGAGCTCGGTGCTGTGCTGCTGCTTCTTTTCTTTTCCCCCCTTTTATTACGTGGTTGCAGAGGTTTTGTTTTCTTGTTTGGGTGTTTTCCACTTGCAGAGACGGCGGCAAACATGTCATGTCATACTTTTTTTTAATGATATGTCATGTTATACAGAGCAAAATACTCTACTCCACTTAAAATCTTTCTCAGATAAATTATTCTGGCTCTGCTCGCTGCAGCTATGGATGCAGCAGCTCCATGGCTGTACAGTTGCAAGCTAGAGCCGCCGCAAATAACAAGGTGTGTTTGATCCCTAAGCTAAAGTTTAGCCTCACATCAGAATATCTGAATGCTAATTAGGAAGATTAAATATAAGCTAATTATAAAACTAATTACAAAAGCCGTGGCTAATTCGCGAGATGAATCTATTAAGCCTAATTAATTCATCATTATCACATATTAAATGTAACACCATATTATCAAATCATAGACTAATTAGGCTTAATAGATTCGTCTCGTGAATTAGTTCTCATTTATGTAATTAGTTTTATAATTAATCTATATTTAATACTTATAATTAATATCAAACATCCGTGGCTAAACTTTAGCCCTATTGGATCCAAACGGGGCGTAACTTGTGTCACGTTTGGAAGGTCATTAACGTAACAGCAAAGTTAATGATCCACCCCCACTGTCACTGTGTAGATTACTGCCTGCAGGCATAGGTCGAATGAATACAATATTGCAGCTTGGGGTGTCCAACTTGATGATAATATATACTTACCATTTCAAATTCCATAGGAATGGTATGACTTTGATTTGAAAAATCATACCATGTCAGGTCCTCTCACAAATTTACTCTTTTATTAAGCAACATCAGATCACAGTTGGTTTATATAATAGTAAAAGGTTTGCGCTCAAACTTCAACTAACAAGGCTGGGGGTCCAAACATTCATATCACAATTGTTTATAAATAAATGTTCCCCACCAAATTTCCAGGAGGCATGGCGTGTTGGGATTTGCCTGGTTATTATATACTCCATTCGTTCCAAATTATAAGTCGTTTCGACTTTTTTTGTTCATCTATTTTACTATGTTTCTAGACATATTATTATATCTAAATACATAGCAAAAATAGATGTAAAAAAAAAGTAAAAGCGACTTCTAATTTGAAACGGAGAGAGTATTATTATTATGGCAGTCCCAATAGTAGAAACCACAGATAGTTTCTATGCTTATTAATTCATGTAGACACTACACATAAAAACTATGTTCACAATGGATAGTTTCTACATAATAATTTTTTGTCCAATTACATGTCTTCTCTCTTCATTATCTACCAATTACATCTCTTCGTGTCTTAATTCTCGTGTAGACATGGTTTATTCTCTAAGAAACCATTTCATCGTCTCTCTTCTTAAGTTGCTGTTTCACGTCATCTTTTTGCTTAGTTGACACCCTAATTAATGAAGATAGAAACCATTTAGCTAGTTTCTTGGTTGTGCCTTATGTATTAAAAATGCGTGTAGGATACACTTCCATTTAGCTGAAACAATATTCTGAGAAATACATAACTCATACGTAATCGATATCAACTTCATGTTATAAATCTAACATTAAAAACTACAAGAGGTGGAAAGTAGCATTTTAACAGAAATTTTACAGTATTGGGCCACTTGCCTTCTTAGGTAAATGCATACATACAAGGAAAAATTATTTCTGCGCATTGTCAAAAGGGATTAGAAAAATAGTGAAACTAATATTTGTGAACATAGCCATTTTTAATGATAAACTAAAATGCCATGTTGTTTTTCTTTCTGTCCTCTTGTAAAATTAAAAAAAAGGGTTTTCATTTCCCGAGACATACTTTGAGCTACAGGTATAGTGGAGAATCTATAGCTACTGCTGCATTTTTTGGACCCGTGAAGAATATATAAACAAAACGTTCCCCTTTTTCAAGAAAAAAAAAACAAAAGCTTCTTTTGGTGCTCTCCTTCGTTGAGGACAATGAACCTAGCTTCCTCGTCATCGTCGATGGCTGCTTGCCAGTATGCATTGCCACATTGTCATGATCATCCCCTCGTACCTCATGGAATGCAGGCTTCATGCCACAAGGCCCACAAATATTGGACCCGTGGTCCTCTTATATATATATATATATATATATATATATATATATATATATATATATATATATATATATATATATATATATATATATATATATATATATATATGTATGTGTGTGTGTGTGTGTGTGTGTGTGTGTGTGTGTGTGTGTGTGTGTGTGTGTGTGTGTGTGTGTGTGTGTGTGATCAATCTTTTTTCAACCACGCAAATTTCATTTTTAATTTGGTCGGGCAAACTTGCAATATTTGATGTCCTTTTCGTGGAGGTTGGTCTGGTTGATTGTTGAGGGCTAATGCCATGTTTAATAACATGGTATGGACTAGTAATCATTTTCGTCACATAATTTAACAAATTGGATATAGTTCAGTTGATCGTGAAATAATCATGATTTTAGAAGCCTTAAACTGGTATTTCATTGAAGTATTACACAAGTAACCCAGAACTAATGAAACTACTTAAAGGCCCTTGTGATCATCAGAAGATACACCTAATTAATCACCCTGTTTTATTTGGTCTCGGCACAAGTTCACGGGGCGTGGTCCTGCATTTTTGTTTTGTTTATATATATACACACACTCTCTCTCTCTCATGTAGTGAGGATGCAGATGGAATTTTCCTTGGTCCCCATCTTTTTGGCAATTGTATAAGTATAATAGATATGCTGCACTGCATCTCTAGTTCACTACGTACCCATCTGGTAAGGGCACCACCAAATACACATGACGATACTAGTAGTAGTATAGACAGTAATCCTATATACCAAATACACATGACAAGGTGACCTAACACGCCTTAATTTTTTTTACTTTTGTGTTGTAAAAAAAAAAACTCGTTGGGTTGAGGTTTGGCGTGCAGAACTTGCATTGTTCAAGTAAACCCAAGTGAAAAAAAAGGAAGGCGCTGTTGAACAGGATCTGCGCTGGAAACATATAGCGCGTCAAAGTCGTCAACCGATTAATAACTCACTCTTCATATTCTTTTGATTTGATTTAATTTGATGATCGACCAAAAGTAACAAGGACGGATTATTGGAACAGTGTGCTGCCAACAACGATTAACGGCGGCGGTGGGAATTGAAAGGAGAGGACGACGACACGACGCGACACGTACCGGTCGGGATCTGGAATGTGACAAGCAGCAATGTCTCGTTTCGCCGGTAGGTATTTGGTGAAGGATGCGACAATCGTCTGCTCGTTGTCTTATAAGTCGTATTTTTTTAGTTAATGAATAATATTTTTTTTATAATAAATTAATCAACAGTGTTTTTAGTCGTGCCTTATCAGAGGACAAATCTTTTTTTTTTCCCCACGTCTTTGCAAATCACGAGAGCACGGAAGTGGCCACCCGGTTCCGGGATGGGTCACGACAGTGCTAGCTGTTTTGTGGTTTTGGTAGGATCCCGGACGGACGCGCATATAATTCGGCTCCGGCGGTACACCCTACCCTAACCGGTGGCCAGCAGCTTGCCGCGTCGTCCTTTAATTTGTATCACAGTACTTCTCTAGCTACACAATTCAATGGGCTAGTTAAAACGAAAGCTAGTTTTGTTGTCATGTCTCTCCTACGCTGCTCTGTTCAAAGCTAGCTTCAAAATGTTGGAGTAATCATTAGGACCGAACTACAAAGACTTGAAAGTGACAACCATTTCATTAAAGAAAACATGCATGTACTACTAAAGCGCCCCGACATCTATCGTGAATGAATGGATGGGAGGATTAGCTTTACTACAGCCGCTTTTCACCCCTTTTCTGGGTGAGATATATCATAACATGCATGTACTACTAAAGCGCCCCGACATCTATCGTGAATGGATGGATGGGAGGATTAGCTCTACTACAGCCGCTTTTGACCCTTTTTTGGGTGAGATATATCATATATGAAACTGACAATCAATGAACAACTCTACTGTAGAACTGACCTTCGTTACTAGCATATCATTACCGGTTACTTTCAAACCGGCAATTATAACCCTTCACTACCCGTTCATAACTTGAAAATACCAAAATGATCGGGGCTCCTAAAGAATCGACAGTAAAAGTCTCTATCACTATAAGTTTAAGCCTTCATCTGGTAGTGATACTGAGACTAAGACTATTACTGGCGATTGGTGGCTTAAACCGGCAGTGACATTTCTCTGCCGGCTCGTGGCTATAGCCGACAGTGAAAGAGATCCTATCACTACTGTCTAATGGCTTGTGGTTTGAAACGGTAGTAATAGCTGCACAGTATAAAACCATCCTTCATCCTCCCTCCCATCTCGAGCACACCTTCGAGGAGGCGCCTTTTTCCACCTATGAGGACCGGCAATCTCGAGATTGATGAAGTCACCAAAGCCGCTTTGCTGTCGAGGGGCACGTCGCTATCACTGAAAATTTTGTTTAAATCTGAGATATGCCACCTACCATTGACGTGCCGACCACTGAAAGAATAGCGTTGGTAACTCCTAAAATAAATCTAGAAAAATACAAGTACTCGTGCCAAGCCGAGAACTTAACTGGGTGGATTGATTTCATCATAAAAATCCAACTAGATGAACTATTCTCGGTTCGCGATCTCAATCCCTGTTCGCTTGAACTTATCAGCACGATTTATCAGCCATGGTAAACACAGCCGCAGCCGGCTTATCAGCTGCAAAAACCATCAGTCGAACAGCTCCATATCTCTAGGATTGAGGATTGAATCGTGCGAGTCCTCAATCCTAAATCTATATATATCTCTAGGATTGAGGACTGAATTGTGGATTCGTGGTCGGTGGATGAACTCGGAACTTCTTCTGTTGATTACATTTTTTTAAAAAAAAAAAGGATTGAGGACTGAATCGTGGATTCGTGGTCCGTGGACATGGTGTGCTCAATTGCTCATGTGGACACCACACCAATCTGAGTGCTCTGTATGCATTGTTGTTGTCGCGTAGTAGGTAACACGTGCGTTACACGGTTCAAAAAAACACGTGCGTTTGCACAGAAGAATAGAAGATCACACATAAGTATGCGCATGCTTTCTAGTATCAGAAGAAAGAAAGAAAGAAGGGGCTTTGGTGTTCTTGCTCCTATTTTGAAGTGTAATTATGATTTTGTCCTCGTTTTTTTAATTTTGTGATTTTGTCCTTCACTACTAGCAAGTCAATGCGATTTTGCTCCTAGTCAACGGTCAAAATAGAGGCAAATTCACAAAGATCAAGGGCAAAATGACATTGACTTGCTAGTAGTGAAGGACAAAACCACAAAATTAAAAAAATAAGGACAAAATCACAATTAACCATCTAAAGTAGGGAAAGAACACCGAAACTCCAAGAAAGAGTACACGCATTGTCTAGCGAAGATGAGTAGATGACGCCTTTCGTCCAGCGGCCCCTGCAGTGCCAGCGCAGCAGGAAGGTTGCACTGGAAAGAGAAAGAAAGAAAGAAATAAAAAACTGCAGTACGCTGGAGATCGAGTGGAGAAGAAAACTTGAAAGAGGCAACCAGATCAAGAAAACGAATCTGCAGATCAGATAAGGAATAAGAGTTATGTATTTGTCGTATCTGTGCTGAGCTCTGCAATTCCAGATAAAAACGGGATAGGAAACTCTGTTTTCCTGCTGACCTGCTTGCTGTTCCTTCATCCTTATCTCCGGAACCGCAAGTAGCGAAGCTCCACCATAATCTTTAGCGTTTTTGGAGAGTGACGTATACAGGTGTATACGAGAGCATTAAGGATGTTATGCTGTTTTTTTTTTGTCAACAAGCCATCGTAACTTCTGGGTGGCAAAAGGTTATCAAGACGCCTTTGCCAGAGCCTTGCTAAGGCCCAGTTTAGTTCCCTTCAAAAATGCCAAATTTTTTAAGATTTCTTGTCACATTGAATTTTTAGACACATGTATGAAATATTAAATATAAATAAAAATAAAACTAATTACACAGTTTAGACGAAATTCACGAGATGAATCTTTTAAGTCTAATTAGACTATGATTAGACAGTAATTGTCAAATAACAACGAAAACTGCTACAGTATCATTTTGCCAAATTTTTCGGCATCTAAACAGGCCCTAAGTGAACACACTGCTTGCTAGTGAGCACAAAGAGCTAGTGTGTTTAGGTTGGAGAAAAAGCGTGCAAGCTAAGGCTCAGTTTGTTTTGTCCATTCTTAGATAGAGGCTCCGTTTGCTTCGCTGAAAAAATAAGCTGAAATATTGTTCCAGCTGATTTGTTGTGAGAGAAAAACACCGTTTCGATTGAAAAACAAGCTGAAAAAGACGGATCATAAGAGAAGCGAACAGGGTCAGAGTTTTTCCCCTCCTAAATTTGAGCCCCTGTCACATCGGATGTTTGAGACATACATGGAGTATTAAATATAGGACTAATTACGAAACTAAATGCATAGATTGAGACTAATTTATAAGACGAATTTTTTAAGCCTAATTAGTTCATGATTTGATAACGTGGTGCTACAGTAAACATGTACTAATGATAAATTAATTAGTTTTAATAAATTCGTCTCCCGGATTACTGATGACTTATGTAATTTGTTTTATTATTAGTATTTAAATACTCGATGTGACATTCCTATACGACACCCGATATGATATTCCTAAACATTAATCCTGGATTTAATCACCCCCGTTGACACCACCTGGACCCTACGAGACATATGTAGCAGAAGTGCAAGCAGGATGCTGCCAAGATCTCTCTGCAAATAGCCAAGATATATACCAAGGCAGGAGAGGCACACGGGAGCAACATCACGCTGGGCCGCTGGTCCATGGGATCTCTCGCTTTCAATCGCACGCCCGGGCCCGTACAACATCATGCTGGCATGGCATGTGAAACAAAACTCACCAACACCACCTTGCGTCTCCACTCTCCATCACCGAGGTGGGGCTCAGCTGCGCCCCGACCGTTAGATCCACATCCACCGGAGGATCACGCCGTCGCTGGCCCCACAATGGAACGGCCAGCTGAACCAATGTACAAAGACTACGAGGTTTAAACAGGGCCTGTTTGATTGGGTGGCTAACCCTTAATCAAGCTCCACTATAAATAGCCTGAAGCCAGATCCAACTAAGCCACTTTAGAGATCCTGGTCTGGCCCTGAAAAAAGGAGATGGAGATCTGTTTTTCGGGCTCCTGGCTTGGCCAGCGCTCTGGCTCCCGTCACGTCACCTCTCGGTCACAACGCGGAGATCATCCCACGGCGCTCGACGGCGAGCTCGCGAGGTGGCCGTGCTCCAGGCGTTGGGAAAGGCTGCTTTCCACCTTTGCTGGCGAGCGCCCCTTCGACAGCGAGCTCCCACGGTGGCAGGGCGGGGGTCCCGCGGGCGTTGAGAAAGGTCGCTTTCCACCAAGGGAAGTCGCTGGCGAGCGCGTCCCGGAGCGGGCTTAGCTCGAGGCCGAAGAGCAGCAGGGAGATGATGTCGCGGAGCCTTGCTGTTGTCGAGTGCGCCATGGATCCGGCTTGAGGAACTAGGCCAGCGCGTCGCGGATCCGCTTGTGGTCGGCGCCCATCAGGTCCAGGATGCTCTTCGCCAATCGATGACGCCAGCAGAGGCACGATTCGAGCGGACGTGAATGTGTTGGATGTGAGTGAATGTTTAGGCCTTCTAATCCTTTATGCTGGATCTACTGACAAACATTGCAATGTGTAGCTGAATGCATCAATGAACATTGCATAAGACCATAGAGAAATTCGTGCATGTTTACACTACAGTCAGTTATGTAAAAAAATACTTCATCTACTGATAGATGGTTCGATTTCGAGTGAATCAAGAGCCTCCTATTTTACTTGTCTTCTGTACATGCTGTTTGGTCTTCTCTGCCGGTTGAATTGCAACGTATTCGCCTTCAGAATCATATGACTTGACCTGCAGACTGAAGTATGGATCTTCTCGTGGATCATTGCCAAGTCCTGCTGCTCGTCGTGGTTGCCCGGCTCGCGATTCGCGCCTTGCTGCTGCCAAGTGTCGTGCTCGTCGAGGATGTCCACCACTTGTTCGATGAAAATCCTCAAAGGGGGTATCCTTATCAATTCAGAGAAGAGGTGACAGTATTAAAACAAACCAGGCAACCAAACACACGCTAGGGCAAGTCAGGCTTAGAAAGCACAGACAACCAAACAACCCGGGATTGACTTGATGGAAGCAGGGCTGTCCAGGTTTCGATTCTAGCTAGTATGGATGAAAACGGTACGGATATTTATTCGACTGTCCGTTCGACCGAACAAATATGAACACTTATCTAGATAGTTACTCGGATATCCGTAATTTTTTTCGGATACGGATACTAAAACGGATATCTTAGGCGGATATCAAATACGGATGTAATATCATCGATATTCGGTGGATATCGGATAATCCGGATAAGTATCGGATATATCCGGATATTTAAAAACGGATATTATCCGGATATTATTCAAACGACCTTGGATGGAGAAATGATCAAAATAAAAATTATAGATCTCAAAAAGTTATGAAACTTTGTTGTTTACAACTTTTTCATTTGAAATCATTTAGTGCTTCAAAATTTAAACCGTCCAAACTTTCTCAAATAGAAAACTAGTTTATAGGCGTCAAAATTTAAAAATCACAAATTTGAACCATCCAAACTATCTCAAATGGAAAGTTGACCAAAACAACAATTGTAGATCTTGATGAGTTGAACAAACTTGGTATTCAAAACTTTTCAATTTGAAGTCATTTAGAGTTCATAATACTAGAGTAAAAGTATTGTTTTTTCATTTGACCAAATTTGACTTGGTCAAACTTGCTCAAATGAGACACTAAATGACCTCAGATGAAAAAACTCTGAATACCAAGTTTGATCATCTCAGCAAGATCTACAATTGTTACATAGCTCATTTTCCCATTTGAGAAAGTTTTATCAAACACTAGTCACAAATTCTTGAATCTCAGACTTTTCTGAAACTATGTCACACACTTGTGAAATTTGAACTATATTTTGTTCAAACTTTCTAAAATTAAAAAATGGCCTATATAAGTATTGTAGATCTTGATGAGATGAACAAACTTGGTATTCAAAACTTTTCAATTTGAGACAGTCTAGGGTTCCGAAAACTAGTTTGTAAACGTCGAAATTTAAAAATCATAAATTTGAACCATCCAAACTATCTCAAATGGAAAGTTGACCAAAACAACAATTGTAGATCTTGATGAGTTGAACAAACTTGGTATTCAAAACTTTTCAATTTGAAGTCATTTAAAGTTCATAATACTAGAGTCAAAGTGTTGTTTTTTCATTTGACCAAATTTGACTTGGTCAAACTTGCTCAAATGAGACACTAAATGACCTCAGATGAAAAAAACTCTGAATACCAAGTTTGATCATCTCATCAAGATATACAATTGTTACATAGCTCATTTTCCCATTTGAGAAAGTTTTATCAAACACTAGTCACAAATTCTTAAATTTCATATAGACTTTGTGAAACTATGTCACACTTGTGAAATTTGAACTACATTTTGTTCAAACTTTCTCAAATAAAAAATAGCCTATATAAGGATTGTAGATCTTGATGAGCTGAACAAACTTGATATTCAAAACTTTTCAATTTGAGACAATCTAGGGTTCCGAAAACTAGTTTGTAAGCATTAAAATTTAAAAATCATAAATTTGAACCATCCAAACTATCTCAAATGGAAAGTTGACCAAAACAAGAATTGTAGATCTTGATGAGTTGAACAAACTTGGTATTCAAAACTTTTCAATTTGAAGTCATTTAGAGTTCATAATACTAGAGTCAAAGTGTTGTTTTTTCATTTGACCAAATTTGGCTTGGTCAAACTTGCTCAAATGAGACACTAAATGACCTCAGATGAAAAAACTCTGAATACCAAGTTTGATCATCTCAGCAAGATATACAATTGTTACATATCTCATTTTCCCATTTGAGAAAGTTTTATCAAACACTAGTCACAAATTCTTAAATCTCATATAGACTTTCTGAAACTATGTCACACACTTGTGAAATTTGAATTACATTTTGTTCAAACTTTCTCAAATGAAAAAATAGCCTATATAAGGATTGTAGATCTTGATGAGATGAACAAACTTGGTATTCAAAACTTTTCAATTTGAGACAATCTAGGGTTCCGAAAACTAGTTTGTAAGCATCGAAATTTAAAAATCACAAATTTGAACCGTCCAAACTATCTCAAATGGAAAGTTGACCAAAACAAGAATTGTAGATCTTGATGAGTTGAACAAACTTGGTATTCAAAACTTTTCAATTTGAAGTCATTTAGAGTTCATAATACTAGAGTCAAAGTGTTGTTTTTTCATTTGACCAAATTTGACTTGGTCAAACTTGCTCAAATGAGACACTAAATGACCTCAGATGAAAAAACTCTGAATACCAAGTTTGATCATCTCAGCAAGATCTACAATTGTTACATAGCTCATTTTCCCATTTGAGAAAGTTTTATTAAACACTAGTTACAAATTCTTGAATCTCATAGAGACTTTCTAAAACTTTGTCACGCACTTGTAAAATTTGAACTACATTTTGTTCAAACTTTCTCAAATGAAAAAATGGACTATATAAGGATTGTAGATCTTGAATCCATGACCATGAATCCATGAGCTTGGCTATTTCTACTCATGCCGCGAAGATTGGTGCTTGTATGATGTTTGATGTATGATGTATCTGTATCTTTATCTTATTTGTTGCTTTACTCTTTAGTCTTTTGGCTTAATCTAGATGGATTATGGACTCATAGAGTGGTGTAATGGTTTGCGCACGTATGATATATATATATATATATATATATATATATGCTGTTTTTACTCAATATCCGAATAGATATTTGTATCCGACCTTCTCCGAATTCGATTCATACCGTATTCGATACTCATTATTCGTATCCGTAACCGAGTCAATCCGTATTCGTATATGTATCCGAACGCTATCCGTGTCCGAATCCAAATTCGAACAGAAATATGAAAACAAATATAATATGAGTGATATCCGTTCGTATCCTATCCGTTTTCATCCCTACTAGCCAGGCTAGAAGTTAGCCACCCAAGGCCATACCATGCCAGCTTGTATGAGGGGGATTTTTGACTCTGAATCTGGAGTGCTCAAATAATTTCCCGTAGCACTGCACAAGTAGAGGGATACGTACAAGTTTTTGTTTTCCTCTGACTAGCTAGGATTCGCATCAAATTCTTTCCTGGCCAGCCAGCAACCTTTTTCGTCGTCATAATATATAAAAAAAGAGGGAACCCCTTTAGGGGGCGTTTAGATCCAATTTTTTTTGGATTTTGGCTTACTGTAGCATTTCGTTTGTATTTGATAATTAGTGTCTAATTATGGACTAATTAGATTTAAAAGTTTCATCTCGCGATTTCTCACCCAACTGTGCAATTAGTTTTTTTTTCGTCTACATTTAGTACTCCATACATGTGCCGCAAGATTCGATGTGACGGATACTGCGCAAATTTTTTTGAAATCTAAACAGGCCCTCAGTGTCTTGCATTGCATTGGCCCCTCTATTCATGATTGAATGCTTTGACCACTGCGGATTTGTTGATAATTAATTATTGCTTCTTGACAAGATTGATTCTGACGAATGCATGCTTTCAGATGACAAGCCCTATGTCAGTGAATTTCCACTTTTCCAGTATACTGTGCATTCCAAAATGAGCCCCTTTTGCATGGTATAATCATCAGGGATAATGTACATACATGGCTCGGGATTTACGACTCCATCCATCTTAGCCAGTGCACAGATAGATATTGGTAATCAAGATTGGGCATCAATCAACAGCATAACATTTAATTTTCAGGCGAGAGGATACCGTTACTCTGCCACTGCTTGTTATTTAATTTAATTAAAGAAAAAGCAGGGTGCATTGATGCACGGTCCATGGAGAACTTTAAACCAACCATCCTCTGTTTGTTTGGCTTGTTTGGCTGATAAACCATGCTGAAAGTACTGTTGGCTGATTTGATATGAGAGAAAAATACTGTTCGTTGGCTAAAAAAGTACGGCTTATAAACCAAACAAGCCCAAACGAACATGACGTATATCCTGCACCCCATGTGCGGCATGCCGTGCAGCGGAGTTCACATATGCTGATACCACCTCCGTCAAAAAAAAAAAAATTACAATTCTAAAAAGTGTCACGTTTTAATACCTTAAATTTGATCAATTATAAATAAAAATATATCAATGTTTATAATACCAACCATTAGATTAATTACAAAATGTATTTTCATAATAAATTAATTTAAAGTCATAAATATGAATATTATTCACTAGAAACTTGATCAAATATGAATAATTTTTCGTGGCACGCAACTCATAGTTGCATTCTTTTTAGGACGGAGATAGTATTATAGTACTTACTACTAATCTGTGCAAGGACAGAAGAACAATATATGAAAATCAGCAGGTTGTTGTACGTCAAAGTCGGAGCAAAGAAAAGAAAAGTTGTAGCCTGTTCGTTTCGGCTGAATTGGCTTATAAGCCATGGCTGAAAGTACTACTGGCTAGGTTTGGTGTGAGATAAAAATATTGTTCAAGCCGTGGATTATAAGCCAGATAAGAGTGAATAAGCCGAAAGGAATGCTGATGAGACAGACCCATCTGAGTTCTCTGATCAGATGAGCTTTGAAATGTCTAGCAATAAATTGTTCCAAAAAAAAGGTCTAGCAGTTATAGAAATATGAAGAAAGAAAGAGGGCATTTATATTGGTTGACGCAGCATTCAATAATCATTCTCTCCAGAACAAGCAAAAGCTCAGTCTTCGTATCATTCTTTCTTACAAATAATAATTTAATGCCCACCGAGTTCCTTGCAAGTCTCGGCCCTCAACAGATTGTAACTGTGAATCAGTGATAGCTACTTCACAGTTCACACAATCGTCTTGCTTGAGAACCCACTTACTCATTGCATGAGGAGGCAAAAGCAAACATGGTGACAGTCCAGAAAAATTGGCTGATTTAGCCCTTGAGCTATATAATATATGGTGAGCATACTATATACTAATTTCTTGATTATTCTCTGCCTCCATATATCAGACCAGTGATCCCAAAAGTTTGTACTTTGGTTTTGATGCTAATATATTTGAGTACTTGTCAAAAAAAAAAAATCAGATGACAAAAAAAAGCACATACAAAAAAAAAAAAAACAGAGCATGGGTGACTTCTTGCCTGCTGCCAAGAGCTGTGTGTGGGACCAGCCATCAACGGATCCTGTGCATCTCGCTCGCGCCTGCCGCCTGCACACAAGATCACGATGGAATCCCAATCCTCAAGAAGAGAAAAAGAATTGGTTCCTTAACAGAGCTAGAGATCTGAAATTCAGTAGTTCGGATCAGAAGAAGAATTACATTGGAGGGGATGCAAGCTCGGAGTATCTGTTTGTATTCTGACTGGGATGAAATTCTCTCCTGGTCAGAAGTAAACTTTTTAAATCAAAAGGATCTTTGTTTTTTCTTTGCCTCTCTACTCGGCACAGTGCTTTGAGCCTTCGACCAAGCGAGAGCTAGGAAACAGCGTATAGATAATTTATTTTCTGACAAGATGGTGGCAAATGCTCCTCACAAGCAGTGGCAACGTAGTACAGTTAATATGTATGCACACAACAGGCTAGGAGGGGCATAACACAATCATTAGAGGAAAAGACGCATCTTAGTGCCGCGAGCCTGCTATATATTACCTCCGTCCGTGAAAGAATGTAATTATGGGTTGCGTGCCATCTAAAGTGGTCACATTTAACCAAGTTTCTAGTAAATATTATTCACATTTATCACTTCAAATTAATTTATTATAAAAGTACACTTTGTAATTAGTCTAATGATATTTATTTAATATTATAATATTTATACTTTTTTTATCTATAATTAATCAAAGTTGATAAACTAACACATATCGATGAGTAGTGAGATCTCTAACTGCTGAGAGGCCTTGCACTTGCACTGGAGAGTGGGAGGCAGGTGCTCGTCAGTCTGGATCCAGGAACATGGAGCAGAATGGCTGGTAGCTAGCTAGATCCAATCTCTCATTTCTCTAATAATAGTACAGTATAATAATAATGTTAGCGACATACTAGTAATGAATCGTTCCCATAGCTAGCAGTAGGGTCAAACCATGCATCATCACATGCATGCATATATAATAACCTTTTTCTTTTACTACAGGATAGATGCATAATCATTCAGAGAGCGTGTGGAGATGAAGGATCCCGTACCGTACCATTTTTTAAGGATGCCGTCACTGTAATGCTGGCGTGGCACGACTATTTTTTTTTAGTGCGCATCAAGTGGACGGTAATTTTTGTCTCTTGGCAGCAGGTCAAAGCTTGAGACGTAGTAAGCAACAGCAACCCTAGACAAGACGGAAGAAACTCCAATCCAATACAGAGATGCGTCGTGCCAATGTTGTCGACCACACAGAATCGTGTGTTTCGTGCAGTGCCCGTGCTGCATGCATCCGACGACACTGACCTGGGCACTATTTTTTTTTTCTTTTCTGGCAGTGACACTGCGGGCGGGACAATGCTGGGCTCGCCCATGTGTGTTGCCGCTACGCATAAAACTGTACTGCCGCCCGTGCACACAGTGGCTGTTCAGAATCTGGTGGTGGTGGGTGCTGGTAGTAGTTGGAGCGTGTTTGGGCACCACCACCACCACCGTGCGGGTGCGCGTGCGGGTGTGGGCTGTGCCATGGAAATCACGACTGGTAGTAGTGTATGTATTCTCGTGATAGTTGTGTCTGTTATGGTTCACATATATAATCATATCGCTGGTACCACGAGACGTTTGGCACGTACGGTTGTCTCTGATTCTCGCGGTCAGCTATCTAGGAATTCAATTATAATCGGTTCCAAATACGTGCTAGGTCCCACCGTCCCAGCGCAGCAGCTGCACCGGCACATGAGCAGCAGTTAGCACGAATATCGAAGCTCCTTCTAATAATTAGTCGATATATATAAGTTTTATTTTGTGCTAGGCCTGCCAAAGTCCAGTCTTATGTACTGTATAAGCCCATGCATCAGAGGCTATGATGGTCGTTAAATAAATTCTTTTTCAAAAAAAAACTCGTTAAATCAATTCTGAATTGCAGGTGCGATTGCAATTTCGTATTCCGTTTTTTTTTGAGAAACAATTTCGTATTCCGCTTGGAACGCGGGCCGTGCGCATGTACTGGCCTCAGTCGAATTGATAGTGGGCTTGGTGGGCTCTGCCTGTGGGCTGGAATCTGACCCATATTACTTTTTGAACCGCTATGGATCGTCCCAATATTGAAACACTTTTTTGCACCATGTTCCATGTTGCTTGGGTCTGTCCAGCAAAGAAACGTAATAGGTCCAAAACATGTGGTGAACAAATCCAGCACTTCACATGTGCCGTTTGGTAGAGCCCCGTCTGCAGCCAAAATAGTTTTAGTTGTGGCTATATTGTGGAGCATATCCACTTGGGGAGCTAGAGCTATTTTTGGACAGTTTGGCAAAGGGAATAACTAGCGCCCAGACGTACGCCCCAGGCCCACGTCTAGACGCCGCTCCGCCGCACCCTGTCCCGTCCCCCACGTACGAGAGCGTCCACCGCCCACATAACAGGGAGCCCGCCCGCTAGCCGCGCCCGCAGGGGGTCTCATCCTCGTCGTGCTCGCGCCACCTCCATACACTATTAGAAATATCTATTTATATGACAAAAATGCTAATGACAAATCCGAAATCGTCATAGAAGATCGTCTTTTATGACGAATATTTCCGTTTCGTCATAGATCAGTGGGGAAGATCCTGCAACCCTCCCTTTCTATGGCGAAATCAGGCATTGTCACAAAAAAACGTCATAGAAGAGCGCAAGGTTTCGTCATAGATCACTCGCGTGACTCATCTGTGACAATCTCGTTTAAACCTATGACGAACATGGCTTCATCATTGAACTAATTATACATCTGTGACGGATAATATTTGATTTGTAACGAATGGCTTCATCATGGATCTCCACACTGTACTTTCTCCATCCGACGTGTACCTGTGGGACCTGTAGTTACTCATCCGTGACACTTGCAATTCATCATAAAAGTCTCCGCTCGATCCTTTCTCCATGCGATGTGTACCTATAGGATCCTTCTCCGTCCGACGTGTACCTATGGGACCTATAGTTACTCATCCGTGACGCTTGCAATTCGTCATAGAAGTCTTCGCTCGGACATTTCTCCATCCGACGAGTACCTGCGGGACCCTTCAGCATCCGACCTGTGGGACCCGACGACTTACGTGTCACGTGTACCTGTGGAACTGTTCTCCATCTCCATCCGACCTATGGGACTTGATGGCTTGCGTGTCATGTGTACCTATGGGACCATCCGACCTTTGGGACCCGACAGCCAGTGAGACATTTCTCCATCTCCATCCGACCTGTGGGACCCAACAGCTTGCGTGTCACTTATTGCCGCCGGAGTTTAATAAATTCAAACTAAAAAAACATGAGACCTGGGAGTCGAACCCGGGACCCAGATCAAGGAATAGACTGTCTTCACCATTGCGCTAGACGCCTGGTTGTGTTGACATATCTTTGGAGTCCTAATAGTGGTATATGTTTTCTATGTGGACATGTTGACTTATATATTGGATGTATCCCCTACAAGTGGAAACAAATCTGTGCCCGTTGGACTTGCGGCGGTGGCAGCAACGGAGGATCCCTAGTGTGCTGTGGTGGCTCAGGCCTCCTTTTGGAGGCTAGGCGGCAGGTCTTTCTGGTGGTGCGCGGCGGCATTGGCGTCCGTGTTTATCGTATGCCACGACAGAGGCGACAGATCCGATCCGCATGTCTCCTTTCTCGCCTTTTCCTGCCTTCACTGTTTTGGTCCTTACTTGAACATGAGCTATACAAGAAATATTGTAGCGTTGCAGATCTGGTTAGGCCAATGCTGATGAAAAGAACTAGGAGGTGGCACTAGTTGGTTTTCTGCTGTTGTCTTAGTTTTCTGCATATGTTCAGTGTTCTTACTGTAAATGCATGTGTGCAACTAGGCCTGTTAATTGTCAAGTGCTTGCTTGATTATACCTATCTATCTAGGCAAACATATAGGCCTTTCGCTTCTGTCTTAAACTATTTTTTCTGTCTAGCGCTTGCTTGATTCTATATTTTTGTTTCATATGCTCTAGTGCTACCAGTGAGTCCTTATGGTATTTTGAACTTGTAACATATCTGAGGCCACATTTCTATGCCAATGGTGTCTACATGGCTGTTGGATGTATTTGGATGCAGCACATATGTTTGCTTTCTGTGTCTTCTTCTTGTTGACAACCAAGTTATCCATTTGGTTCCAAACAAGAGGAAGGCATCGAAAGCAAATCAATGCTTTGTGTCCATCATTCACATCACTGAGGTCAATAATGTTTAAGCTGCACATGTTGCTACTGATGCCAATGATGATTACTACCACTTATTCACTGACATTCTACTTGTGAAAACTGAGGAAGCTCAATTAACTACTAAAATTGTAATGGTTATAGCTTCATTAACTGCTACTCTAGTTTGAGTTATATATATATCTATGTGGTGCTACTCTAAATTTACATGAGGTCATACCATGAAAATTGTTAATGGTTGTTCAAGTTGCACTTTGGTATGAGTTGTGAACTTCACTGATGGATCTTTGTTGGATTATTTTCCTCTTTAGTGATCTCATTACTGAGAAAGCTCTCATCATACTACACACTGACAAAATAGAGGAGGCCTCCAACAAGAGGAACGCACTGGCCAGCCTCATGGAGGATGTCGTTTTCAAGATCCTCCGCCACCTCCTCGCCCGCTCCTTGTTCTGCTGCAAATATGTCTGTCACTCCTAGAAAAACCTCATCTCGAACCCCAACAACCATAAGTAACTACCCCAGACTATGGCTGGCTTCTTCTACAACAGAGAGAACGACAATCAAAACTTCACCAACGTCATCCATGGTGTACGCCCTCCTCCTTGAAATTTTTGCCCTTCAACATTGATAATGTAGCTCTCTCAGATTGCTGCAACGGCCTCATCCTATGCTGGTGCCTTAGGGCTGATGGATACCGCTATGTCATCTGTAATTCATTGACCCATAAGTTTAAAATTCTGCCGCCTAGCACCCATGATGTTGGCCATGCTGTTGGTGAGGCTCACTTGACGTTTGATCCGACAGCCTCCTCACACTTCCATGTGATTTAATATGTGGATGTCAACGCTGTGTGCATAGGTGTGGAGATCTACTCATCTCAAACTACAGCATGGATCCATAAGGAATTTGAATGGGGCGAGCATATTGATGTGATATTTTACAGACAACCAAGTGTGTTTCTTAACGATTGTCTGCACATTATGGGGCACTCTGGGGGTACTGTATGGTACTTGCTATGGATATAGATGGAAACATATGGAGGAAAATTGATAGGCCAGATGGTCTTCACCACTCCATGCGTCAAGCTCAGGGTCACTTGTGTGTATGTACTATTGATGGTCCCAATGATTCCAAGCTTTCAATCTGGATCCTTGAAGACTATGGTACTGATAATTAGACATTGAAGCATACGGTCACCACATGGATCCTGTTTGGAAGGATTAATATTAGATTTGGTTACCCAGATTTTGATGATGAGGACATAGTGATTACTGTTTACCCAGAATGAAATTTGATTTTCTTTGCTAGGGAGGATGGAACAATCATCGCATATAACATGAACCGCAAAAAAGTTCATGTCATCCCTGTCCATGTCTTTTGGTATGGTAGATGTACCGTTAAAAAAGTTTATCTACAGGCCATACTATCTTCCTTATGTTCCCTTGTTCTTGAATTCATTAGCAGAGCAGTAAATAAAGCTGCATTTGATGTATCTCTCTGTCATGCATTTTAAATGGACCAATGTTGTTTGCTTGTCTATGGACATGTTAATTTCCTCAATGATGGATGTTGTCATTATTTTAGCTAAACTAGTGTGCTATCTTTGTTTTGTTTACAAATTGAATTATTTGTTTGGTGCGCACATGTGTTACGGTGGTGTTATAGCCCCTGTCGCCGTTTTATCTATTAATTCAGCTGTAGTACAATACTTATATTGATTTCTAATCTCATGGGTACATGGGGTATATTGATGAGGGCACTCCAAAATACACAAAAATGACACTTCAAAAGCACTACAATGCACCTACCATATTGTACTACTAGACTATGCTACTATTAAGTTAGCCAAACTTAAAATTGTAAATGACACAGCAACAAACATCACAGGAAGACGAGGAAAACTACCGAGGATACTATCAGACGCGTTCAAATGTATAGAGGTCGGACTTTCTTACGTGTGCAATAACATTTCAATACCAATGGCTCATCTACTCTGCATTAGACTAAGGCGAGACTTGCGGTCAGACTTTCTTACATGTGCAATAACATTTCAACACCAATGGCTTCTTTGCTCTACATTACACTGAGGCAAGACTTGCTCCTCGCTTCAAGGTTCATGCAAGTTCAACAAAGATTGACAAAGACACCAAGGCAACAAAAAAACAAACAAAAACCAAATGACCTGAGCTACACAACGCTCAATAGATTGTAAGTGCAAGACTTGCTCCTGGTGCTGAAATTGTAATGGTTGTCACATGTACCTTCTTTAGATTTGTTTTCTTTAGGGAGCCACATAGGCATTCAAATTTACTGCGCACGCAAGAAAGTCCTAGCATCATAAATCTGACCAGGCCGGACACATCTCACGTTATACATGGAAACCTGTTTCGTACGAGTACTTTCGTTGAATTCCTAAAGGAAACAAATAAAATTGAAACAAAACAACAGAAAAGCAAAAGCAAAAACAATATTCTAGACTTGTTCAAATGAACTCATTGCATGGTTCTTTGAAGTTCAACAAATTTTATCAAAGACACGAGTTGGCTTCAACATAGATCAAAGGCACTCAAATGTTTAGCATATTATAGATCAAATCAAAGACAACTAGAAAGAAATCTACAGCTGAAAAGCAACCAACAGGGGCTACAAACCAGCTACAAAATGACCAAAGGACCTGAGCTATACCACACTCAGCAGAGTTTAACCCACCTAAGGCCTTGTTTGGATGCACATGTATTCATCTCGATCCACATGTGTTGAAGTGGATTGGAGTGGAATTAAACTAAATTCCATTCCATTCTACTCCAACACATGTGGATTGATATGGATACACATGCATCCAAACAAGGCCTGCTACAAAGTTCAACAAAAGTTAATAGCAACATGCAAATAAGAGTTCACATATTTTGCAAGGATGTCCCGTAGATCAAACTTATTCATGACTACTAATACTACTAATATGTTCCATAGATCAAGGGTCGAGGTTGGCATGCAGGATATCATCCACGTCCACCTTCGGTAAGACGGTGTTGGCGGCTGACTCGAAACTCTTGATCAGATCGGCGATGTCATCATCTGTCGAACGCGGCGAAAACCCTGCTCCACCACTCTAAGGTTCACCACTATGCCAATCTGAAGCTAGGCAGTAACCAGCACCGTGGTAGCCCCCTGATGAATGGCTTTAGTCATCATGGCTCAAATTTGGACCGGCAAGGCTTGGAGGTGCTCCTCTGCGGCCATCGATTATCCACTCTTCCAATAGGGAAGGCCACGTTACAGGCGGCTAGCATGGACATCTGTAGGGTGTCAACTTGCATGTTTAGTACCACAACAAGGTTCATCATGTGTTGGGCCTGCTGCTGGCGATCGCCAAGTCGACTCGCTACCTGAGGCTAGATTCTTGGAAGATTAAAGTGCGTCGCGCGCGGTGTCCAGCTCACCGCGCAGCATCTCCGCGTTCAGCCTGGTCGATGACAAATCCACCTGGACCTCATGGTAATCCTTCAATAATTGATGGTACTCTATGTCATCTAAGGATTCATGCTCTTCTGATGATTCGCCCACTTTAGAACCAGAGGGCTATGCGGGGACAGACGGGCTCGGTGGTGGCAAGTGGCGATGGGATGGCTCTCTGGCACCACTAGGGGAAAGCCCCATGACCTAAGATGGCATCGCCATGGAGGAAGTGCTGCACAATGCAAGCCAAGTTCAAGCCCATATAGGATAAGGGGGAGAGCGATTTGATTGAGAAGGCAAACGACATTTACCGAACTGGCCACCACAACATGGCACGGAATCACGGGTGGCTGCCTCCATCGGGGATGCCTCGTGAGGCTACTTTTTGAGCGTGACCATGGATGAAGAACTAGGCACCAGGGCGAACAAGGCTTGGGATGCTATCATGCCCATGAACACCTGTTGAGATAGTAGGCAAATTCCAAATACTAGTTAAATTAAACAGCATGAACACAAATTCTAGTGTGAGCATTGCTCACATACTCTGGTTAAATGAAGGTAAACAACATGAAGAGCGGTGATGATCCACCTCGAAAGGGGGAACTAGCGGGTTAGAAAGTAGGCCGATGAGAGATCTGTCTATCGATGGAGGATTGCCGGCGTTGAAGGCCTCCGGGACTCCACATCGACAGACGACCTCGTCCGCTCCGCCATGGTCCTGGCAAGAGGCATCGGCGGCATAGTAGGGTGGAAGGAAAAAGCTTTGGGATAGAATCAGGAGCTCTGGAGAGAGAAGGCAGCAGGTATAACCTTCCCTCTCGCCCTTGTCTTTGCTGTTATAGTTTGGGGGTTATCGATCACCGCACGACCGAGACATTTGCGTGGGTGGGCGGTGGGGCTTCGCCCCATCATGTCAATGCGATGGGCGGGAGGCGACGTTCCCTGCTGAAATAGGCTACTGATGCCACCCACGCGTGCATGCCTGCATGGGAATGCATGAGCACGTTGTCCGGGTAGTCAAGATTTTAGACGATCGGACCTTGTGTGATCCTATAATGTATAAACTTTTGAATAAAAATAATCCTTGGTGCATGGTTCTTGGAAGTTCAACAAATCTTATCAAATACATGAAAATAAGACGAGTTGGGTTCAACACAGATCAAAGCCACTCATGACTACAACTACTACTGATACAAATGTTGTGACCGAGTGCACTCCGTAGGCAATAGTTTTATTCACAGCTCTATACTATATAGTGTCCGACGAGATCAAATGTGTCGTATTCGGACTTTCTTGCGAGCATAGTAAAATATGAGAGTGAAGCGAATGCGTCAGGAAAGCTAGACACAATAAGTGATTCGAGAAAAGGAGCTTTTGACACGCTTGAGACTTGAATGCCTAGTGCGGTTGTGATAGGTCTTTTCTATACTTATTTGATTCCAATCCAAGCAGTCACAACAGTCGAGGGGTAGACTAAAGGCATGTTTGACTCGGTCAGATTTACAATGCTTGGACCATCACAGGGACTCTAGGGCAAGGCAAGATAAAGATTTTTTTCCGACCAGTGTGCTTCACCTCGGGTGCTGTCGCACTCCCTTGGGAACCTCGACCAGTCGTATCGTAGAAGGCGTGTTTGACCCAAGATGTAGGAGTATTGACGTTCCCAAGTGTACACTAATGAAAACAGAGCTCGTCTCCTCTATTTACACCAATAAGATGGCGTCAGCCACGGTGATGGTTTTTACTACATGTTAGCTCCTCCACTGATGCCTCAATAGTGTGTGCATTCCTTGCATTTATGACAACACCAGAAACATAGAAAAAGAAAGCCCCCTACCACCACCACCACGAGAGGAGAATGAGAACAAAGACTTACCAGCAAGGATTCCTCAAGACTATCAAGTTCCCTAGTTGGCACGGCGGGGCTGCAAGAAGACATGGTAGGACCAAGCCAGAGTGACCTAGAGTGCATGAAGATCCTTCTTCCTGGATTGTATGCAGAAACATTGGTAAGTGCCCATTTTCTGTGTGCTAAATCCTATCTGCTGGGGTTTGCCTTTGGGAATGAACTTGTCCCTCTATCTAGCTATGTTGATCGTTGTGCACGCAGAAACTGCCGTCTGCAATGGCCTGAGCCGTCATAGGTCGCCAAAAACCTAAGCTTTGTCTGGACGATGAGCAGAGCCTGGCCCGATGGAAGGTGGAGGTGTTCCCCGACGGTGGTCACTTGTACCTCCACTAGGGATGGAAGCACTTCGCCCGCGCTCTCGACCTCCAAGATGGGTTCTCTCTTGTATTGCGGTATGGCGGCCGATCATAGATTAACATCAAGATCTTTGACCTTGCCACCTACCACAAGCAGTACCCGCATGACTTTGAGGTCAGCGATAGTCAGCTCTCCCTGCCCATCACAGAGCCAAGGAGTTTTGTAGTGATCCTAAAGAAGTACCACCTCAAACCAAAGTATCTGGTGAGCACTCATGCGAGGCGCAGAACGCACCGACGATGTCGCAAGTTGCCATTGTCGTCTTTGTCATCGGTCTTTTTTTGTGCGAGGTGAAGAACGTGCTAGTGGACTTTGAGCAAGCTTACGACTACAAGCATCGGTGCATGGTCGAGCTGCAGATGGCTGGGTAGTCTAGGTTTGTGGGCTTGGAGAGGACCCGTAGAAACAAAGTCTTGTGAGTGTCATTCAAGTATGGGTGGGGCGCCTTCTATGCTGACAACAACCTCAACATTAGTGACACCTGCTTCTTCAGCGTGATCCATGTCCACCTACAACAATGATGACAACGAGGAATGGGAGGAGGAGCTAGAGGACGATGAAGTAAAGCTAAAGGTGGAGGTGCGCAAGACAAACGACAGATGGAGGTGGCGAACTCAGTGCAAGAGTTGACATGATTTGTATTTTGTTGTTTCATTAATACTATTATCTGGCCTGTCAAGATTTCTAAGTACCAGACTGTCTTAGGCCCTGTTTGGATGAACTGCGACTAATTAGCCATGGCTAAAAATTAGCCAATTAGTTGTTTTATTAGTCCATACTTGTTTGTATCATGAACTAATTGTTAGGTTCTATGGACTAGTTGGATGGCCCCTAATAGTTGCCATCACTGTATTTTGTTGTTCATCGACTCGCAGTGATCCAGATCGTCTATATTTCCTAAGGTCAGACTATCTTAGGCTGTAGAAAATTTCAACATCTATACGCCCACGTCCTCCGATCAGAAGGGGCGAACACCGTTAGTATACTACAGATCAGAAAGAGAACCAAAAAGAGAACTACATGCAAAAGCAACCAACATGGGCTAAACAGAGTTTAACCCACCTAATACAAAGTTCAACAAATGCTAATGCAGACATAGCGATTGCGTGGGTTAAACTCTGTTGAGCGTGGTGTAGATCAGGTCCTTTGGTCATTTGGTAGCCGTTTTCTATCCCTTGTTGGTTGGTTTTGTCTGCTGGTTTCTTTTTGGTTCTCTTTTTAATCTGTAGTATGATAAATATGCATAACGGAATTCATCCAATCAAGTCCCCCATTGATCTAATGCCTAACGGAGGAGCGACATAGCTATTCAAAGTTTAGTGCACACATAAGGGAGCATTGTAATCTGACTGGGCCAAACACGTCTCACGTTATATAGGGAAACCTATTTTGTACTAGTACTTTCGTTGAATCCCTAAGGCCTTGTTTGGATACGCATGTATTCATCTCAATCCACTATATATGAGGACAAATTTCAAATGCCAGAATACACTACATTCGAAAAGAGTGAATTACTAGTTTCTTATTCTAATTTCCCATTCGAAAACATGGATTTCTTGGCAAAGCCTACAGTCCTCACTGCAATATAGAGGCCTTCTTTCCCATCCATCTGCATAGTCATAGACGCTACCTGCACACAGAAGATCACCGTGCACCTGTGCTGGCGGCGGCCGCGGCAACTTGCCCCACGTTGTTCGGAGGACCACCTTGGTGGCCAGGAGCCGACACAGCACACACCCCTTGTTGCTTAGCCACCTACTCATTGGTTTGCCATCGCCACCCATGATACTTCCTCTCCCTTGACCCGTCTTATGTACCTCCTAGTAGTGTCGTCGTCGTTGGCATTGCCATTGTGCCTATAGAGCAATAGGGCGACCAGATAGGCCACCAGATTGTGCCCGCCATCAGCGTCGCGGGCGAGATCGTCGAGGTATGACCAGGGCTGTGCTTTTCCATGAATACGGTTTGTATCCTAGTGAGAAAGCAAGCCTTCGGGTTGCTGACTTGGGTCAGGCTAGCAAGGAGGGCTTTGTAGTCGATGGGGTCATCCCATGTCCTCCCGCGTCTAAACCAATCTAGTGCTAGACGTCGATCGATGGCGGGGTCACCGCAAATGCGGTGCATGGATGAGCAGGTCACCCATAGGTTGTGGAGGTCATCCATGGGCTGCTTTGAGGTTGTAGCGAGGTGGCCCACGATCACAATTTACACGTCAATAGGGAGCGCCGTTAGCGACATGATTGCCGCATGGATCGAGCTATGGCGTGTGGATGACGGTGGGCTAGAGGGCTAGAGAGCGGAATGGTGCGATGTACGTTGATTGAGGAGGAGGCGGGGAGGCCACCAGCGAGGGCAATAATAGGAGTCAAACAATGGGAGTGAGGCTAGGCTTTGTACACACAGGGACGCCAGGGCTGGAACAGGCTTCTGACGCTTACGCACCACGTTCATCATTACTACTATCTGAGTAATGAATATTTTAGTTAGGTCAGACATTCTGTCATCCGATGAACTATACAGTGTAGTCCTATCCAAGCAGTCGTAGGCTCGCAGCAGCTGAGAGGTAGCAGCTAGCTAGAGATGGCCACATTACATGGTTTGTAGGTTCTGATCGTTTGCACTCCCTCGGCTATGTTTGAAGCTGCTGCTTTAGGATTCATGCTTGTAGCCATAGATGGTGCAGCTCCTATTTGTAGCACAGCCAATCAGGACAAAAGTTCTACTCATAGCTGTACAAGAGTTACATGTCCGACCCGTTCAAATTTACGCTGCTCGGACTATCGAGCGAGCATATGGTTTACAAGAAACAAGTAAACATCATTTCATCTAATATACTAGTGGGACGTGGTTGGGGAAAAGTTGTGGTTGATAGTTTAGAGTACATATCCCTGGTATGGTAACTAGTTGCCATCTGTAAGCATGATTTCTGTTAGAATAAATGCAATCGAGATTCTCAAACCAGCATGGAATGCAATAATAAGTTCATACAAATAGTACGGTTTGATATGAAGCACGTTACCTTTATCCAGATTCTCAAATCAGCATGGAATGTGGTTTAGAAAATACAAATGGGTGATGGAAGGGGAGCCAAAAGGTAGGCGATTGATGCAATGCGCACTATCGGATGAGGGAAGGGGGACGCTCCTTTCATATAGACCTTGCACGGCTGACGAGAGTGAAGCGAATGCGGCAGGAAAGTAGGACACAAGAAGTGAATTGAGAAATAGAGCTTTTGACCACCATGACATGCTTGACACTTGAATGCCTGGTGCGGTTGTGCTAGGTCTTTTCTGTTCTTATTTCACTACAATCCAAGCAGTCACAACAATCGAGGGGCAGACTGATTGCTATGACACTTTATACTGTCCTACGAGATCAAATACACAGTGGGTGGACTTTCTTGCGTTCGCAGTAAAAGTCAACAGCTATGGCTCATCCGTTCTGCATTAGATCGAGGCAAGACTTGTTCAGATGAACTCCTCATTGCATGGTTCTTTCAAGTTCAACAAATTTTATCAAAGAAAATTTCAATATCTATACACCCATGTCCTCCGATCAGAAAGAGCAAACATCGTTAGTATATTAGGGCATCCCCAGTGATAGCAGAGAAATTGCTAGTAGTGCAACCTTAAAAAATATTAAAAAATGGATGTCAGAACATGAAGCCAGACATGCTATGAGAGAGTCTTTTTCGAAACATGTGCGAGACTAGCTACTGCGCTCTCGCTAGCACTGTGCTCTATCTCTTTCGCTGCCAATAGAATTTGGACTATGCTAGCGATTTGGTTCCCATTGGGGATGCCCTTACAGATTAGAAAGACAACCTAAAAGAAATCTACAGGCAAAAGCAACCAACAGGGGCTAGAAATAGGTTACCAAATAACCAAAGAAATTGAGCTACACCACGCTCAATAGAGTTTAACAGACTAATACAAAGTTCAACAAAAGTTAACACAAACATGCATGCAAATAATTAAGACTTCACATACGGTCGTCCCACAGATCAAACCTAGTCATGACTTGTACTACTGATACATCCCACAGATCAACGGTCAAGGCGGTCGTGTAGGATCTCGTCCACGTTCACTTTCGCTAAGACGATGTTGGCGGCTAGCTTGACGCGCTTGAGCAGATCATCAATATAATCTTCATCTTCCGTGCCGGTGGAAAAGCCTGCTGTACCACTCAGACTTTCACCACTATGCCAAACTCAACTTGGGCAGCGACTAGCGCCATGGTGGCCCCTTGATGGATGGCTTTGGATGCCACGGCCCACATGTAGGCCGATAGGGCTCGGAGGCGCTCCTCTGGTGCAGTGATTGGATCGTCCGCTATCTGCACCAAGTAGCGTTGACAAGCAGGTTCTAGACCTCTGCCTCAGCGGGCGCCTTCTCATCTCGCGCCTGGGTGGCTTCTTGTTGGGCGACGCCAAGTGCGTGCGCGCGACCTTCAGCTCATCGTGTAGCTTGTCAATGTCTAGACTGGCCCCTAAGTACAAGTCTATGACCTTATGGTAAGCCTCTTTTGAACGTAAAGTATTCTTCATGGTGTGATGATGCATCACCAGAAGACTGTTCGGGGTCTGACTGGACTTCGTGGTCAGATGATGCATCACTAGAAGATTGGCCGAGGTCTGACGGGATTGGCGACGGTGTGCGGCGACGGAACGTCTCTCTGCACAATACAAGCCAAGTTCAAGCTCATAGGATAAGGGGGAGAGTGATCTGATTGTGAAGGCAAAGGACTCACCGGACTATCTGTAGTAGCATGGGATGGAATCGTTGCTGGTGGCTGCCCCCACGGGGGATGGTTCCTAGGGCCGCTTTCTGAGCGTGACCGTGGACGAAGAACCTAGATCTAGGGCCAAGGATCCTTGGGACGCCATCATGCCCACGTCCACCTATTGAGAAAGTATGCAATTTCCAAATACTAGTTAAATTAAGTAGAATGAATGCAAATACTAGCGTGAGCATTGCTTGCAGACTCTAGTTAATTTAATGAAGAGAAACAATATGAACAACGGATACACAAAAAATCACCTTGTCAGGAGGAACTGGCGGTGAGTGTTAGACCACGTCGACGAGAAGTCCGTCTATTGGTGGAGGATGGCCGGCACTGAAGGCCACCGAGGACCCCCCTGCCATGATGCATCGTGTACTCTCCCATAACCTTCATCACCCATTGGTCTAGGTCATCCTCGTGGATGGTCACCCTCAACTCGATTGTAGGGTCTATTGGGCCTCGAAACTCCCACTATGGGTGGTGCCTCATCTTCACGGGGAGGACCCAACGGTCCGATGAAGATACGGATCACCCTCATTCCCATTAGGCCCCGGTCCTTTAGGTCCTTGATCGCATCCAACAAGTTGGGCACATGGTGCCTGTAGGCCTCTAGGGGCGGTAGTTCCTTCCATGACTCTAGGATGTCACCACATAGCCGATCAGGAGAATAAGATGGCAGCGGTGGCTCTCATTGGGGACGTAGAGCCATGACTTTTGCCACCCCAAGTCCATGGAAGGGTAGCGGTCAAGGCTCGGGTACCTGTCCTCCAATCCAAGATGAAGTTGGATCAAGGCGCCCCCATCCAAGGAAGATGCACCCCTCGGGCGCTGAGCGAACCACCCGGAATAAAGACCACCATAGCTCATAGTGGGTAGGGACTCACAGGAAGCCCTCACACAGCATGATGAAGATGGAGAGGTGGAGGATCTCCTCTTGGGTCAAGTCATGGAGGCGGAGCCCGTAGTAGTATAGCAACCACCGGAGTAAGGGGTGCGCCGGGACCCCAAACCCAAAAGAGTGGAAATGGGCGAAAGAGACGACCTCATTCTCCTCTGGCCTCAGCTCCACTTTGGTTCTTGGCAGGACTCTCTACCTGATCGTGTTGGTGGCCTCTAGGATCACCATGTTTAGTCGCAGCTCATCGAATGCCTTGCGGTCGATGGATGACTTCGTCCACTGCGTGGTCATGGTCCTCGTAGGATGCGTTAGTGGCGCAAAGGGTGCAGTAGGGTGGAGGGCAAAAGCTTTGGGATGGAAGGAGGAGATGTGGGGAGGGAAGGTAGATGATCGTAGAAGGCAACAGATAACCTTCCCTCTCACGCCCTTGTGTCTTCTATAGTTTGGGGGCTGTGAAACCACCCCACGCCCCATGACCACTGACATGTTTGCGTGGGCGGGCGGTTCAGCTTCGCCCCATCACATCAATGTGATGGGCCACGAGGCGATGTCCCTGCTGGAACTGCCTACTGACACTACCCACGCGCGCATGCTTGCGTGGGAATCCATGAGCCTACAAGACGAAAATGGACGCCGCACGCCATTCATCAATACTATCCGGGTAGTCACGATTTCAAACCGCCAGACCTTCTGTGATAAACCTTATCGCTCCACTAGTGTCTGGCTAGTGAAAATTTTAAAGGATCGTTTTGTCTATAGGGTGTAGAAATATTTCAACAGCTATGCATCCGTCCTTTGACGGTTGCGATCAGCCCAAATCTGAATTCAACTACTTCCTCCATCCCAAATCGATGAGTCAGATTGTCAAATTTGACAAAATAAAAAAAACTCAATGTAATAAGAATCAATTGAAGTATATGAAGTATGAAAGAAATAAAGATAAATATAGTTGGACCAGCATAAAAACTTAATTCCATTATAGAGAAAAGTACATTGTGTAGTTTTCTCTAATCTCTAATGTCTAAAATAACTCATGTTACCAAGGGGATTCATGTCAGACGGTTGACAAATTTCATTCAGTCGATCAACATGAGTGAAGATGACAGAGTCTCCTCCCATAAACATAGTAACACTACCAAGTCTTTTCATTTGCTCGAAATTCCTAACACGGACAAAAATCTCGCCACTATCATAGTCTTCGACAACTATAACAAAGTAATCTTTACCAAGCATATAACAAACTATAGCTTCAACAATGATCTGTCAGGGCTATTGATGAACATGATGTCCCCAAGCAACATGCACCCCATGTACAATACCTGGCAACACTCCTAGCCGCCAAAGCACAAGCTTGCTGATGGAGTAAACATGGGTGTTGTGGTATGATGACATCTCTCTGTATACATATAGAACAAAAAACACAAGGAAAAAATCATTAGAAAAAACCACATATGAAACACTACACCTTGAACAAGCAAGGACCAACACAAAGCAACAAAATATTGCCTAGGCCATATCTTACCCTCGATTGAGATCCTGACTAGAATAAAATGACAAAGAAACTAAAACTCATCTCAACAAGGACGATCACTGTTGTTCTATGGGCAACAACTGCTAACAAAATTGTAACACTGCCTCCTTTCCTTGGCTAGCAACTTGCAAGTGATAAGTAAAAGGGACCAGGAAGGATATTTATAATCGACGCAGACGCTAATAAACGTTAGAAGACATGAGTCCCGTAATGTTACTAATTACTAATAAAATAGATTCAGAATATGAGCAGTCAGAGTAGTAGTCGAGGGGTTGGCGCGTTTTACTACTCTGATTACAAGAAAGTCCGGCACGTTAAATACACAGAGCCACAGAAAATAGGTAGATGCAGCGCAACAAGCTACAATGAGTAGGTTTTTTTGGTAATTTTTAGGTGTCAAATTCATGCATCTTTTAATTATTTATTTATTATCATCCTCTTTTCATTTTATATTTATTTATATTATTATGAAAAAACCAAAAAGGCAACCAATAACTCATCGGATATATAAATAGGTGCATAGGAGAAAAAATGAAAAGATGGATATTAGGTAAGTAACATTTTGTCGTAATCATTTCCAATAAAACGCGGAATAAATTCTAGTCTCTGCTGAGCACCGCGTCGAGCAGTCCCGACCAACACGCCCTGAAAATTTGATTTCGCACTACGCCGAGCAGTCCCGCCAACACACACTGAAAATTAGATGTCTCTCTTTTGCCCTCCGTGCGGAAAATAGGTTTACCACGCCATCGATTTCAGACAAGGGCATTTGTTGTAATGTTATGGCCATATAAAAGTGCAAAGAGTCGTCGTCCCCGCCTCTATCTCCATTCTCCACTTGCACCATCTCTTCTTTAGCTCCAAATCCTAGTCCTATGGCATCCTTCTCCACTCTCCAGCACCCCCTCTACCACCCTGCTCCAAACCCTAGGTGCCATCGGCACAACAGCTCAACTACCTCTTGACTCTCTAGCCGCACACTCTCTCATACATTTATGAACCCTAGCCTCGACGATGGTACAAGCTAGATCCGGATCCCCTACCTTAGCACTTGCCACGACTGACCGAATCTAAACCCTAGCCGGAGCCAAATCTATTAACCCTGCATCAACGTCAGCCGCACTAGCTCCGTGACCATGATGACAAGATCGGATCTGAACATGGACATGGAGGAAGAGGTATCCAAATTCCTTTTATGATGTGTGATCTACTATAGAAGCTAAACCAAGGATATGTAGATAGCGATGGGATTACATATTTCCTATAGTTGAGTGTAGCTAACATGTGCTTTATTGGATTAATGACTTTCGTATAAGCTGTAGTTACATACTAGTTAGGCGCTTATTTATATACTCTTGCTCTGTTGTGTTGACATTCCATAGAAGCTTTAGTTAATAAATACCTTTGTAATCTAGAAAGATGGAAGAACTTGGAATACGTGTGGGCCCAAAATCTGTGTCTCCAAAGGCAAAAAAGTAAAGCACAAAGGTTAGACACGGTGAAGATTTAAAATATATCCCTGAACCAGGGGAGGTAGTTGAGGGATTTGATGTTACAGATGAAACATATTTAGATTCAGAAGATGAGCCAGTACCCCTAGCAATTGAGGTGCTTGTTCTATCTTGTATTTAGTTTGGAGGGGGGTACGTAGCAATGCAATGCTTTACTATTTGGATAACAATGCAATTTGTACATGCTTGTTGCTTAAGTTTGTATCTCCAATTTCAGTGTCCGAGTAGAAGGAGCCATAGAGGAGGCTCTACCAGCAGGACAAAAGTTAGCGCTGCCATGAGTCCTAGGCGAAGGCAATCCAAGCAAGTGAATTCAACATGACTAGGAGAGTTTTCTCATGGAGTTCGTACTCAGAGGGCTGCCGCTGGCAAAAGGGTGGAGGTATCAGTAGTAGGTGAACATAATTCTCCATCACCATGGACACATGTACCCAGGGATCAATTCAATTTTTATGAATTGACTAGAGATATTTGTCAGGACGGCTCCCTACCTAGCCCCATGAGAGAGTGCCCATGGCTAGATGATGATAGCCATGCCGAAGAGGAGCCCTTTGAGATACCTAGCCCTATGAGAGACTACCCACAGCCAGATGATGATAGCCATGCCAAAGAGGAGCCCTCTAAGCTACCTAGCCCTAAGAGAGATTGCCCATGGACAGATGATGATAGCCATGCCGAAGAGGAGCCCTATGAGCAAACTCCCGTCTCCACCCACCCACAGAACAATGAAAGTTGCCTAGGTTGGTATTACCTTATAGATGTCTATCAATCAATTCATACTAGCTATTTGATATCCATGTTACTTTTCTAACAATCTAAATGTATGAAAACTTTGTAGTACCATTACCGACAAGTGCGAGGAAGCCAAGGCCTCGAACTCATGGAGTTTTGCTTGACAAAATGAGCTAATCAATGGGAGGATTGAGGATCCCATCTCTGTTGCCGAGGGGAACAGAAGGCCACATGATCTAGTGCAAGTAGCCAAGTTTTCCTCAGAGGTAGGTGTAGTAGTCAGGCATCAAATACCAATTTTGACACAATGGAAACATTACAAAAAGCCCTCCGATGTTGTCTATTACAGGAATTTAGTTGAGAGGTTAACTGTATGTATGGGTATCTTCTTTTGACATTCAACTATGCTTTGAGCAACTTTAACGGATTTACTTTTCATTCACACTGCTGCGTGTAGTCAAGGCTAGACATTGACAAGGCTCACCCACCAACACAAGAACCTTACTAGAATGTATTGCAGTGTAGGGTACGACAGGCATGCTACAGGTTGAAGCAAACCTACTTCAATGGCGTCCCTACTAATCAGATCCGTACGACCTCTCCTATCCCGTGCATTAGCGATGCACAGTGGTGTGAACTTGTCAAGACTTGGTCTAGTGCTAAGAACAAGGTGTGTGTGAACCCAACAATCTCCTATCTAGTCTTGCTATGGTCTACTTGTGCCGCAGTCTAACACAAATTAAGCTATAGGAAACATCTGAGATGAACAAGCAAAACCGTGTAAAAGTGAAGTACCATCAGTCTATAGGATCTGGCTCCTATGTTGTCTAGCTACAAACATTTGTAAGTGATGGTTGTGTTTTATTGTTACTCTTGCCTTTGTATATATATAAACAAAAACTCATGTGCGATGTGAACAAGAGGAAGGCCACAGAACATGATCAAGGACTTGATGAACAACATGATGATCCAGGACTTGAACAACATGGTTGACCTAGTGAAGATGTTAATGCTATGGAAGTCTTCAAGGACTTCCATACCAGTACGAAAAAAAAGGGCCTGAGCGATGCAAAGAGAAAAGCAACAGTTGTAAGTACCTTCATTTGCTTTCCTTGAAATCTACTGAACCCATTGCCATAAAAGAAGAAAATGCAGCAGGAGCCTAATGTGGCAACATCATTTAATTTTGTAGTTGCAATTTTACAATATTCAATATGGTACCTATACATTATGCTTATGTAATCTCTATCGGCAGTAGGCTGCAAAAGACATTTGCATTGTGCTTATGTAATCTCTATCAGCAGTCGTCTGAGGAAGTCCTATGCATTACTTGTTATAAATTAATCTCTTGGGTTTTCGTTGAAGTCCTCTTCCACTATCTATAACCTAATGTTTTACTGATTGAATTTCATAGGAAGCTATGTTAGCTATGCATGCAGAACCTGTTGTTGATGGGCAGCAACCAATGACTAGTGCTAATGTTATTTCCAAGGTTCTATGCCTCTACTAGAGCAAGCGCCCCCCAGGCTCCCAGCAAGCAACAAAAACTTTTTAAAAAATGCTGATATCATGAGAAGCTCCACCAGAGTAGAGACATCGACGGAGATGACACTTTGGGAGCATCTTGCTAGGGAATAGGAAAAGTATATATGAGCTCATCAAACTATTGGATGAACTAAAGGTGAGGACATAAAAGGCTGAAAGGGAGCTTTGAGGAATTCAAGCAACAACAACAGGAGGAGTATAATAGGCTCAGTGAGCTAGTCTTGAGCTTAAGCTCTCCTGGTACTTAACTCTCTATCTTCAACTCCTGCGGCTTGATGCGGTGAACATTTGTGGTCTATTGTGTGGACACATGTGATGATTTGATGTTGTGATACTCTATCAGTGGTTCAGTGCTGACGTGTGAAATGTTAATTGTGATTATTTGATTGCCAGGCTGAATTGTTATGTAGTCAATCTATGCAGTAGTGATGATCTTGAATTATTTCTATGACGAATTGATTGTACTCCATGTGGTAGAAGCAGAACAAGCCACATGATCAAATAAAAATGCAACACGTGGAGAAATCAGAGCATGACACGTGAAATAGCCAGAGCACGACACGTGGGCTATTAAAAATGCAACACGTGGAAGGATGTCATCAAGCCCCTTGGCTGAATAAAATGCGAAACATGGACGGATAGTGTTGTGATGCGTGGTCGAATAAGAAACGGCCACATGGACCAATAAAAATACACCACATGGTCCAATAAGGAAGTGACACATGATCCAACCACAACACGACATGTGTGCCCATAGAAAACTAACATGTGGAACAACAGGAACACGACACTTGGTCCAGTAAGAACCTGAACGGGCAAGAACCAAAGATGGCCTTGTTGTGCAATAAGAAGGTGACACATATCCAAACTATCTCCAATGCAACCGACTATAGCATGTACATGTGGAAAGCATCTCCAACAGAAGCACCCACCAACGTGGCAGCCCCCTGCCACCCATGCCAAAATAGTTCTATGACATTTTGTTTTCATCACAAATCAAGCCACTTCTATGACATTTTGTGAAAATCATCATAAATTTCAAGTGTGACACGACTTCTATGACGAACCGGTTTTCATCATAAATTCACCATAAAACTGAAATTATGATGAATTTGGCTCATTCAGTGACGAAAGCTGATTGTCATAGAAGTGAATATTCCTACTAGTGATAGCCAGGGTCTGCACCTCCTTCATCTGTGGAGATGCCACAAGCTTCTACTCTAGGACCTCTGGCAAGGCCAGCGGAAGCAGCATGTCATATGGGTGAAAGGTCCTAATGGTTAGAGGGGGGTGAATAGCCTATAAAAATTTTTACAACAACACTTAACAAACTAGTTAGACAAATATGAGATGAAGCAAATGTTGCGCTAGCCTACTAAAAATGCAAGCCACCTACCACAATTCTAATATCTATAGTCTCTATCAACACAAAGGCTATGTCACTACACTAAATTAGTGAGCTCTCAAAGACTAACTAAAGAGCCTCACTAACCACTAGACTGACACAAGCTTGCTCTCTAGACTAACTACACTAAAGAGCAAAGCAACACTAGAAATGTAAATACAAGAGGGGATGATGACGATTATACCGATGTGTCGAGGTATGAGCCAATCACAAGATGAAACCAATCAATCAATCACAAGATAACCAATGAAATCCTCTAACAAGATGACACAAGATTTTTTACTGAGGTTGACTTGCTTGCCGGCAAGCTAATCCTCATTGTGGCGATTCACTCACTTGGAGGTTCACGCGCTAATTGGCATCACATGCTTAAACCGCGACCGGTGCCGCACAACCAACACCAGATAAGGATCACACAAGCCATGAGCAATCCACTAGAGTTGCCTTTGGCGCTCCGCTGGGGAAGGCACAAGAACCCCTCACAATCACAATGATCAGAGCTAGAGACAATCACCTTCCTCCACTCGATGATCCACCAATCATCGGGCTATCTAGGTGTCGGCAAACACCAATAGTAACAAGATCTCAACCAGCCCAAATCACACAACTAGTGCCATAAGATGTTAGACCACTAAGCAATGCACTAGAGGCTCTCTAATCTCACTCAAGATGATCAAATCAAGTGTGCAAGTGAGTGGAGTGGTGTGCTTAACTCTCAAAGGGTGTATGTAGCTATTAGAAGTGCCAAGAGAGTGGCCAAGGCCAACCACTAGCTCTATTTATAATCCCACAAGCAAATAGAGCCATTACCCTTTGGAGCAGCTTCTGCGAGGGCACCGGACATGGCGGTGCAGTCACCGGACATGGGGTGGCGGTGCCCCCCAACGGTCGAATCCAATGGCCAGTTGACTAGTTAGGTGGTCACCGGACAAGCAGCGGTGTCACCGGATAGGGGGTGGCGGTGCCACCTCAGCCAACACAATAAAATCCCTTCTCTTTGGAAAATTAGGGCGATGCACCGCCCAGGGGAGGCAGTGCCACACAGTGCCCACCCCATTTTCCTTCGCCTATGGAAGAATGTGGTGGTGGCACCGGACACACACCAATAGTGCACCATCGCGTGTGGGGCGGTGTACACCGTCAATGGCAGTGCCTGCTCCCACTCAACTTGCTCTCGGTCAAGTCTAGGTGGGCACCGCCCTAGGGGTGGCGGTGCCACCAGATAGGGGGTGGCAGTGCCCCAGGGCAACCCGCTGCTCTCGGCCTCCCAGCCGGTCACCGCCATAAGGGTGGTAGTGCCCCCATGGCAGCACCCTAACCAAGTTTCGCCTTCTTTTCTTCACCTTTCTCACCACCTTTGCAAATGTGCTAACACTCCAAGTGTTTCACCATCACGCGCAAGTGTGTTAGCATTTTTAGAAATATTTTTCAAAGGTTATTCACTTCTCACCAATTGTGCACTAGGCCTAAATGCATATGCATGTATTCCAACACCTAGTGGCACTAGATGATTGAGTTGTCTGATAAGAGCTACTCTCTTAATAGTATGACCATCTATCCTAAATGTGATTACACTCTCTATAGTGTCTCGATCACTGAAAACAAAATGGCCCTATGGATATCACCTTTGCCTTGAGCCCATTTTGTTTTTCTCTTTCTTATTTTCCAAGTCCTGGAGCTTTGATCATCATCACATGTCCACACCACCACCATGGACTTCATTTCATGTGGCCATCTCCATCCATGAGTGCCACTTAGCTGCTTCACTTGGATTGGACCATCCTATCTAGTCACACTTAGATGTAAGGATTAGTCCAAATAGGTTTCATCAATTAGCCAAAACTAAACTAGGGCTTTCAATCTCCCCCTTTTTGGTAATTGATGACAACCTTCACAAAGATATGAAATAAATTCAAATTTGAATCCATGTTGCTTGCCCAAGCATTTTTACCATGTGTAAAGGATTTGGACAAGTTTCATGAACCCTCGTTGGTAGCATTTGCTCCCCCTACATATGTGCTAAGAGTTTGGATTGAAGCTTGCACATTTGCATAGATTTGAGTTATGGGAGAGTAATGTCTACCAAATGATGCTAAGGTATAAGAGATGGACCTTTGAAGCATGATACCAATCGGAGTGCACCAAATATACCATTCTTAGCACCATTGCTAGTTAGATACCACTTGAAATTACTTGCAAAACACAAACACTAGATACCTCGTGAGATCAACATCATAAGCAAGGTTCTAGCACCACTTGTGAAAACAAAGCAAGTAAACAAGGCATATCTAACTATCACCTATGCATGTTAGTTTTTCATTTCATCATTCAACCCTAAACTATCATACACCACACAAGCATGAAATTTTAATTTAAAACTTGTGCCATGCAAGCAAACATATGAAATGCACATTCAAATGCAGCAATCAAGTTTATAAGCTTGCTCTCCCTACTTGTGTGCTCAAATTTTAATTGGTCCCCTTACTTTTACATCTCTCCCCTTATGTCAAAGTTCTCTCCCTATCACTTATATCTTTGTTTCTCTCCCCTTTGTCATTAATGACCACAAAGGTTCAATTTTAGATAGGGTAAGATTATCAATGTCAATCAATGGGGTGAGGATTATTTTCCTACATTTGGTCCAATCTAGAACACTTGCCAAAGATATTTAACTCGGTTTGATCCAAGGACAAGCTTCTTCACACCTCATTTCAAGGGTTATCTTGCACCATGTTGAGTTAAACACTTATAGCTCATTTTCTAAATCAAACACTAGGTTCACAAGCCCACAAACATGTCATATGCTAACACTAGATCAAGTCAGGCATAGAAGCAATAGTGGTACCATACAAGTATCAAATTCATTTGATTTTCATGAATGAGCCTATAGGACATGAGGAATGACTAGATGCACTAAACATGTCCTTAGCAAAGAATGTATGCATGCCAATCAAATTTTCCTTTGGATGCTCGAAGAAGAGGCATGTCATATAAGTAAGGGGTGCATCAACATATATTTGAGATGTCCAATATGTTCAACTCATTCCTTAGCTTGCAAAACCTCTTCTCATGCAGTGGCTTGGTGAATATATCAGCAAGTTGATCTTCGGTGCCCACATTCTCAATACAAATGTCCCCTTTTTGTTGATGATCTCTTATGAAGTGGTGGCGGTGTTGACGGTTACTAACATCAATTATAAAATATCAACATAACCTGCATATATACATAATTCCATCACCAAACATAGGTCTAGGGATTTAAACTAATAAAATCTACAAGTTTTGATGAATCTATGTTTTCAGCAGGGTTTAATCAGAAAACCATCAAGGAGGACCTATTCGTCAAAGCAAATTATGTTTATCCGCAGCGAAACTAACGCGGGAAGACTCTAGAACACTTTGGAAGGCAATCCACCAAAGCAGGCCCTGAGAGGCTGACATGTGGGGCCAACTAGCCCCACCTGTAGGCTGGCCGACCCATGGGACCCACCCATCAGTCTCCGCTTTGAATGTCTGTTCTCCACCTCTAGTGAGATCCAATCTTCACCGTTTATTTAAGTTGGTTTGATCTGAGGGCTCAGGATTGATGCTCTGGCCTATATATATCAGCCCCTACCCCCCTCCCTCAGTAGATCCCTGAAACCCTAATCCATATCTTTAGGATCGAGCCAGCTGTTAAGAGAAGATTAGTCCTTCATAGGATCTAGTCTTATAAATAGAAATAGTGAGATGGGAGTGAGGGAAGAGTTTGGAGGAGGTGCCAGCCTGTCGGTGCTCTCTCTATGGCTTGTACCTTGGTGGATCTAAGTTCTATCTAAGCTTGTTTCTGAGATATCTCTGGTAATCAACTTTTGATTCAAGTAAGCATTGTGTTTATATTGTTCATCAGGTTCACGACTCTTTTGAGTGCTTTATTTCTGCTCTAGAGGGAGTAAAGTATTAATCGTGAGTGTAAGGGTGGTGCTTAGACTTAGATTAATCATGGAATGCACCTTGCATTCTAGATCGGTGGTAGATCGCGTGTGTGACTTCAGTACTATATAGCCTTGTTGAATACTATATTGCATCATTGATCCGTTGTAGTCCACCTCCTGTTTGTAGGCCAAGTAGGACTCGGTTACAAAGGAAAGCATCCTCTGCTGGTGTCTTTCCCTAGTAATGTCCCTAGTTGAATAGTAGAAGGCATAGCTTACCCAACTTAGAATTAGATAACCTCAGTTATCCTCTCTATGCTCCTGTTTATCCTAACCTTGTTGCTACCTCTTGTTAAGTTAGACCATAGTTAGTCTCACATGTTTCCCTGTGGATATGATACTTGAAATACTTTCAGGTGAAAGCTACAGCGATATCTGTGCGCTTGTGGATCTTATCTATGTGTGTTAATAAATACCAACAGGCAGACATCAATGTGCTTTGTTCTTGTATGTTGAACCAGATTGTTAGTAAGCTTGATAGCACTCTCATTGTCACAAAGCAATGACACTTTCTTAAACTTGATTCTAAAGTCATTCAAGATGGCCTTTATCCAAAGAATTTGTGCACAACAGCTACTGGCGGATATGTATTCGGCTTTAGCGGTTGATAATGCAACACTGATTTGCTTCTTTGATGGCCATGAAACAAGTGATCTTCTCAACAATTGACATGTGCCTGAGGTGCTCTTCCTTTCAACCTTGCATCCCACATAGTCCGAGTCAGAATAACCAATTAGCTCAAACTTTGAACCTTTGGGATACCACAAACCAACATTTTGTGTATGCTTCAAGTACCTTAATATTCTCTTTGTGACCTTCAAGTGACTTCCTCTTGGTGAGGCTTGAAATCTTGCACACATGCATACACTAAACATGATATCCGGCCTTCATGCGGTCATATAGAGTAGGCTTCCAATCATAGACCGATACATCTTTTGATCCACTATGTTGCTACTTGCATCACTATCCAAATTGCCATTTGTTCCCATTGGTGTGCTAATGGCTTTGCTCTCATTCATGCCAAACTTCTTGAGCATGTCTTTGATGTACTTGCCTTGACTCACAAATGTACCATTCTTCAATTACTTGATTTGAACTCTAAGAAAGTAACTCAACTCTCTAATCATTGACATCTCAAACTCATTAGCCATCATCTTCCCAAACTCTTCATTAAAATCTTGATTGGTTGATCCAAAGATAATGTCATCAACATAGATTTACAACACAAATAAGTCTTTGCCAATCTTCTTGGAGAAAAGAGTGGTGTCAACCTTGCTTATAATGAACCCTTTAGAGAGTAGGAAGTCCCTCAACCTCTCATACCATGCTCTAGGTGCTTGCTTCAAGCCATATAATGCCTTCTTTAACTTGTACACATGGTTGGGCTTCTTGTCATCTTCAAAACTAGGAGGTTGTTCAACGTAAACTTCTTCATTGATGTAGCCATTGAGAAATGCACTCTTGACATCCATTTGATATAGCTTGATATTGTGAGCACAAGCATAGGCTAGCAAGATTCTAATTGCTTTTAATCTATCAACTAGGGTGATGAGATCCTAACATGTAGGTATGTTAAGCCTCGAGTCCAATGGTTCTCGAACAAAGAAGAGCCCAACCGATCCCTTCAGGATTGCCCGGGGCTCGAGGGCGATGCCCATCGGGCATGCTCACACACACCCTCTAGCAAAGTGACCCAGCTAGCCTAACTCAACTGTAGCTTCCACCTAGGGCTTGAGGGCTTCCCCGAGCCTTGGGCTCTTGATCTACGACACCTCTAGGCCCGGACCTTGGCTCCTGCCTCGACTAATGATGCCAACTAAGGCTCGGGCGCATGAAGACAAGCCCCAGGCTACCGATGCTCGAGAGCTCCCAGGCGTCGCTCCCTAGGTGTGCCCTTGCTAAATGCTCCTCCGATAGGGTCACGTCCAGGGCGTGACACAAGAAGACAAAGCTTCTTGTGGCCTCTAGGGGTTCGGGGGCTTCCGAGCCCATGCATTAGCCCTAGAGCTGACCTCCTTCTCCACCAAGAATACTCTAGAAGGTCTCACCCAAGGGAGGCTAGTCTAAGCCGACACCCTCTAACATGGAGAGTGTCAAAACAGAGCAGCCGGACGATGCCTAGGCTTCTTTGGCTCCAAGACACCTCGACGGTCCATGGCACACCGCTGCAAGCCCCTCCTAGACTCCGGCGCAAGTAGACCATAGACTAGAACCCTCAAACCGCCTTATACCCGACCTATCTCATTATATAAGGGATAAGGTCGAACCTAGAGGGGAGAGGATCCTAGTTCGATCACCAGACACTCCATTCCATTCCATCTACCTCGCTCTGCTCTGAGAGCAAGGGAACCCAGAGAGGGGCACCGAGAGCCCCTCCTCCACTACATCCTGCCATCCCCTTCCCCTCCGACGAGGGGGAGACTCTACCGGTGGCGAGGCAACATTAGGATTAGCACTGAGCTAATCCCACTACCAAACTTTCTTCCTTTACACTCTATTGTAACCCCTAGATTTTGGGTGCTCTTGAGTATAAGGATCATTAGCTGCTGGGTGTAGGGACTGAATTGGCTCGAATTAGGATAAACCGTTGCGTCTTCTCTACGTGATTCTTGTGTTCCTAAGTCCACCTGAGCCATCGGAGACCCCATACTCTAACACCAACTTGAACAACATGATTGCTATGGTTTCAACCCCGCAGCAGCTGGCGCCCCAGGTAGGGGGTAGCATCAAGTGCGATTCTAGCTCTACGATGGCTGGAGCCACCCACCTTGTCACTAGAGCAAGCGGCACCACCCTAGACAGCGGTGTCCGCTTCCCTAGTGAGTTCTCCATCGTGGCCGGCGCCTTCGCTCCAGGCCAGTCCTCAACTTTGGGAGCTTGGCCCACATCGCCAACTGCTATGGTGAACTTCGTCCACTCCATGGGGCTACACCAGCGGGCAACGAGTCCCCGACACCACCTCCTTCACCATGACTCTTGGTAGCAGATCTCGAGGTTCTGGCCTATCAGATCCGGTGTGGTCTAGGCTCGAACCCCACCATGTTGGCCTACTAGATGTTCTACTTGCTGGCCAATGTCCACAACCAGATCACCACTGGTAAGGTGCTACCACCGCCTAATCACTTCTGGTACTACCTCCCAGAGATGCTTTTCAGGATACAAAACGCGGCAGCGTCCTTCCATCTGGAGCTAGAGCACCTCATCAGTCGCGAGGCACCACAAAGCATCATCCTCTCCGGTGCAGTAGGGACTAACATCCCCACGCTCTATGCCTTCCTCAAGGTCCTCTCAGGGAATGGACTAGAGTACGACTCTGACGACGTCGACTACGATGCCTTGCCACGTATGTGCTACCACGTCGACGATGATGATCTAGCTGAGGAGGCGCTTGGGCTCACGCCGCTGGACCAGAGTCCCCACAGTGGCACAGCCTACCTTTAGGAGACATGCAGACTGCTTGCGCGCTCGGTAGGTAGACTTGGAGGCCGCCGAGGCAGAGCTTGAGTACGAAAGATAGGACTTTGCACGGTAGCAGACCGCGCACCTTCTTGGCAACAACGATGATGCCTGCATGGGGGTTCCTAGTGGCCTCTGCTTCCCCCGCATGACATACAATGTGGCGGCCCCTGCCTGCCTCCTGGAAGACATCTCTAACATGCCAGACCTGAAGAGTGAAGTTCAACGAGCGGCTGAACGAGATGAAGTGGCTCCTCCACGTCGCCCTTGAGCAGTAGGCCAAGAGTTTAGCCTCTTGGTGCCGCGCCGTGCTCTCTCGGCCATCCTAGACGATGGCTACCCCTAACGGAGGGCGCTTCAATGCTCATACCCTATAGGCAGCGGGGAGCAGCGGTGGCACCTCCAGCAATAGCTCTGATTGACCGTAGACCTAGGGCGCCAAGCCTCGGCAGGAGCAAAGGCGCACCTTTCTCCTCGGTGTCCCCCCACACGGCACCAGATCGGCGATGACCGTGGTGTTCACGACACCATCGAGGCCGGATGCCACGCTCATGCATAGTACCATACCCTTGAGCGACGGGGTGAGGTCCCCATCCTAGATCACTTCGGCCCCCTAGCATTTAGGGTAGCGATCCGAGCGGCCCCCTACCCCAGTGTTTTTGGCCATCGACGCACATCTCCAAGTACGACGGTGAGACCAACCCAGACCATTGGCTAGAGGACTACCACCTTGTCATGAAAGCTGGGGGTTAGATGACAACTTCGCTACCCAGTACCTTCCTCTACTTCCATCAAGCTCACTAGAGCTTGGCTCGAGTAGCTCGAGCCCGGTAGCTTTCGCTGCTGGGGCGATCTCCGTGCAGTCTTCATCGGCCACTTCCAGGGTACCTACACTCACCTAGGGAACTCTTGGGATCTCCAAACATGCAAGCAGGGGGCCGATGAGACCCTCTAGGAGTACATTCAAAACTTCTCCAAGAAGCGAATGAGCTCCCAAACATCACCGACGCCGACGTGATCAACGCCTTCATCTACGGCATGACCTGCAAGGCGCTCATCCATGTGCTTGGCCGTGAGACCCTATGCATGCATGGGAGCTCTTGGATGTCACCACCCAGAATGCCATTGGTGAGGAGGCTATCCAGGACAACTTTAGTGGGAAAGCCAAGGCCGCCGGCCACCTCAATGGTGGTGATGGCACCGATGACCCCACCTCGTCCCAGCGATGCCGCGATAGGTGTAACAAGGACTGAAAGCGCCGCGGGGAGGAGATGGTCACCATGACTGACCGCACCACCAGATCTCAGCCCCACGGGCATGCTGCACGCCTAGAACACTTCAAGAAGGTGCTCGAGTCCCCGTGCCCATTCCATGGGGTGTAGGCAAAACATCTTCTTAAGGACTACGCTACCACAAAGGGCTACATCCATAGCACCCTCGGCCAACAAAGCAAGGCCTAGAAGCCTACCTCAAAGGCTGGTGACCCGATGGATGGCACTAGGAGGAAGACAACGAGTTCCCTGAGGCCGAGCGCTGCCTCATGATCTTTAGGGCCTCCTAGGCATATGAATCCTGCTGGCAGCGCCGTATCACCGAGGAGGAGGTGAACGCCGTCCACATGCTCGCCGGCCCAACATGGCTCCGGTGGTCCTAGCCGGCCATCAGGTTCGACCAAGAAGACCATCCCAATTGCGTCCCCCATCCAGGATGCTACCCACTCGTGGCCAGCCCAATCATGGGCACCACACGCCTCACCAAGGTGCTGATGGATGGGGGTAGCGACCTTAACATACTCTACGCTAGCACCCTCGACAATATGGACATCCCTAGGAGCAACCTTCACCCTAGCATGGTGTCGTTCTATGGAATTATGCCAGGGAAGGAAACTGTGCCCCTCGAGCGCATCCGGCTCAATGTCACCTTTGGCCAGCCGGACAACTTCCGCAAGGAGCCGCTCACCTTCGAGGTCGTCGACTTCCCCGGTGTCTACCACGCCCTCCTCGGTCAGCCATGCTTCACAAAGTTCATGGCCATCCCCAACTACACCTACCTCAAGATCAAGATGCCTGGCCTGAAGGGGGTCATCACCGTCGAGGGCAGCTTTGAGCAAGACTACTACTGCGAGCAAGACTACATCGCCCAAGCGGCCACGCTCATCACCCCCTATGCTCCTGATGACCCTGGCCGTGATGCAGGGAGGGCGCCGATGGAGGAAGCATCCAAGACGGTGGTGGTGGTTGACCAACCGAGCATCATCAAGGCGGTCAAGACCTCTAGCTACAGAAGTGGCTGACCTGATTGAGGTGAGTTTCGACCTTTCCCCATGAGGGAAGGCCATCACCGAGCCATCTACCTAGAAGTAATGCCTCCCGAGCCATGTCCCACCAGCCGACATCCTTCGCTAGGCCTACCTCTCCGACAACAAAAACCAAGATAAGTCCCGACCCTCTTGCTTCGCTTACCTCCTGTACTCTATTCGCTATCTTCCTTGACCCGAGCCATCCCAATGATGGCTCGGCCGCACCGGAGGATCAACCGAGCTAACCACTTGCTGACCTTTTAGAAGGAGGACCGCTGCAAAAGGCCCCCGAGCATGGTGAGGATGGGACGGATGCAGCAGGAGGAGCAAGCAAAAGATTGTCAAGGTGCTAATGGAGCGGCCCTAGCCATTGTGTTACTAATTATGTCCCCTTTGCTCTCTCTTATATCCATTCCATTTTCTTTTCTCTGTAGATTTTTGCCCATCTCCTGATCCTTCATCGGATCATTCCACCCCACCGCATGCTGGTCTAGGGCCCCCTCATAAGGGGCATCGCTAAGGGTTCAAGGCTGGCCCTCTGGGCTTCAAGGTCACCCAAAGCAACTAAAAGTGCGAGGGACGCTCGGGAGACAAGCCCACATGGCTGTAGCTGGGATGTTTTGAAGCATCCCGGCTGTCGGACGAGTGATGTCCGAGTACTGACTTGAGCCACTCGTGGTGACCCAATGCGAGGGAGGCAGCGAGCCCCCGAGTACTAACAGCTGGGCTCAGGAACTAAACGAGTGGCTCGGTTGGGAAGCTGAGGATCTCCCCTTTGGGGCACATGACCGGGCATGGAATGACCATAACCCTAGGGTTCTCATAGACTTACTCACTAGCACACGTGCACGGTGATCTTGGCTAATGAGGCCATCATCATAATAGCCCAGCCCAATGAGGGATCAAGTCTCTAAAGATGACAAAAGAGCAAAATGGGATTACACACGAAGGGAATGACCCGATTACAATATACGGTAACAAGAACCGCTACCCCAAAGCCACCTGCACCACTACCCTGACCATGGACTAGGTCTCAGTCAGGGCTGGGCACCACTCTCCTAACATAAAAGTTAGGAATGCCTCCGTAGTAGCAGCAATGACGAAGAAAGTGTCGGAGGAGGAGAGCTGGGCCACGGCCACATCCTCTCCCTCTCCAGGCTCTTGCTTTGCATTGGTCAGCACCCCCATGGTGAAAAAGGCACTCTTCCTATGATAAAAGAGGGGGGCCCAGTGATCTACATCGCTAGGGTTCTTTGACCCTCTAGAAGAAGACAACGGGGAATAGGCACGGCGACATGCGTGGATGGGGAAGTGCCGAGGGAGGCAGCGCATGAGGAAAAGACAACATCCCTCGACACCAACCCTCACCCACCTACATACATCGCCATGGCCTTTCCCTTGCTGGAGTCCTTCCACCCTCGGAGACACATCCGCCAGACGGACAACACCAAGCTCACTCGGAGGGAAGCATCACACTTCATCACCACCGCCATCGCCGTCGAAGAAGATGGATCTGAGGAGGAGATGGATCTGAGGAAGAAGAATAGAGGGGGCCAGAGGAAAGGATTGAAGATGCCACATCCCCTAGGGGCCTCCCTTTATAGCCAAAGAAGGTGTGTTGTGAGCGGCTCTGGGCCCCCTCGATCAGCTATCAGTGGCTACAAAGGACCCTGGGGAACCGGCTAGGCGTCCCTTTAATCCTTGCAGCATGCCCCTAGGCGGTTGCATAATGATGGCCGCGCAGTAAAGGCGCAGTAAAGATGGCCCCTTTAATCCTCCTCCACCAGATTTGCTCCATGTGGCCCTGACATCCCATCTTCTAAATGAGATGGGATGGTGTGGGCGTGAGTGTGTCATAACTCCTCCACTAGGCACGATGGCCTAGACACCATCAACTGCCTACACAAAGCATCAGCGGATGGGACGCGCCCAGAAGCTGCCCCTTCGCTGGCAAAGAGGCCCCATAATGGCCTTAGGGGTTGCGCTAGCTCCCCAGATGGAGCAGCCTGACCCCTCGGGTGGCACATCTGCCCAAAACCAACCAACTCCTCAGAGTTGGGTTGTGAGTTGCTGAGTAGTGGGCTTAATGAGGGCCTTCAACCAAGACTTGGTGCGCTCCCACTTCCCCGATCTATGGTTGCATAGGGTCAGCCCTAGAAGGGCGTGGAGCTCCAGATGATTAGACGGCCCTGAGCCAGAGCCCAGCGCTCTTGATCACCCCACCCATGGTAGGCTCCGATCAGAAGGAGGGTGCCCCTAGGTCTATAGGCGGCAACCTCCAAATGAGTCCGCCAAGCTCTTGCTCAAGTCAAAGACCCATGCGACATGGACTCACGAAGGGATCAACATCATCTTCACTCAGCCTCGATAGTCAAGCACCATCCATCGCACTAGAGAAGAGGGCCCCAAGAAGGGCACAACACTCTCGCTAGCGAAGCCATCCCCACCAAGGAGGGTTCAATCACCAGAAGATCGAATTCAGCCCTTCATCAAGATCACACCAGGTGAGGCCACGAAGGGCTCAAGGGCTCCTGATAAGATCCTAACATGCAGGTATGTTAAGCCTTGGGTCCAATGGTTTCCAAATGAAGAAGACCCCCGACCAACCCCTTCAGGATCGCCCGGGGGCTCGAGGGCCATGCCTATCGAGCACGCTCGCGCGCACCCTTTAGCAAAGAGACCCGACCGAGCCTAACTCGACCATTGCTTCCACCTAGGGCTCAGGGGCTTCCCTGAGCCTTGGGCTCCCAATCTATGGCACCTCTAGGCCTAGACCTTTGATCCTGCCTGACTAATGATGCCAGCCAAGGCTCGAGCACAAGAAGACAAGCCCCAGGCTACCGATGCTCGGGGGCTCCTAGGCGTCACTCCCTAGGCGTGCCCCTACCAACTGCTCTTCTGATAGGGTCACGTCTGGGGCATGACACAAGAAGATAAAGCTTCTTGCGGCCTCTAGGGGCTCGAGGGCTTCTAGGCCCATGCGTTAGCCCGAGCCGACCTCCTTCGCCACCAAGAAAACTTCAGAAGGTCTCATCTAGGGGAGGCCGGTCCAAGCCCACACCCTCTAACATGTAGAGTGTTAGAACATAGCAGCCAGATGATGCCCAGGCTTCTTCGACTCCAAGACACCTCAACGGTCCACGGTGCACCACTGCAAGCCCCTCCTAGACTCCGGCGCACGTAGACCATAAACTAGAGGGGAGAGGATCCTAGTTCGATCACCAGACACTCCATTCCATTTCATCTGCCTTCGCTCTACTCTGAGAGCAAGGCAACCCAGAGAGGGAAACCGAGTGCCCCTCCTCCATCATATCCTGCGGTCTCCTTCCTCTTCATCACAAGGGGGGACTCCACCGGTGGTGAGGCAACCTTAGGATTAGCATCGAGCTAACTCCCTACCAAACATTCTTCCTTTACACTCTGTTGTAACCACCTAGATTTTGGGTGCTCTTGAGTATAAGGATCATTAGCTGTTGGATGTAGGGACAAAATTGGCCCAAACCAGGATAAACCGTTGTGTCTTCTCTATGTGATTCTTGTGTTCTTGAGTCCACTCGAGCCACCGGAGACCCTAAACTCTGACACCAACTCGAACAACATGCTTACCGTGATTTTGACCCCACGACATGGGGAATATGTTTCTCCAAAGTCAAGACCTTCAACTTGAGTGTAACCTTGAGCTACCAATCTTGCTTTGTTCCATGTTGATCTTACTTGTTTCTAAAGACCCATTTGGTTCCAATCACATTGTGGTTCTTTGGTCTTTTCACTAACTCACATACTTGATTTCTTACGAAGTTGTTCAATTCTTCATGCATAGCATTCACCCAATCAACATCCTTCAATACTTCATCTATCTTCTTTGGTTCAATGGATGACACAAATGAGAAATGCTCACAAAATGAAGCTAATCTTGATCTAGTTTGCATACCTCTAGAAATATCTCCAATTATAATGTCCAATGGATGATCTCTTGCAATATGGGTTCGTTGGAGCATTGAAACATTATTGCTTGCATTTGCTTGATCATTAGATTGAGATGATGTACTAGCCACTTGATTTTCTTCATTTTCATGAGAGCTACTTGAAATTGTTTGATTAGTGTCAACTTGCACATTTGAGTTAGAGAGCACGTGCACTTGATCATGTTCTTCATCAATAACTTGCCTAGGCCTCAATTCACCAAAATCCATGTTCTTCTAAGTTCTCATTCTCATTTTGGAAACCCTTGGATTCATCAAATTCAACATCATGAACTTCTTCAAGAGTGCCACTTGCCAAATTTCAAACTCTATATGCTTTGCTAGTGGTTGAGTATCTAAGCAAGAATCCTTCATCACATTTCTTGTCAAACTTGCTCAATCTAGTGCCTTTCTTCAAGTATAGCATTTGTAACCAAATACCCAAAAATATGCAATGTTAGGCTTTCTACCATTCAAGAGCTCATAAGGGGTGTGAACCTTGCCCATAATGAACCCTTTAGAGAATAGAAAATCCCTCAACATCTCATACCATGCTCTAGGTACTTGCTTCAAACCATATAATGCCTTCTTCAACTTGTACACATGGTTGGGCTTCTTATCATCTTCAAAATCGAGGGTTGCTCAACATAAACTTCTTCATTGATGTAGCCATTGAGAAATACACTCTTGACATCCATTTGATAGAGCTTGATGTTGTGGGCATAAGCATAGGCTAGCAAGATTCTAATTGCTTTCAATCTAGCAACCGGGGCATATGTTTCTCCAAAGTCAAGACCCTCTACTTTTGTGTAACCTTGAGCTACTAATCTTGTTTTGTTCCTTACTACTATCCCATCTTGATCTTGCTTGTTTCTAAAGACCCATTTAGTTCCAATCACATTGTGGTTCTTTGGTCTCTCAAATAATTTCCATACTTAATTTCTTGTGAAGTTATTCAATTCTTCATGCATAGCATTCGCCCAATCAACATCCTTCAATGCTTCTTCTATCTTCTTTGGTTCAATGGATGACACAAATGAGAAATGTTCATAAAATGATGTTAATCTTGATCTTGTTTGTACACCTTTAGAGATATCTCCAATTATAGTGTCCAATAGATGATCTCTTGCAGTGTTGGTTGGTTGGAGTATTGGAACATTGTTGCTTGCACTTGCTTGCTCATTGGATTGAGATGATGTACTAGCCATTTGATTTTCTTTATTATCATGAGAGTCACTTGTGCTTGCTTGATTTGTATCATCTTGCACATTTGAGTTAGAGAGCACTTGCACTTGATCATCTTTTTCATCAATCACTTGCCTAGGCCTCAAGTCACCAACATCCATGTTCTTCATGGCACTTGAAAGTTGAATGCCTCTAACATTTTCAAGATTCTCATTCTCATCTTGGGAACCATTGGTTTCATCAAATTCAACATCATAAACTTCTTCAAGAGTACCACTTGCCAAATTCCAAACTCTATAAGCTTTGCTAGTGGTTGAGTATCCAAGCATGAATCCTTCATCACATTTCTTGTCAAACTTGCTCAATCTAGTGCCTTTCTTCAAGATGTAGCATTTACAACCAAATACCCGAAAGTATGCAATGTTGGACTTTCTATCAATCAAGAGCTCATAAAGTGTCTTCTCCTTCAATGGGTGACAATAGAAGCGGTTGCTACAATAGCAAGCCATGTTGATTGTTTCGGCCCAAAAAGATTGACTCACATTGTACTTAATAAGCATAGACCTTGCCATGTAAATAAGTCTTCTATTCTTCCTCTCAACAAGGCCATTTGATTGTAGAGTGTACTTTACCGAGAATTGATGTCTAATTCCAAAAGTCATCACATAACTCATCTATTCTAGTGTTTTAAACTCACTACCATTGTCACTTCTAACTCTCTTGATGGTTGTTTCAAATTCATTGTATATGCCCTTGACAATGATTTGAATGTTGTAAATACATCACTCTTGTCCACTAGAAAGAATGCCTAAGTGTATCTTGTATAGTCATCCACTATCACAAAGCCATATTTGTTTCCACCAATGCTAGTGTATTGTGTTGGCCCAAACAAATCCATGTGCAATAACTCAAATGCCTTGCTAGTGCTCATTATGCTCTTCTTAGATGGGTGTTTCCAACTTGTTTGCCGGCTTGACAAGAGCTACAAAGCTTATCATTTTCAAACAACATCTTTCAAACCTCTAACCAAGTCATGCTTAACCAATCTATTTAATTGTTTCATTCCAATATGACCAAGCCTTCTATGCCACAACCAACCCATACTAGATTTAGTGAAGAAGCATGTTGACAATTGAGCTTCACCAGCATTGAAATCAACCAAGTATAGATTCTCATATCTAAAGCCTTTGAAGATCAAATTAGATCCATCTACACTTATGATCTCTATATCATCTACTCTAAATATTCATTTGAATCCAAGATCACACAATTGAGCCATGGATAGCAAATTAAAGTTTAAGCTCTCAACTAGCAACACATTGAAAATGCTTATGTCATTGGATATTGCAATATTACCAAGCCCTTTGACCTTGACTTTACCATTGTCACCAAGTGTGATACTATTATAACCATCATTGCCATTGGTATTGATATTGTTGAACATTCTTGTATCACCGGTCATGTGTTGAGTGCACCCACTATCAAGAACCCAATGCCTTCCTCTAACTTTATAATTGACCTATAAAAGAAGATCAATTCTTTTTAGGTACCCAAACTTGCTTGGGTCCTTGAAGGTCAGTTACTAAGCTCTTTGGCACCCAAATGGATTTCTTCTTTGAGCCCATCCATGGTGTACCAATGAACTTAGCCTTCACACTATTAATACCCTTTGTAAGCACATAGAAAGAATCAAGCTTAATTGAGGATACATTAGCATTTTTGTTCTTGGTCTTGCACTCATGCTCTTTATGACCAACTTGCTTGCAACTAGTACAAAACCAACTATTGTTCTTCACAAAACTAGTCTTGTGAGGAGCAAAGGCCACCTTGCCTTTCTTAGGGTATAGCCCAATCCCTCTTTGTAGAGAAAAGCTCTTTGGCTACCCAAGCACATAAGCAAGCGGTCCTCTCCACCATAGGCTTTGCCTAAGGCAAAAGTGAGCTCATTTACCTCCTTCTTGAGTGTCTCATTCTCAACCATTAGTGAGGCATCACAAGTGAAACCATCAGTACTAGATGAGCTAGAAGTGGAAATGCTATAAGAAGGGTTAGTGGGAGCAACAATGATAGGCTTATATGAAGATTCATCAATTATGTCACAAGTTAAGCCCACATCACATGTTACAACATGCTCCTTCACATTTTGCTCATCAAGGAGAGAGGAATGAGCTTTTTCAAGCTTTTTGTGAGCCTTGCCAAGCTTCTCATGGGCTTCCTCTAGCCTCTCATGAGATGCATTGAGCTCATCAAAGGCTTGTTTAAGGGCTTTTAGTTCCTTACGCAAACTTTTGCATCCCTTCTCTTAATGTCAAAATATTCTTTAGCATCATCTAACATGTCAAGTAGTTCATCCTTAGTTGGTTCATCATCATCACTATCACTTTTGTTTTCATTATCATGTTCCTTATCACATGCATCATCATAAGTTTGTTCTTGATTTGGTAAAATGTTCTCTCATCCAAAGCATCATGAATGGCACTAAGAGCAATGCCATTGTTTTGGAGTAGCACTTCTTCGGTGGTGGTGGGAGCCTCCTCATTGGCAATCTCAATCTTGGTCTCCACCACCTTCCATACCTTTCTATTGATTGACTTGATGTAGGTGGTCATCTTTGCCTTTCAATATGGATAATTTGAGCCATCAAATTGGGATGGCTTCTTGGTGTTGTTGATTTGAGATATTTTGACACCGAAGGTTGTTAAGCCTCAAATCATGGTGACCATGGCTCTGATACCACATGAAAGGTCCTAATGGCTAGAGGGGGTGAATAGCCTATAAAAATTTCTACAACAACACTTAATAAACCGGTTAGACAAATATAAAGCGAAGCGAGTGTTGCGCTAGCCTACTAAAAATGCAAGCCACCTACCACAATTCTAGTATCTATAGTCTCTATCCACACAAAGGCTATGTCACTACACTAAGTTAGTGAGCTCTCAAAGGCTAACTAAAGAGCCTCACTAACCACTAGACCCGATATAAGCTTGCTCTCAAGACTAACTACACTAAAGAGCGAAGCAACACTAGAAATGTAAATACAAGAGGGGATGATGATGATTATATCGACGTGTTGAGGTATGAGCCAATCACAAGATGAAACCAATCAATCAATCACAAGATAACCAATGAAATCCTCTGATAAGATGACACCAGATTTTTTTACTGAGGTTGACTTGCTTGCCGGCAAGCTAGTCCTTGTTATTGCGATTCACTCACTTGGAGGTTCATACGCTAATTGGCTTCACACGCCAAACCTACAACCGGGTAGTGCACAACCAACACAAGATGAGGATCACACAAGCCACGAGCAATCCACTAGAGTTTCCTTTGGTGCTCCACCGTGGAAGGCACAAGAACCCCTCACAATCACATGTTGTGCAGGCACAAGTATGAAAATACACCAAAATGCGCAATCAAAAAGGCGCATTCAAGCAAAACATATGCAAAAGCCCATTCATACCCCACACCAGGGCAGAACACCAACACAGTAGAGGCCTAGGCCCAGCTAGGAGCCCACATGCCAAAGGCGGTGGCTAGGCGCGCAGTGCGGCCGCACCACCCCCAGCTCCGCCTGGCCCCACAATTTCTCTGGTGGTACAATTAATGCTCCAGGAGATGGTTACATGTGGGGCTTTCCTAAAATACATGAGCAAACTGTCATACTCAAGCTACAAAAGGAGCCCCCTCTCCACATTCATCATCATCATACACATTGAAGAAGAAGAAGAAGGGCTACACACATTTCATTAGCTTCTAGCTAGACTAGAGTAGGGAGTGAGAGAGGAAAGAGTTAGAGGAATAGCGGAGTTGCGATGCCCTCTACTTCTTGTACTCAGCAAGCCTTGTACATCGGGTGGACGGAGTGCCGGACTTGTTGGCCCCTCTACACTTGTACCTCTATGTTTGTCTTACTACTTGGAGTAAGAAGTTCATGTTCATCTTTTGGTTTGATCCCTTAAGTAAAAGTTATCATTGTTACTACTTACTTGCGGGTTCGTCATTTGTCCTTGTGATGGGTGCTCTAGTAGAGGACTCCTAATAAAGACGAAAGTTCTAGCCAACGCTAGAGTAGTGACCAATAGCGTATATGTGGTGTCCAAGCTAAAAGTCACCTTCGTTTGTCTCGTATCCCCTGGTTGAGGGGTAGGCGGTAGGTGGTGACAGCCTTGTCCATCCTTTGTAATCCCCCACATTCAGATACGGTGTAGAGCTATAGACTGGCATCGACTGGCAAACCAGTTGCAACCCGATGCCTGAAGTAAGTCTGTAGTAGCAAAGTTATCTTCGCTTAAGGTTTCTACCCTTAGAAGAACCTCACTACCCAACCTACCCTTCTTCCAATTCATGTTACAAAAACTAGTTAAGAGACTACTTACACCTGCGTTCAATGTGGAAATACGATACCCTGAATATCACCGGGTGAAGTGCTACAACGGTACTTCCGTGCGCTTGCGCTAAGAAGCACCAACACCGCGGTGATGCCCACCCCCATTTTCCTTTGCCTCTAGAAGAATATGGTGGTGGCACCGGACACACACTGGCGGTGCACCGTCACACGTGGGGTGGTGTACATCATCAGTGGTGGTGCCAGCTCCCACTCAGCTCGCTCTCGGCCAAGTCCAGGTGGGCACCGCCCTAGGGGTGGTGGTGCCACTGGACAGGGGGTGGCGTGCCCTAGGGCAACCTGCTACTCTCGGCCTCCCAGCCGGTCACCGTCATAGGATTGGCGGTGCACCGGACAAGGGGTGGTTCTGCCCCCGTGGCAGCACCCCAAGCCAAGTTTTGCCTCCTTTTCTTCACCTTTCTCACCACCTTTGCAAATGTGCTAACACTCTAAGTGTTTCACCATCACATGCAAGTGTGTTAGCATTTTCAAACATTTTCAAAGGATATTCACTTCTCACCAATTGTGCACTAGGCCTAAATGCATATGCATGTATTCCAACACCTAGTGGCACTAGATCCTCTCTTAATAGTATGACCATCTATCCTAAATGTGATCACACTCTCTATAGTGTCTCGATCATCGAAAATAAAATGGCCCTATGGATATCACCTTGGCCTTGAGCCCATTTTGTTTTTCTCTTTCTTCTTTTCTAAGTCCCAGAGCTTTGATCATCATCACATGTCCACACCACCACCATGGACTTCATTTCATGTAGCCATCTCCATCCTTGAGTGCCACTTAGCTCCTTCACTTGGATTGGACCATCCTATCTAGTCACACACTTAGATACAAGGATTAGTCCAAATAGGTTTTATCAATTAGCCAAAACCAATCTAGGGCTTTCAACGGAAATGGGCCATGTGTGCCAGCGTGGATGCATGCTCGTCCTTCGGTGGAGTGCTGCCGTTAGCTTACAGCCAACGCCGCCATGGCTCCCGCACTAGCTTTCTCTTCCTCGCTAAACAACCCTGCATTGAGATATACTTTTGCAACACTCGAATGAAACAATTGCAACATACGACTGAAAACAGATGAAATATTTGGAACATACACTTGCAACATAGTCATTGTAACATATGCAACATCCAGATAGAACACCTGCAACATACGTCTAAAACAGAAAGAACGTATGGAACACGTTGTTTCAACATATGCAAGCATCCGGATCAAAACGCTTATAACATACGTCTAGAACAGATGAAATATTTTGAACAAATGCTTGCAACGTGCCTCTAAAACACTTGCAACATGTGCTATATTCCCGATCTACTTTTGCAACATCTATAAGAAACAACTGCAACATACCTTTGAAACGACAGAAACACCTGAAACATACATTTACAACATAGGGGAGGGGAAGCCTGGGCCGATCGATTCCAACTGTTGGGGTTAGAGCCGGTGGTGAGCAGCGGCGCATGAGCACCACCAGCACCCAGCACCAGCGGCGCACGCGAGAACCACCACTAGCCAGCGCCACCAACACTGGCCTTGGCTTAGCCAGGCGGGCGGCGCATGCTACAGGAGGGAGCGAGCGGCGCGGCGCATGGCCAAAGTGAGGAGCGAGGTGCGGGTGGGGGAGAGGAGCGAGGAGCAAGGAGCGATCGACCCAGGTGGGGCACACGACGTTGTGGGAGGAAGGAGTGAGAGAGAGCGGTGCAGGGTCAGCGTGCGGTGGAGAAAGGCCGAGCGGAGTGAGCGAGCGGTGTCCAGATGAGAATAAGAGATGGAGGGAGTCAAAGTTGTAGAGCATGTGACGCCACGCGTCTGTCCAAAGGGAGCCTCTGGCATCGGACTTTCTATTTGTAGCATTATCGTTTGGCAAAACAGCTTCTTCTTCTGGTGAAAAAAGGATGAAAGGTCCAAAATACCCCCTTTCCCCTTTTTCTCTCCTTTTGTTTCTCTTTATTTATTCTTTCTCTCCCTACCTTATCGTATCGCAGGCCGCAACTTCCGGCCTCGCATCACCCGCACCTTATCACATCGCATCCCCGACGCCTCCCAGGTGCCTCCCCACATCACATCCCTACCTTCGCACCGCCCTTACCGGCCTTCCCAGTGCCTCCGCGCATGCCCTGGCAGCAGTGGGCACGGCCGCGCGCGACCACCGGTGGCTCCTCCGTGACCGTCGTCTCAGCAACCCCTCCACGTCAGCGCCTACCCTAGTGGTCGTCATCTCCGCACCCGTAACTACCTCGGCGGCCATCCTCCTCCATGACCGTCTTCTTTGCGCGTGCCCATGCCTACACCGGGGACAAATCCATCCTGGGCCCACACATCCGAGGAAAGAGCCGGGTGAAGCTACCCTTTTGCAGCTCCCACACTCTGTCTCCTCTCCTCTCAGTGTATTTTCTATGACTTTGATGGTGAAGAGGATCTGTTCAGTCGCGTTTGGTAGCCGGAGCTGAAAAACGGCTACGAGAGTTGCCCCGGGAGCCATACCAAATGACCCCTAGATGTCATCAATTTTAACAACAAAAAAATACTCACTCTAGTCCAGTTTACAAGGCATTGTGCTTACGTTAATAGTCAAACTAGTTTACAATCTTTGACTAATAATTTGGCTAACAAATTTTGACTATTGTTATATAAACTTGATACCATTAGATTTATAATTGCATGGGCTATCCAATAAATCATAAGTTATGATCATAAATAATATAACATAACACAAATAAATGGTCAAAGTATAATTTAGGAGGCCATGCTACGCCAAAAGACACTTTATAAACTGGATAAGAGGGAGTACACTCTGTAAGCTATGACAATGCATATTATGAATCTGATGATGAGTCTATGTCAAGCTATAGTTTACGTGCAATGCTAAGGTACACCCTTTACCTAATAGGAGGTAATATCTCAAATAAATCAAGACAGTTGATTTTTTGTATTTTATGAATTACTTAATAAATTAAAAAAATATAGAAAACCAAAAAATCTTCATCCGCATGCCCCTAATGACGGGAGGGGAAATGCTGCATGCCTCTAATGATGGAAGGGAAACGTCCATCCCGTCCCCTAATCACGTTCCCTCATAAAAAATGGCATTTTCCTATTGCATAGTATTATACATTGTGTAAGGTTTGAAGAGGAAATAGTTTAATTTTGATGTGTTTTTCTTTTTTATATGATCGATAACCAGGTTCAAACCGTTTGTATGCCGGGAAAATTTACGGCACTATGCGGGAATTTGACAGATAAACAAAAACGTATCGGTAGAAAAATAGGATGAAAAAGGCCTACTTACAACGCATGCTAGTGGAGTCTCTGACCAAAAATTTGAGCCGTTAACTTGAGCTTATTGCAATGATAATATTCGTATGAATTTGAATTAAAATAGAATAAATGATGCTATCCGAATTCGATTTCACATATTCAATCTATCCATACTCCATCTTAGATGAGCAATTTCCTATGATACTTACTCCCTCGGTAAAGAAAAAATATAGTCATTTCTTGGGGAGTCAAATAAATTCAAACATTATCAAATTTATACACGAAAAGTACTAATACTTATGACGTTGAGTAAGTATCATTAGAATAACTATAAAATATGTTTTCATATTAAATCAATTTTAACAAATAATTATTCATATTACTTTGTATAAACTTGATCAAACTTAAGAAAGTTTGACCTGTCGGATCAAAAGGCTTATGGGATCCAAAAGTTACAATAAAACATTAATACACTAACACGTTATCCACTCATGTTACCCATACTCATCAAACATGCACCTACACGCTAGCCACGTACACACACGCTAACCACGTACATGAACACACACACTAGTAACCACTCAACTAACAAGCATGCACACGCTAACCACACACACGCTAGCCGCGCATACACACGCTACTCAGGCTAACCACATAAACACGCTAATCACGTACACATTCAAATCCTGCCACATGCAAAATTGTTACATACAAAATATATGGTAATCAAAATATATCATGTACAAAGTTATAAAATATAAAGGATTTACTATATCAGTGAGATCACGCATGCATCAATAAAATCTAGAAAAAAGATTTTTTATATCTAAAACATTCCTTATTTATCCTATTTTATGAAATAATAAATAAATAAATAAACATCCATTTCGTCTATTACCTCCTAATAGGTGATGGTTCACAGTCATTTGGGGTACCGTAGCAAAGCCCACAGTTTACATGCTTGATGAATCTCTATCTTTAGCTACGGTTCGCTAAATCCATTAGGATCTTTTGACCCATATCCTTCAATCATGTTCATCAATCACTATCACTACGTCTCCTATACACTATTATAGATTCGGGCATCACTGCCGGCATCATCACTACCGGATTTGGACTAACCGGCAGTGATGACCCTTTATTGCTGGTTCTAGGCTTTAAAATCAGAAAATGATTGAGGATGGACCAAAACCGGCAGTGAAGGTCCACATCATTACCGGTTCATGGCTGGAACCGACAATGTGTGGACGGTCACATATCACTGCCGGTTCTAGCCAAAAACCGACAACGATTTGGTGCTATCACTGTCGGTTCTAGCCAAAAATCGACGGTGATAAAATGGCAGTACAAAAAGCTACACCCATCCTCTCATCTCTCCTCTCTTCCATCCCGAGTGCAGAGGCACGCGTTTGGGCCCCTCCCTCCATTGTTGCGTCTGTTCTTCACTATGAAGCTAGCTCTTAGATTTTGAAGAATGGCTTGATCTATTTGCTTTAAGGTTAATAACAAGCATCCACTCATTTGATTTTGTTGCTTAATTAACGTTGATTTGATGGCTACATTGCTTGATTCTCATTCTAGTTCTTTCTCCATTCTAGAGAGCACTTTTCAATTGGACTTTGTGCAAGGCTTCCAAGCAAATTGTGGAGAATCCATCATCCAAAATATTGGTGACTATGAATCCATTTAAATTCCTAGCTAATTACATGGTGGTCAAGATGATTGTTAGTATGTGATGCTATAATTAGTTCTTGTTAGGAGTAAAGTAGATTCTTTTACAATTTTGATGAGCAAATTAATCCATGTGTCACCTACCAACACATTGTTTGGAGCTACAATGTTGTTCGTGATCATGTCTCCTATTTTAGTCTTTTTTTAATTAGTGTCTCTATTTTTATGTGGCATGGACTAGAATAATTGTTCTTCATTATTATGCAATAATTGTTTTTTATGGGGCTGTGATTTTCAACTTATATGGCTGAGGCTACCAATTTCAATTTTCTAATAATTAGTGTAGAATAACTTTTTTTTTAAAAATGGGGCGACTAAATTAAATAAGTGTATAATAAATGGTACTTTTTAGCTACAATTGTTGTTCATGAAGCTCCACTTGTTATTAATTTCTCTATAATTACTGTCTCAATATTTTTTTGTGCAGAGATGAATTGAGAGTGGATGCATCTGTCCCAAACAGACAAGCGATACATGCTTGGCTTCAGCAAGTTTATCGCCGATGCCAGAGCCGATGCTGGGGATAGAAACCCTGTCTTCTGCCCATGCAAAGATTGCATGAATCAAAGGAAATGGGAGAGAGTTGAGTCTGTATGAATGCACTTGATTATCGGGGGTTCATGACAAACTATACGATATGGAGTATGCATGGGGAGGTCAGTGTGAATGATCCATAGGAAAATAATAACGATGTGGCAATGCCCGACATAGCCCTCTACGAGGCTGTTACTAACGAGGAACCTATGGTTACCGTTAATGATGTGTTTATGAATACGCTAGCTGACGACACCGAGCATAACGATGGCATTTCTCAACTGGTAGGTAATGTAGAGAGCGGATTTCTTAGTGACAGACAGCTGAGAAAGTTAGAGAAAATGAAACAAGATGAAAAAACACCATTGTATAAGGATTGTCCAATGAACAAACTGAAAGCCGACATCATGCTATTAGAGTTTAAATCTACAAACGGATTGAGCGATAAAGGCTTCGATCAGTTGTGAGGTATAACAAGAAAATGCTCCTAGAAAAAAAATGAGTTGCCAGAAAAGACATACCTGGCCAAGCAAATGATCTGCTCCATCGGCCTCGAGGTTGAAAAAATCCACGTGTGTTCCAATGATTGCATATTGTACCGTGGAGACAAATACAAAGACTTGGATGTGTGCCCAAGTGTGAAGCTCCACGGTACAAGAAAGAGTCATCAAATGAGAGTACCAAGACCAGAGGAGGTCCCATAAAGGTTATTTGGTATTTCCCTATAGCTCCTCGGTACATAGGCTGTTTGCAAATGCAAAGTCAGCCAAGTTGTTGCGTTGGTAAGCAAAGGCCACAATGGAAAAGTCCTTGAAGACCACGGCATCAGCAGCTTGCGGTTTAGGAATCGTCTCCCCTTGCGGAGGCTTCACCTTAGCCTCACCGAAGCAGCCCAACTTCCACAACTCCTCGATCATGTCCTCCGTCACAAGCACAGGCCCAAAATCCCATGTCCTGGATGAGCCATCCATGTCTTCTGCTTCCTCGATGGTCATCAAGTCAGCGATGGAGGCCTCAACACCAAAAAGATCTTCCTCAAGCCCTTGCGCCTCAGCATTGGAAACCATACACTCCTCAAAACATGCAGACCACCCACTCGCTCTAACGCCAAGAAAGACGGTGATACGGACCGAAGAAAGTAGCCTGGCGGGGAGGAGGACTAATAGGCGAAGCCACTTCCAAGACTTAGGAAAAGCAAAAAGAAGCGAAGGCAAGCGCCAACTAAGCGAAGACCAAGGGAAATCGAAGAACCTAGAAAGCAATGGCAGCGAAAGCGATGGCTCAGATGGGGATGGGAGAGCCTTCACCTGCCCCCCTTATATAGGCAACGAACCGGCGCTTCAACTTCCGAGCCCAACGGTCGCATCCGCTCCGCAACGCGTCGGTTTCAACGCCGTCGCAACCAATCAGAAGAGAGCACATCGTAAGGGGTAGGTCTGACACAACACGTCCCAGGGGGAACGGGGAAGCCTCCGCCCGCGCATAAGCCTCCACAGCTCAACAACCTCGAAACAAAATTGAGGAACAAGGCCCGCCTGCATTAGACCATGCCCTCAAGGGGGAACTGTTGGGACGTGAACATTTGCTGAAGGACTAACGACTAACCATTTGCTGAAGTCATGTGAAGGAAGTGGGCGAGGCCTTCGCTCCTGCACCTCTGCCCGGTGAAGGTCAATGGGCCGCAGCGAAGGCCTGCCAGGATGGCCCGAGGCGGAGGCTCCTACGATATCAGCGAAGGCCATGATCCAAGCAGCAAAACGGGAACTCGGGCAGGAGTTTCTCGGCGGAGATCATAGAGGACTCATGAGGACCTCCCCATGGAGGAAGAAGCTCCTGAGGGCTATGCGGCGCTGGGCCGTGGGCCATCTGCAAGCCCACAGGCGTGGCCCAAGATACGGAGGCGGTTCGGGATGAGAGTACCTAGATTACCCCTAGTAGTTTGCATTGGCAAGGGGATATTCCCAGAATGTGCCTTAGCTATCTAAGGGCAAGAGAGTAAAGTAGGATGGTGGTCAACAGTGTACTATAAAAGGGGGACTTGAGCCCTGTGTAGGGGGGTTGGTGAGTGCATTTATGAAACCGTAATTGTGCCCGGGCCCACCTGTCACCTTCCTAGCCTGCGCTCAGGGCATCCGGCTGGACGAAGGTCCCTCCGTGTTCTTCCTACTGAAACCCGGTTTTTCAACACTATGTAACGTTTAACGTGTAAGATGTTTTATATCACCAAAGTCCATGTGTGTTACAAACCGATTTTTTTATGGACGTAACACATTTTTTTAAAACGGCTGCGTCAATCAAACATAGAAGAGCCGCACATGCACCATTCCCAGCTAGGAAGTGCCGCACGAACATGGAAACTGCGAACACATGCTCCCTTTTTGCGTGACGAGGGGGGATTTGAAAATATCCCCCCACCCCTGCCACCGCCCAATAAGCAAAGAGTGTACGGTAGCATTGCCCATAGGCATGCATGATCTTTTTCTTTTATTACAGGATATATAGATGCAGGATCATTCAGAGGGCGTGGAGGTGCAGGATCCCGTACCTTTGTTGTTTAAGGCCGGCGTCACCGTAATGCTGGCGTGCCACGACGACGGTCGGTAGTGCATAATCAAGTGGACGGTAATTTTTGTCTCTTGGTAGCAGGTCATCAAAGCTAGAGACACAAGCAACAGCAACCCCTGCTGGACCTTGACGGACGGAAGAAACTGCAATCCAAGGCAGATGCGTGCCAATGTTCTGAACCATACACCGTAGTACGTCTACGTGCCTCTTCTTGTTGTTGTCGTCGTCGTCGTTGTTACTTACTCCATCTTATTAATTACTCCTCCTATACTGTATTTCAGATTTACATCATCCTCTGATCCTTCATCCGGTGAAATTAAAGAGCTGCTTGTGGTGGGCAAAAAAATTGTACGGTATGCTGGAACGTAATAATAACATAGCTGTCGTCGTTCCATGAGAGGAGATCGAGCGACGGTTGCAAGTTGCAGTCAATTATTATATATAATAATTCTTCCAGCAGGATCTTGAGACAGAAGCTGGAGTGCAACTCTCTGCTGTCGATCTCCAACGCAAGGAGACGACGCTATCCGGATGTGATTGTCCTTGCAACCATTTTGTTTCTCAATTAAAAGCAGGGACAAGTCAACGTACTGCATGCATCCGACGACACCGCCGACGTTTGCATGGTTTGCTTACCGCCCTCCTGATCCCATGCTCCATCCGCCCTATAATGCCTTATAAAGACCTATGCGTCAGTGGCCAGCTCCTCTCCGTGGACTCCAGAGCCCACTAAGTATATAGTATCTTTTATGTTTGGTCTTTGAGGTGGTCACAATAGAAAGATCACAGGTGATGATGTGCATATACGAATATTAACTATTTAAATGTTCTGTAAAGACAACCTAACAACCAGCTTACTATACGAGTTTCTACTGATAAAGACTCTAAATGTGAAAAGTTCAGTCGCCATCGACGAACTCGTCACTCAGCTCGCACAGTCCCCGGTGCATCACCATCTCTAACTACATAGCCTATTTTCCTTTTTTTATTCTCAAACGGCAGGCGATTTAGAGCTTCCTCGTTGAGGACGCCCCTATTACTATTAGTCATGCTCGTAGCAGGAGCGTGTTTGGGATCACCACGCGGTACCAAAAACGTGGCTATCAGCCTGTGGCATGGAAATCACGACTGCTAGTGTATTCTTGTGATATAGTTGTGTCATCTGTTATGGTTCACATAATTGCTGGCACCATGGAAAGTTTGTCACGATTGTCTCTGATTCTCGCCGTTAGCTATCTTCTATCTATGTAGGAATTCAATTATAATCGATCCACAAAACAAAACAAAAAAACAAGAAGGAACTCAATTATATTCGGTTCCAAACACACGCTCTAATTAAGGTCGTAGAACTGCTGCTGCTTCCTCCTCTGCTTCTCTGCATGTATAAAAGAGTTTAGACACTCTTTTGTACTGTACGTAGTATTGACCACTGTATCTGCCCTCCACAGCTCGTACGTCACCCTAAGAGTTAGCACGAATATCGAAGCTCGTAAGTTTTATTTTGTGGTCGAGGCCTGCCAAAGTCCAGTCTTGTGTAGTGTAGCCCATGCATCAAAGCTCATGATGATCGTTAAATCACACCAATTCTGAATTGCAGGTGCTGAGTGCGATTTCATATTCCGCCTGGAACGTGGGCCGTGTGCATGTGCTGCTATGGGCCTCACAGTCAAATTAATAGTGGGCTTGCTGGGCTCTGCCTATGGGCTGAAACCTGACCCATACTACTTTTTGATTTATTGAGATTGAACAAAGTTAAATCGGTTAAGCACCTTTTGCACCATCTTGCTTGGTCTATCCAGCAAAGAAACATAATAATAGGTGCTAAACATTTTCTGATAATGCAAAGAGTTCTGGCATCAGACTTTTCATAGAAGAAAATCACTCCACAGTTATTACAAAAGCAACAAAGAACAAGTTCTAAATTATTGACCAATCCGAAAAAGCATAAGGCTATCCATGTGATGTGAAGAATATTATGGCTCTTGTCTCTAAAAGCCAACATGCTTGTATGATCTGCTCCTTGCAATCATCCTAGTGCTGCAAACTAGGCCCAAAACCGTAGCCAATATGTCCCCCTGAAAAGAATATAGAAAAGTTTTCGGATGACAATTATTAAAAACTAAATCATTCCTTGTGAGCAAAATTGCCCAGCAAATCGCTGTTGCACCTGTCAATAACTATAGCTTGTGCTTGTGACCCCAATCATCATTAAATAAGTGGTATTTTCATATGCCAAATTTCCTGTGGAACTTTATATAACCCTGTTATTAATCAAATGTCTATACATAGATTTAATAATGAAAGACATATTTTTATTTAAACTCCATAGAAATTTATTTGTACCCTCGGACAGAGAAATGTGTGCTAAACGGGCAACCAAACTACACCATTCTATTAGCTTGTTTCCCACTAATGTCCTCCTAAAGCTAACGTTAAGTGGATTGGAGCTAGACACGTCAGCCACCGTTGCCTGTTTTTTGCGCACGATATTAAACAAGTTTGGGTATTGGAGTTTGAAAGCCTGGTTTCCCAACCATCTATCCTCCTAGAATCTGATTTGGTTACCACTAACAAGTTTAAACCTTCCCAGACTAAGGAAATGGTTCTTGCATTGGCACCATAAGGCCAGAACAGAAAAATGAGTCTCCTACTTTTTTTTTTCTATTTGGCTCAAAGACTGATATTTAAGTATTTATTTCTGAGAAGTTCTTGTGACAAGCCATCTTCATTACAAAGCTTGAAAATCCATTTGCTCAGTAAACATTTATTTTGTATGTCCAAGTTATGAATACCTATTCCTCCCTGATCTTTTGACTGGCATAGGATGTTCCATCTAGCCAATCTATACTTTTTCTTATGTTGCTCATTTTGCCAGAAGAATTTTGATATAAAATAGTCTATTTTCTTAGGGAGACCTCTTGGGACCTCAAAAAAAAAAAGCATGAACATAGGCAAACTTGATAGAATTGTATTTATGAGTATTAGCCTTTGTCCATAAGACAACATTTTGCCCTTCCAACCACTCAATCTCTTTTTGATTCTGTCCTCAATCATTTTCCAATCTTTATTTTTGATTTTCCTAAAGTGCATTGGGATACCCAAGTAATGAAAGGGGGTAATGAGCCCATCTTGCAACCAAAGAGTTGTGAATATTGTACTTGACATTCTTTTGCTTGCCCACAACAGAAGATTTCACTTTTATGAAAATTAATTTTAAGACTTGACAATTGTTCGAATGCACAAAGTAACAATTTCATGTTCTTTGCCTGATCAATATCATGGTCCATAAAAATTACAATGTTATCTCCATATTGTAGGATCGACAAGCCATCTTCAACTATATGTGGCACAACCCCTCTTACTTGACCTTCTTCTTTGGCTCTATTCAGAATGATAGCCAACATATCCACCACTATGTTAAACAAGATGGGTGAAAGTGGATCACCCTGTCCAAGGCCTTTCTTAGTTTGAAAGTAAGGTTCCAGTTGATCATTTACTTTAATTCTAATGTTACCACCTTGAACAAAAGTTTTGATCCAACTACACCAATTTGGATCAAATCCATTCATTCTCAACGTCTGTTGGAGGAAATCCCGTCTTACTTTATCATAAGCTTTTTCAAAATTGATCTTTAGAATGGCCCCATTTTGCTCCTTTTTATGTAATTCATTTATTGTTTCATGAAGTATGACTACCCCTTCCATAAGATAGCCCGGTAGAAATGATGTTTGTGAGGGTCCAATTGTCTTTTCAGCTATCTTAGTTATTGTGTTAGTAGCAACTTTAGTGAATATTTTAAAGCTAACATTCAATAGATAGATGGGCCTGCATTGTTGTATTTGTTTAGCCTCAATGCACCTCAGTATCAGAATTATTGTTCCAAATTGTAGAGGCAAGTAGCCCTTATGAAAATCCGCAAACAGGCCATCAAATCTTCTTTTATCACATTCCAAAAGACTTCAGAAAACTTTGATGGAAATCCATCTAGTCCTGGGGCAGTGTTATGTTTCATTTAGAAAATAGCCTCTTGAACCTTGTTTTATGAGAACATGGCTACTATCGTCTCATTTTCCTGAGTTGAAACTTGAGGAATATCATCATGGCGAGACTCATCTATGGACCAAGAATTATTATCCGGATGACTAAATAACTTCTTGTAATACTTGGTGATATATTTTTTGAGTTCAACCTCACCATAGGTTAAACCTTCCTCTTGTTATAACTAAAAAATTCAAGTTTTTCTATTTTTTCCATTAGCTACTAGCTGAAAGTATCTTGTATTAGCATCACCTTGTAGAAGATTTTTAACTTTAGCTCTCTGGTACCATTTTAATTCTTCTTCCCTTAGTAGTGTTGTGAGTCTTTCATTGACAACATGCTTAAGATTTAATTCATTTTGATCCAAAGGTGCATTCTTAGCAATTTATTTTCTTTCTTATAAGCACCACTAACATTTTTATCCCAACCCCTTAAGTACTGGCGAAGACGTCTGATTTTTGCTTGCCATCTCTCTAATGGGGTATGTCCTTCATGCACACTCAGCCAGGTGTCCATATCAAAGAAACCTTATAGTAGTAGCCATCCTAATTGAAACTTGAACTTCACTCTTATATCATTCACGCGCTTTTCGCCAAATAATCTCTTCAACATTATTTCTTTGATGGTCTTTTGTTCCAACCCCTCGGACTTGTAGTAGTGAGGTTTCACACACTAGACGATCCAACTCGATATTTGTCGTGGTACAATATGCAATCATCTCTCTACTTTCAGGGTATTGCATAGATCATTTGCTTCACATGTGTTCTTCGGCACTCTCATTTGGCCAGTCAATCATCTCCTCAAATGAATTAGAAATCCTCCTTTGTGAATTCCTTGATTTTATCTCAAGTAGCAAATTTAGCTTCTAACTTGACCATAGTAGAACCATTGAACAGCGGCGTTTTGCATCCTTTCTCATTTGCTCCAACTTCAATTTTCTTTCAACAAGGAACTCTTCACATATCGTCTTGTCTAGATAAATCATCCAACACAAATAGATGGACACATATTTCACCGTTCATGGATGGTTTGTTGCACGGTTTCACCGACCGTAATTTGGTTTCATTCCCTCTTGTCTCCATAACAATTCAACAATCGTAAGTTCTCACCCTCCTCGCCATGCATGTTCCAAACCTCATAGTTTTTCAGAAACCCCTACTCTAAAAGGATGCTCGACAAGGATCCTATATTTTTCATTCTTGTCAACAATTGTATGTATCCTTTACTCTAAACATTATTTGCTACATACGCCTTGACGGCTTTCACAAAAGAGTCAATGCCTTCCATGAACAGGGCAGACACAATGTCCAAGTACATCCATCCATGATCCATTTGTGAATAACACAACTTTAGTGACATAGGTCAACTAGTCATTCCATTTAATAAATCAAACTAGAGGATCCATTTGTGGGTAATTTAACACAATCAACAATCTTTAAGAAATCAAGAAGCACTCTCTAAAAGGATCGATGATTTTGGTCAACTAACTAATTCACAAAAGAGTCGTCATCCATGAACAATTTAGTTTCCAAGTACATCCATCCACACGATCCATTTGTGATTAACACAATGCAACTTTAGTGATCGATATAGGTCAACTAACTAATGTGTCATTCAATTTAACACAATCAAAACTATAGGATACATACTGGCTCTGCCTCTGAAATCAAGCACTCTAAAACAAAGAAGGATGATTTTTTGTCATAATTTAGCCACAGGAACTAAGGTAGCTACACGAAAAGGTTGTTACTTACCACCCTTAGAACATCCTTCGAAAATCGACAGCCTTCACTAGAATGGTGGTCGCCAAAAATGGTGGGGGGGAGCCACGACTAAAGAAAAGTTCACCGAGTGAAGAAGAAGAGGAGGGAAATGGGGTTTTCATTGCTCTTGTAGCTGTTTACCAACACCCGGGTTAATTGGACAGCCGATGTTGATACCCAATTTTACCGCCGGATCGCAGCCTATGGTATCCAGTATCCGAACAAACCGGCGATAAAATTTTTTATCACCGCCGGCATGACGGACGGAAGACGTCTCAAATTATTGGATTTCCTGGGCCGGATCATAAGACTAAACGATGATGCTAGATTCTTTCACCGCCGGATGGAACGGTGGTGCATCCATCCATCTTCAAACCATCGGTGAAAACTTCGTACCTGTGCCTGTTTCTTAGCACGTCGCACAATGGATGAACGGCCAGCGGTGATAAATGTTCTACTGCCGGTTTGACCTATGATACAGTGGTGAAGTCTGGCAATTTGTTCACCACTGAATCATATGGTGAGACGGTGGTGAAAACTTTTATCACCGCCGGTTAATCGACTAGAAGGGGTCTTTAGGCCATGGACCGGCGGTGATACGTATCACCGCCGGTTGTCTCAAAACCGTTGGTGAAATTCCCGACGGTGATTACACTTTCTGTAGTAGTGATTGGAGGATTAGCTACACTAGTTGTTTCTCCTGTATTTAAAAACATGGGTGTATGGTCTGAAACCTCTTTTGAAAGTGCCTGAACAGTGGTCTGCGGAAATTTCAGGTCCCACTCAGTACAAGATAAGATTCTATCTAACTTTTCAAAAGTTGGAACCTCCAGGTTATTCAACCAAGTGAAGCGTCTCCTAGAGACTTCCAATTCTCTTAAGTTAAAAGCATCTATGGTTGCATTAAACAAGAATGGCCATCTGTCAGTTAGCATTATTTTTTTCATGCGGTCCGCGGATAATGTTAAAGTCACCACCTATTAACATAGGTAAAGTTTCTTTCGAACATAAATGGACCAACTCAGTAAGAAACACTTCTTTAAACTCTTGTTGAGTAGCACCATAAACAGCAGATACTAGAAACCATTGAAAACCATCTTGTTTATTGCGCAATTTAAATTTTATGAAGAAATCTCCTTCCTCGATCTCCCCAATATCAAAAAAAGGAAATATTAACTCCCAATAACATGCCACCAGATCTGCCATGAGGAGGTTTACAATGCCACAAAAAATCTTTCCCACCAACTAAGTTTTTTAGAAAGAATTGTGAGCAATCTCTCTTGCCAGTCTCCGACAAGGCCAGAAAATGTACCAAGTCTTTTTCGCGAACTATATCCGACACAAATCTATGTTTTTTTGGGTCTGCGAACCTATTGAAATTCTAAAAAACACCTTTCATTTTTTTAGATTTAGAATTTCTAGGAACACTCTTGTTTGGATTATTCAATTTCTTTTTCAGGCTTGATTTTGTCTTTCTGAGAATGGATCACATAGATTACTGCCCTCCCCATCACTTAAACCCTCGGCTGCATGAATACCTTATGAATGTGGTGAAGAAATTCCTCACATGTATTAACCACTATATCCCATCAATTTTAACAAAATACTCTCTCCAGTCTATTTTACATGGCATTTCGCTAACGTCAAGAGTCAAACTACTTTACAATCTTTTATAAATAATTTGGCTAACAACTTTTAAATATTGGAATATAAATTTGATACCATTAGATTTATAATTAAATATAGTATCCAACATAAATCATAAGTTATGATCATAAACAATATAACATAACATAAAAAATGCCCAAAGTGTAATTTAGGAGACCGTGCTATGTCAAAAGACATTTCATAAGCTGGACCAGAGGGAGTACACTCTATAAGCTATGACAATGCATATTATGAATATTATATATGATCTGATGATGAGTCTATGTCAAGCTATGGTTTACATGCCTGATGAATCTATCTTCGGCTACGGTGTGCTAAATTCGTTGGGATCTTTGGGCCCATATCCTTCAATCATATTCATCAACCACAACTTCTCCTATCGTCTCCCTGCTATTGCTTAGCTTGCACTTTGGTCCCTACACCTTACAAAGGCTTTCGAAGCCCATGTACTGATGCCGCTCCATCCTGTGAACTATGTTTGAGATGCCTACCCCGCCTGCAAGCCAGAACATCGACCATGGATTTCATCATCAATAAAGTAATTAAATACAAATAAAGCTGTTCTAGAATAATCTTGGTCAACTTCAACAAAGCATGGATGGATATTGTACCGAGAGTAAGGGCGCTAACGAAGATCATGGATGCCAAGATGAAGATGATGAGGGACACCCGCCCCAACCAAGCGATCAGCTTCCTCATGCAGTGCTGCCCCGTGATGGCCGCCACGAATGCCACGGCCGTGAAGTAAGCAGCTGGATGAAACAAGACAAGAAATATATATGAGATGAGATGAGATGAGGCGAGAGGGTAAACCGCATGCGAAGAAATGATGGTACCATAAGGCACCGGGAACCGGTGCAACAGGTAGTACTCCACGACCGACATGGACGACGAGAACATCATTGTGAATGTGGCCGTAGCACTTGACACCTGCATATATATAGCACATTTATAATTCACTTGCTGAATATTACTCATGAAATTTTCTCCGAGATTATTGATCCTGCATCAATCCCAAATAAAGAGGTACGGCGGCCGGGCATTGTAGTACCTGGGGAGGAATTCCGAGCTCCAGGAAGAGTGGGCCCATGATGAAGCCACCACCCATGCCTAGCAGGCCACCGATGAGCCCTGCCAGGATGCCGAACAGACAGTACACCAGCAGCTGCCGAATTCTTAGGGTACTTTGCTGCTGGCTTCCCTTCGATGACAGCACCCTTTTCCCTGTTCTTAGCCCGTAGGCTTCATACACTGTCACTCCAACTGCCACCGGGATCTGCACGTTGAATGCGACCAATACAAAGAGTTATTATTAACCATGTTTTTCCCCCATTGCAAGGGGATGTCGATCTGGGTAACAACGAGATAGCATTGCTATTCAAATCCTAGAAGTATTTAGTTACCTGGAGAGAATTCAACACCCAGTACCAAATGGAGCAAGAAGCCACGTAGTTCTGAAAATAACAAGACACAAACAGTGATAAATAAGTGCAATGCATGCGTGTTTCATTATGAAAAGGGGAACAAAGGCTTATAAACAATCATGGTCCACGGGAATTAGAACATATAAACAAACGAATCCTAGAAGGAATCACAAGTTGCGCAGTAATGTATATGAACGGAACATATAGACTTGCGCAAATTTGGCCCAGTCTGGGTCTTCTGGGCTAAGCCAGGCCAGGCCTATGCATGATTGCATCAGGGCCGGATATGGCACCTGTTTTCTTGGTCTTAAGAAAACTGGGCTGGATATTTTTTCATTGGAATATTAAATTAAAAACCAGTTTTGTAACATAAAGTTTTTTTTTCTGTTTCACTATTTACTTAAGTTACTAGGACTCTAGTAGCCATACTTGTAGTAGCTGGAGAAAACTTTATTTGTTTTGATCGGTATTGTGGAAGAATTGATTACTGTATCTATTATCTCTGAGGAGGTAAGGTAAAAAACAACCATTTAATTAACCTAAAATTGGTAATCCATAGTAATCTGGTGTACCTAGTAAAAAAGTTTCTTATCTATGCTTGAACTGTATGCTCCAAGCCTCCAACTAATTTTATATTTCTGACCGATGAGCTACTACAGAGTTTTTTTCCCCAATATCTATGCGCGCGCTCAGTTTTGTGTTTGGGATCCTCACCTTTGTGACCTGGAGGCCAAGGAATGCCACCCAAACGAATGCGAGAAGACCGAACTCCTTCCAATAAATGTTCTTCAGAATTGATGTCTGAAATGTAAGATAGTAGTCTCTTTCTCAGGATCCTTATGATTATGGCTTCAAAAAGCGATGTCTATGAACATGATGCTTACCGCTTCATCTGTCGGGGTTTTTGACTTATTATTAGCAGGAGCATCTGCTTCTATAGGGATTGTTGCTGCATGCTCTGGTTCCTGACCTGACATTTTGGGAAATAAATTATTGTAAGGAAGAGCATTTCATTGTGTGAGAGATTGACTTGTTGTTGTGTTTTAGGTGCTCTCTTACATATCTGCTCCTGTCTTGTTGCATCTTCCTGGAAGAGGCGAAGAGATAATAAAGTGGTTCCATTAGTACAACAGGCGATATAAAGAAAGAAGGAAAGATAAAGCATTATTAGTGCTCTTAAAGATGACACTGAAAATTACTGGCAAAATAAACATTACCCTTTTCCTTATGGTTTCTTTCTTCCAAGTTTCGAAGCCCTTGAGATATGCCTTAGTTGATGTGACTGTTATTCAAATTCCGATGGAGATGCGACGACAAAATCAAGTCAATTATATTATTTGCGATTAATCAGAAAACAACCGATTCTGAGTTTCTGACGGTATATATACGAGGGATGGATATACTCCGTATAAAAAACAAGCGGGGCATGCACCTAGGAAAATGGTTATGAGGAGAGCCGTGATGAGCCAGTTGGGGAAAATAACATTGAAAATGACGCCAATGCTGACCCCAAGCATGAGCATAGGCTGCATGAGCAGGGCAAGGTCGTAGTCGATCAGCGGCATGTCCAGACTCGGGTGCTTCAGCTTCAGGTTGTAGTAGACAGTTGAAACGGACCCTCCCATGATCATGCCTGATCACCCAAAAGCGATCGATCAAATTCTCAATTTAATAAGGACGAGAAATAGAGTATATTATACAAAAGACAATCACTAGATTTTTTTTCATGCAACACTAGCGAAATGGTACGTAGCTTACTGCAGAAGTGCAGAAACATGCAGCAAGACTTGTGCTTTCTCATTCAGATAGATGTATATATGCACAGGGCGAGTAGAGTACATATAGCCAATAGTACTCACACTTGGATATTGCCGTGGATGACTTGGGATCAAAGCCGATGATGAGAGTCAGCATGGGGACGAAGATGCCGCCACCACCGACGCCGCCGACGCTCCCGCACGCCGCGCCGAAGAACCCGATCAGTGAACCCACCACAACTCGCCATCCAAATTCCATGGGCTGTATATATATATATATAGAAACATCCATTCATCAGGAAGCCAAATTATAGCTTAATTAACTTAGCCATATATTGCAAAACCTTGCCAATCCGAAGCAAGCAGATAGTCAAAGCTAAAGTTGTCTGCGTTACCGTACCGGCCAAACGTGGTGGTACGCCTTGCCATCGCTCCCCGGGGGCGCTAGGCCGCCCATCTCCGGCGCCGGGGCCCCTGGTGTGGCGGCGGCTGTCGAGTTCCTCATCGGGCCGTCGGTGGCTGCCACGGCAACGACGGCCGCCGCGCACGCGACGCCGAGCGTGGCAACGGCGTGCCGGCGCCACTGCTGTCTCGCCATCCCGCGCCGGCCTGCTGTCTCTCTGTGCCCCAGCAACGATGATACCAGGAAACTAATATAAAGATGCAATGCAGTGCAAGCAAAGTTAGCTGGCCGCTTCTCTTTAATTTCCGTAGTGCTGGGAGGGCTCTCCTCCGCTCTGCCAGGAAAGTAGTAGTAGTGTCCACGATGTTGGAGTGGAGCTCAGCTCGGTGGCGGCCAAACTTATAGCTAGCTAGAAGGGAACGCGGGATGCATGCTGCTGCATCCGGGTCACATCTCGTGGGCTCGTGGTGTTTCACACACTCTGCGTAGCGCCTCCACTCAGGCGTCGTCGTCTCGTCCATCGTGAGAACCCAACTCGATCGCCCAGCTTTATTATATACAAACATATATATTATATAATTCGAGCTGTCCCAGCACGACACGTTGATCTCGACGATCAGGCGTTCGCCCAAGGTCAGAATAAGGTCGTACGCGATTCAGCAGCAGCTAGGTGGAGTACTACACGTGTATCCTCGTAGTATCGAATAATCTTGGGTTTCACTCTGTCAATGCATGTGGTTGTGATCTGTGGGAACTGGGAACTGGGAACTGGGAACTATAGACTTTTTTTTTTATGAAATACGGCATAGGAGTATATAGGAGTATTAATTAAGAAGAGTTCTAGAACTAGCCTAGTTCATCATGAGAGAAAAACATGCAACTAGTAGTTGCCTAGTGGGACATGCCGCACAGAAACCCCACACAACGACTACATAAACAAATTTAAAGGGAAACCATAGATTAAAGAACATCCAAAATGAACAACTCGATCAGGATGGCTAAACTAGGCACACAAACAACACACATAGGAAGGTACGACATTGACGGTGTTCAATGTAGGTCATCGTTTTCTTGAAAGGAAGTTGGTGGAGCAGGACACGAGGATCGCTACTAGAGCCACCTAACCAACTCAGCTAGAGGCCCGTTTGAATGTAGGTCATCGCTGCCTAACCATCGATCTACACCCCACAGATATAACAACCCTAAATCCTTCAAGGCTGACCCATTTATCTCGATCATTCTTACACACACTGATGGAGCCACCACCCGGGCTTGTCCGCAAAGCGAAATGAAAATTTCTTTATATTACATAGAAATATTATACCTTTTTCGATAAATATATGTGCACACACTACCAGATGGTCCAGTCCCCGTAGTGCAGTACCACCAGTGCGAGCACATGGAAATCCTCCATCGCGACAATTGCTCATGAAAGTGCTCATGTTAAATGCTAAAAGTTGCATGCTCGGAGAATCTCTTGTGACTTGAAGAAGTTGAAGATTCTGGTTGTGACAATGAGAATCAGCCGGGCTCTTAAAAGTTTCTAGCTCCGCCACTGCTTACACAAAAACCAAGCTGACACCAATCCAATGACATATAGACCCAATGTGAACTCACCGTTGGATCAAGCAAATGTAATAACCTCCAACAGTCCTAATTATTACCATGGTACTCACCACAATGGTGTTCACGCCACCACACAATCACACCAATCCGTCATTGGACAGCTTTACTTTGGCCAAACAACCGCACGAAACATACATACAGTCATATCAAGCCACCTAATTAAAGCCATCCTCGCACCACCCTAAGTCATTGTTCACCCACTCGATCTTGCTGTTGTTGCGTCACCACACAGATATAGACCAATGTATCTCTATGGGCACCGTCTTTATTAGGTCAACATCATCCTTCTAATTCAGATCTCCATATATATAGCCATGCCGACTCGTTATTTTAGGATGGAGGGATCATAGCATGCTAATTTCTTTTTTATATACGTGAATCATTTGTGAATTGATTCTTTTATTAACACATCGATATGACGGGATGGAGCCGTTGGAGCCCCACCCGCTCCCTCTGCTGCTCGTCCGACCCCTCCAAAAAATCCACCAAATCCTCCCTCAATCCCACTGAAATTCCTCATCCAACTGTAGATCCACTCCTACCTCAAGCTGATCTACCGTTTGATAGGTCTTTTCCCTCCGGTCAAGGCTGTGGTGGGGATGGTGTTTCCCTTCCGGAGGGCAGCCGGCGGCCACTGCCGGCAGAGCCTTCGACGCCCGGTTCTGCCCCGAGCTCAGGGGATGCTTTGTCCCCGGGCATAGCTCAGCATGTCCAGTTCGATGCCTCATCCACAGACTCTTCTGGTGACGAGGCATCGGATGGCTGCGCCTCCCCTTTCTTCAACCCTCTGTGGAAGGGGAAGGGCGAGATGCAGGCGGCCATGGATGCTCGGCCTCCTCCGCGTCGTGGTGACTTCATGGCTGACGCCCGCCGCTCGTCCGCCATGGCCGCTACCAGCCCTGCTCTGGTGTCTGCTGCTGCTGCAACGGTTGTTCGGTCGCAGCGCGTGCAGTCCATCATTGTCGGACCTTCGCTATCCCCGGCGACTGAGTCCGGAGCAGCTTGTTAGACCTTAGGAATCATTTAGGTGCAGATAGGAGGGTGAAACTCTTACTAGTTGAATCAAATTAGACCTAGAACTTGAAACAGGAGAGGTAGAGAGAGAGAGAGAGAGAGAGATGTAGGAGCATCTGATCGTCGGCTTTGGAGGATGACAAGCCGTCCATGGCGTAGTCATCCCGGAGGGTGTCGGAGTAGTAGAAGCAGGGGAGTCCGGCGTGTCGTAGACGTCTGGCGTGGCGCAGAGGCGGCGGTGGCGCTTCCCGTCGCTGGCAGTGCCCCCTCTCTAGATCGGATTAGGGTTTAGGATATCGGTGGGGTGTCTGGCGGCTCAGGTGAACCTGGTGCCTTGTGCCCCTGCCCCCACCTCTCTTTTTATGGCGCTATGCGGTGAGGGCCCACCAACCATGGAGCGGTTGGGCACCCCCGATCAGCGTGGATCCAATGGCCCAATTGGCCATTGGGCCAATTGGAAGAGATTAATCTAATATTCTCCCCATTGATCTCACCTTATGACTTATATTTAACTTACTTTATCTTAGTTCTCATTCCATCATAGATCCGTGCATAGAGCATGCCTCATCGTCACGGTCAGTTACTATTAGATTAAACAGCTACAATGCACCTCTCTGTTTTGAAACAGATTCTCAACTAGGTCCTCATTATCCAGGAATCATAGGCTTTCCCTTAAACCCATGCCGGCTAAGTGTTCTCTGAACACGCTAGGTGGTAAGTCTTTTGTAAGCGGATCCGCGAGCATCTTTTCTGTTCTTATATGCTCAAGACTAATTATATGATCTCGAACTTTGTCTTTCACAACATAATACTTTATGTCAATGTATTTAGCAGTACCACTTGACTTATTGTTGTGAGCATAACATACTGCTGGATTATTATCGCAGTATAACTTGAGTTGTTTATGTATGTTGTCTACCACTTTCAACCCGAGCATGAATTTCTTTAGCCAATTCACCTGCCCTATGGCCTCATAACATGCTACAAACTCGGCATACATTGTGGACGATGTAGTGATGGTTTGCTTTGAGCTTTTCATGATATAGCTCCTCCTGCGAGAGTGAATATGTATCCTAACATGGATTTTCTGTCATCTCCCGCATAATCAGAATCTCTATACCCCTCTATGTGCAGGGAATCAGATCTTCTATACGTTAGCATGAGACCCTTCGTACCTTGCAGGTAACGCAAAACTTTCTTTACTAATTTCTAGTGTTCTAATCCTAGATTATTCTGATATCTACCAAGTAACCCGGTAACAAATGCTAAGTTAGGGCGAGTACACAATTGAGCATACAATAAACTTCCGACAACTGAACTATATGGAACCACTTTTATTTGATCGATCTCATATTGGTTCCTAGGACATTGAAATTCCCCATATCTGTCGCCCTTGACTATGGGAGCAGGTGAAGACTTATAATTTTACATACTGTATTTCTTTAGAACTTTTTCTAAGTATGCCTTTTGTGACAATCCTAAAACCTCCTTTTCTCTATCTCGACGAATCTCTATTCCTAGGACAAATGAAGCTTCACCAAGATCCTTCATATCAAACTTTGAGGACAATAACTTCTTTATTTCTAGTAGTAGATTAACATCATTGTTAGCGAGCAAGAAGTCATCCACATACAAGACTAGGAATTCCCATTCTTGAACTTTGCATAAACGTAATTGTCCTCTACATTTTCTTGAAACCCAAACTTTCTTATTGTACTATCAAACTTCAAATACCACTGTCTTGAAGCTTGTTTTAATCCATAAATGGATTTCTTCAGGCGGCATCCCATACGTTCTTTTCCTTTCACAACAAAACCTTTCGGTTGTGCCATGTAAACATTTTCCTCCAAATCCCCATTTAGGAACGTCGTCTTTATATCCATCTGATGTAATTCTAAATCGTAATGTGCTACAAGCGCTATTATGATTCTAAAAGAATCCTTACATGAGACTGGAGAAAATATCTTGTTATAATCTATACCTTCTCTTTGCGTAAAGCCTTTCACCACAAGTCGCGCTTTAAATCTTTCTATATTCCCTTTAGAGTCATGTTTGGTTTTGTAGACCCATTTATAGCCTACTATCTTGGCTCCTTTAGGAATTGTTTCTAAGTCCCAAACACCGTTGGTTTTCATTGATTTTATTTCATCTTCCATGGCTTCAAGACACTTTGATGAGTGAGTGCTTCTCATGGCTTCTTCAAATGAGGTGGGATCAGCCTCTATTTGAAATTTCTCACATTCATAAACTTCGTAATCTTTAGGAATGGCTGATCTTCTGACTCTTTGAGACCTTCTAGGGGCCTCGTTAGATGACGCTTGTTCTATATGAGGCTGTTGTTTCTCTTCCTCATGTGTGACAATGGGTTCTATGGGATCCTGAACGACATGTTCCTCATGTTCATCTATTGTTGCCATAGGAGAACTAACAACAGGTGTTGTTACTATAGTGTCTTCCACTGTTGGTTCCTAAACCATCGGAGTGGGCACGTATACTCGCTTCTCTTCTAAATTAATTTCTCACGCTACCATGCTCCCCTGATCATATCAGCCTCCAAGAAGACAGCATGTCTTGTTTCTACAAACTTTGTTTATCCGTCAGAACAATAGAAGCGATAACCTTTTGACTTTTCTGGATAGCCAATGAAATGGCAACTGATTGTCTTGGAGTCTAGCTTCCCTATGTTTGGGTTAAAGACTTTTGCCTCAGCTGGACAACCCCACACACGTAAATAGTTAAGTGAGGGTTCTTTTCTAGTCCACAACTCATACGATGTTTTGGGCATCGACTTACTTGGCACTTGATTAAGAATATGAATGGCGGTTTTCAACGCCTCCATCCATAAACTTATTGATAGGGTAGAGCAACTTATCATGCTTCTTACCATATCCATTAAGGTACGGTTGCATCTTTTAGCTACTCCATTCTACTGAGGCTCGCTCCGTGTGTAGAATACTGGGCAATGATGCCATTTTCCTGTAAGAACCTTGCAAAGGGTCTAAAACTTCACCATATGGGGTGTGTCGACCGTAGTACTCTCCCCCACGATCGGACATTACTACCTTAATCTTTAAGTTGTGCTGATTTTCTACTTTAGCCTTAAATATCTTAAATTTATCCAACTCTTCCGATCTTTCCTTAATTAGATAAATATAGCCAAAACGAGAATAATCATCTATGAATGTTATAAATGAATCATAACCATCCACACTTTTCATAGGAAAAGGACCATATATATCTGTGAACTATTTGTAAAATTCCTGCGCTTCATTTGACATCTTTCTTTATTTTCTTAACATACTTTCCTTTTATGCAATCTATGCATTGTTCTAAATCTAAAAATTCTAAAGGCGGAAGAATTGATTTTTAATCAATCGCTCTATTCTCCCCCTCGAAATATGGCCTAAACGACAGTGCCATAATTTCAAAGATACATCATGCACTCTCTTCCGCTTATTTGTTGCATTCATAGATGAGGAAGCATTCTCATTTTCAGTGCTCACATCATTTACATTCTTAGAAAGTGATAATAAATAAATCTTGTCTTGTCCTAAGGCAAGACCAACACACTTATTATTAATCACAATCCGACATTTGCCATTACCAAAATGACAATCATATCCATCATCATCTACTTGTGAGACACTAATCAAGATTCTACACAAAGAGGGTACATAAAGAATATCTGAAAGCTGTAGTCTAAAACCATCATCTAATTCTAGAGAGAGATCAACAATGGTTTCAACTTCAGTTTCAACTCCATTTGCAACTTTAATTCTTCTTTCTCCTCTTTGTAGGGTCCTCCTCGTACGAAATCCCTGTAATGAATTTGCAACATGAACAATTGCACCTGAATCAATCCACCAAGTAGATTTTGCATAACTTAAATACAAGGATTCATCTATGAATGTAATGAAATCCTCACCTCTCTTCAGAAGGCTCTTCAGGAAGTCTGGGCAGTCCCTCTGGTAATGTTCATGCTTCTTGCATCATTTACACTGATCCTTTTCAACTTGAGCATTGTTGTTCTTCTGATGGTGGTCATTCTGAGGGGCTTTCCCTTGAGGTTTGGCATTTTGTTGAAGTTCTTCTTTTTGTTATCCTTCACAAGGTTAGCAGAATCACCTTGTGAGCTTTTCAGCCTTTCTCTTCTTGAACACATATTGCGATGAGCTTCTCTATATCCCACTTATCGGTCTACATGTTATAGTTCACAACAAAAGTTTCATATTCTTTGGGCAAGGAAGCAAAAACCAAATGAATCAGGAACTCATCCTTGAGCCCCAAATCCATTGGCTTCAGCTTCGAAGCCGTGTTGCTCATCTTTAGTATGTGCTCTCTGATACCGCCACCAGTGTATTTCTCATTGAACAATTTCTTGATCAAAGTACTAGCATAAGCCTTTGAAGAGCCAGTGAACTAACTCTCCACTTTCTTAAGATACTCTATGGTAGTATCACAATCTGGGATGGACCCCCTTATAGCATCTGAAATTGTGTACTTAGCCACCATCAATCACTTGTGGTTTGAAATATCCCATTTCTTACGTTCGAGATCATATTTCATCCGCACTTTTGCATGATCTCGCTGCCGAGCAGTGAAATCAGCATCAGACTCATTTTCTTCCCTCACCGGGTCCACTGGCTTAGTTGGACATGGGGAGGTAAGCGCTAGGTTATTTTCAGATAGCACAAGTGCTAGTTCATACTTCTCTCACCATAACCTATAGTTGACCCCTTCAAGAGGCGGTATGTGCGAGATAAAAGCCATTGGGTTGAGTCCTGAAAAACACCGTCAGAGATAGTGAGAAAATATGACATAATAATTGCATGCCATAATTTGACGTTGATCAAAATTAAAACATGCAACTTTCTTATACACTAATTCTACATCACCGTTTGGCAGAAATAGAATTAATGCATGGAAAACTTTTGAATGAACATTATAATATTGCTATTATCAATGTTGGTCAGAAAAATAACAATATTATAATTTACTGACAAAATTACTACTCTTCAAATTAAATTCTCCTATTGGTTCGAATCTAATTGGAAGATAATAAACTTTAACATTGCAGCAAAAAACATTAAACATATTTGATGAATTTTACCCATAGGGAAATTCTCTTGCTAATTTTCTTGAGCCTCTCAACATTTTCCAAAAAATCACATTTTATGGAAAAAACAAAAAGAAAAATTTGGGCTCAAACTCTTCACTATTGCTCGGCCCAGCGGCAAAAACCATCCCGGCTTGATCTGCTCGCGCGCGTGGCTCCTTCTAGGCCACAAACCTGGGCCTAGGCCGACAAAGCCGTCCACTCGCGTGCTCCCACCTAGGCCAGATCCTAGTCCGATCATTCTCCACCGTTGGATGGAGATCGACGGTGGGGCAATGATCTCGGCGAAACAAAACCACGCGGCCGGCGCTCTCCCCCGAACCCTAGCCTCATTCTGTCTCTCCCCTTCTCTCTCTCAATGGCAGCCCCGACCGAGTGAGCATAGAGAGACCCCAAAGCCGAGAGAGAAGGTGGCACCATCGCTGGCCCCTCACCACCACGCGCGCTCCCTAGTGGGTGAGCGTGCCACCGTCGAGTGGTCCAGCCACGGTGCCCTAGCACGGACGTAGTACATCGGCATAGAGTTCCTTCCCAGGGTGATCCAGTGAGTGGAGGCCAGCAAGGTAAGCCACCTCCCTAGCCCTTCCCCTTTCCCCTTGATTTTCTCTGTTTGGATCTTCTTTCTTTTCTTCTTAGAGCTGGTCCGATTTAGGGTTAGGGTTAGGGTTAGCCCTACTGTTCATCTTCCCCATCTATCTTTGTGGGTTAGGGTTTGGGTTCGAGTTGTTCTCGAGACCAAGACCCCCTTTGTTGTTCTTTTCTTCACCCCGATTAGGGTTAGGGTTCGCATCGAACCCTTTGCTTAGGTCCGAATCAGATCTCTCACGTCCTTCTAATTGCTGCTACCCCTACCAAATCTACTCCTAGATATTTGCTCTGATACCATTTTAGACCTTAGGGATCATTTAGGTGTAGATAGGAGGGTGAAACTCTTACTAGTTGAATCAAATTAGACCTAGAACTTGCTACGGGAGAGGGAGAGATGTAGGAGCATCTGACCGTCGGCTTTGGTGGATGACGAGCCATCCATGGCATAGTCATCTCGGAGGGTGTCGGAGTAGTAGAAGCAGGGGAGTCTGGTGTGTCGTAGACATCCGGCGTGGCGTAGAGGCGGTGGTGGTTCTTCCCATCGCTGGCAGCGCCCCCTCCATAGATCGGAGTAGGGTTTGGGATATCGGTGGGGTGTCTGGACGCTCAGGTGAACCTAGTGCCTTATGCCCTGGCCCCCACCTCCCTTTTTATGGTGCTGTGTGACTGGGGTGCAGGAACCATGGAGCGGTTGGGCGCCCCCGATTAGGGCGTGGATCTAAGGGCCCAATTGGCCGTTGGGCCAATTAGAAGAGATCAATCTAACACAGCCAAGCGTCGGTGTCATCGTAGTCGAGTCCAGCCACGTCCCCAACACCGCCAGGATGACAAGTCATCTTCCTGTAGATGCATCCCTATGCACCAGTGTTTGGGGCCTCGTATTGCCCTGCCCAACGAAGTCGTTGCCATGGCCTCAGGGCAGAGGGCTCCTGTGCATAGGCGGCTTGGCCCCTACCGAAGGGCCTCCTCACTGGATCATGATGGGTGGCAAGATGTGCTGCCCCATCAGGGCATCGTAGCCTTGCAGCACCACCGTCAGGTTCAGCAGGTCATTGGTTGGCGCTTCCCCGATGAGCTCTAGGGCCGGTATCTCAATTGCCTGTCCTGGACACACTACGTGGCGACATGCCACCTCCCATGCCAGTGCCTACGCTGCAATGGTTTGGGCCACCTGGCCCGTGCCTGTAAGCATCCATGAACGGTTCCTACTCCGAGGTCAGTGATAGGAGCTACCAGTGTCGTCGCTTGGGCACACAGGCTGATCGTCGACTTCAGCCACCTACCCACATCGGTCCGGTGGAGTTGGGTGGGGCTGTGCATGTGCTGTCTGCCGGTACGCCTATCGGCTGAGGCCATCAGCGCCGATGCACAAGGCACCAAAGATGGCCACAGGAAGGCACCAACGCCCCCTCCACTGATGCTATGGCCGACCTTATTGTGCCAGCCAGCGGGATGTGCCTTTCTTGGGTTGACCCATTAACACTATTTGCCTGGCCTCACGATGTGCTCCCTGTTCGTGACGCCATGGATGACCCGATGCTCGAGGAGTTGGTAGCCTCGATTACCCCAGCCGGATCAACCCGCAGTTGGTCGTCTTGGAGGAGCCTTCGGGTGTGGGGGTCCCAATAGGACGGTCACTCCTTCTAGCGTAGCTTTGTGGATTGCCTGACTTGACCGCACGTTGCTCCCTCTGAGTAGGAAGCGACCACGGATGCCTGTGCCGAATTCAGAAGCTATGGAGCTTGAGCTATTGAGGCCCAGCTGTGGGTCTTCGACTAAAAATGAAGGCCATAACGCTCAACCTCCATCAGCTGATGTGTCCCTGCTGACACAGTTGGAGGCATGGTTATGCATCTCGCTTGAGACCCCTTTGATCCGCAAGCCGATGCTGAGGAGGTCTAGGACACCTTCAACGATGTTGTCAGTGTGTCAGAGTGAGAGGCTTGCTGCTAAGACCAAGGCCTTCAATCCGACTGTCCATGCACAAAATGTGTTGAAGCAAAAGCTAGGGATCGTAAACATGGCATAGAGTCTAGAGCCTATGGCTTTGGACAGTATCAAGGCCTTCTTTGTTGCGCCATTGTTGCCCTCCAAACAGGAGACCCTTTAGGCGCTCTTCGCTCCAGATTTCGATCCGGTGGCCTTGGAGCTGAACCTCTTTGGCTTCGAGCTTGACACTTTTTAGCCATTGAGTTCAGGGCCTGTTGTGTTTGTCCCTTTACTTGATCCTTGTCGGGTATCGATATTAGGGATACCCAAAGCAAGGAAGTTAGCGCCCACACTGACTTCCCCGGATGGGACAAGATGAATTAAAAAGTCTCGCCTGACCTCAAGCCACGGGCTCCGCCTCGCCCGACCCCAAGGCCGCGGGCTCCGTCTCGCCTGACCTCAAGACCGTGGGGCTCTCACCCAAGGCTATCGGCTCTGTCTCACCTAACCTCGAGGCCGTGGGCTCCATCTCACCCAACCTTGAGGACGTGGTTTCCATCTCAACCGACCCCTTGGGTTCATGCTCCGTCTCGCCAGACCCCTTGGGTTCATGCCCCGTCTCGCCCGACCCAAGGCCGCGGGCTCCGTCTAGCCCGACCCCTTGGGTCCGTGCTCCGTATCACTCGACCCCTTGGGTTCGTGCCCCGTCTCGCCCGACCCTAAGGCCGCGGGCTCTGTTTCACCCAACCCCAAGGCCGCGGGCTCTGTCTCACCCGACCCCAAGGCTGTGGGCTCCGTCTCATCTAACCCCAAGGTCGTGGGATCTGTCTCACCTGACCCCAAGCCCACGGGCTCTATCTCACCCGACCCCTTGGGTTCATGCTCCATATCGCCCGACCCCTTGGGTTCATACTCCGTCTCGCCTGACCCTAAGGCCGCAGGCTCCGTCTCGCCTGACGAGGACCCATACCGCCACCAACCACTCCAGATCTAAGCGTATGGGCCTGGGTCAAAACTCTGACACCAGAGAAGAGACAGGCACGCCTCGATGTAACCCGTGGCCATGATGGGCCATACCCGAGGATTCGCATCAAGAACAGCGTTGGGCGTGCCGGTGCTATTCTGCCTAACCCTTGTACGAATGCTGACAGGCGCGTCAGTTCACCACAACGTCTGCTGGGACAGAATGGAACACCATGACTAGCAGATGACGCCTACGCATGGTGCAGTGATGAATAGGGCCACGATGTGGAGCCATCCCTGTTGACATCTAGAAGATCGGCATGACCCGCATGAAGGAGAAGGACCCGATGATCCTGGAAGCCTTCTTCTCTATCTCGTTCTTCTCCTTATCCTCCGCTATAACATGCACTTTCCCTTCACTTATAAAAGGGGAAGCAGGGCGCCCCATGAAGGGGGATCCAAATCTACACGAGACCGAACCACGAGATAAAAACACAAGAGCACGACACGAGCACATGGCAGAGCAGCGATTGAGCTCTCAGCACCCATTCACTCCTTTCACCAAAGACTTGGGATCCTTTCCCTTGCTCGCCTGTTTGTAACCCCTACTGCAAACCAAGTGCCGGTAACATGAGCAGCAGCAAACTGGATATAGGGATGTTCCGCCCGAACTAGTATAAACCCTTGTGTCCTCCGAGCACACCATCCGATCCAGATGCGCAAATACAAATTTATTCATCAGTGGTTCGAAAAACACCGACAGTTGGCAAGCTAGGCAGGGGCTTTTTGCGTGTCTTGAAGTCCACATGAGGCCTCGGATGGCTAATCACGGTGTCAGCTAAGTCTCAGGCACAAACGTGCACTTCGGGAACCTAGACTTCATCATTTCGACAGAGGGAGAGTTGGCGTGAGTACTCACCGCCATCCAACCTCTCCACTCCACTGGCCTCGACGCGATCGCCTAGGCACTCGAGGAGCTATAGCTACATGCACTGGAGGCCCGCGCCCTCAGAGGCGACTAGCTCCTCAGCTTTGATTATGGGAGGCTAGAGTGCTAGCTCGGCGCCTCCCTAGGACCCCAACCGTCCTAGGAGAACCTGGGCCACCTCACCTTCTCGTTCGCCAACATCATGACACAGCTTGCCAGAGGAGAGCCGCTCTCCCCAGAATACCTCATCCAGAGAGCCCCGACAGCGCTCCCATTTGGTCTGCGCAACGCCGCAGAGACCGTTGGCCACCTTGTGGCGCAACGCACGCCCCCATCCCCCATGAATGACGAGTTCATGGGGATGACTGAATTTGTCACAGAATCTTTCCACAACCTTCTCGCAGGAGAATCAGAGTCGCCCTCCAACTCTGACTCTAGCAGGGGGAGCCATCACCCCTCTCATGAATGTTTCATGGTAGGTACCCCTGAGGGGTACGTCGAAAGCATCCATGAGGGAGAGGCTACCCCAATGAACGGCTTCGATGATGAGGTTGAGGGGGATGCAGAGGCCACACCTTGCCTACTGGTAGAGCAGCTGAAGGCCCAGCACCAAAAGCTCGAGGAAGCACGACTCCAGCTCGAGCGGGAACGCACGGAACTCGAGCGAGAGCTCGAGCGCCATGGAGACTATGGGCGTGCGCGCGCCGTGGCCCGTGATGTGAACTGGAGGATCATCGAGGATGATGAAGCCCTCCCACACTTCACCCGGGCAAGCTAGAACATCGCTGCTGCGGTGGCCTTGCTCTGATGGCTTTCGGGGCATGCGACACCCGAGGATCATCGGGCCCATCATGAGAATCGCACACTACTTGAGCGTGCAGCAGCGCAATAGGCCAACATCTCGCTGTCCTGATGACGCGAGCTCAATGCCAGCCAGCGCGCGCCCTCAGAGCAACCCAACAGGGACGTGTCAGTCCACCAGGCACAGCAAGGTGGCAGGCCTTGCGCCGTGGTCCCGGTGCATGAGTGTCTCAGCCTCCACCATGACGCGCGCGACACCCTCGACGTCCACAGGCATACCCATGGTGATGTGAGGGAGGAGGCTAGCCGTAGCTACCACGCTCATCGTGGCGGACGCTACGACAGCGGCGAGGACCGAAGCCCGAGCTTTGACTTGCCGGGACCTTAGGCCTTTGGCCGACACATCCTCAATGCCATCTTCCCGCCGTGGTACCGACCGCCGACCAATATCCCAAAATACTCTGGACCCGGACTATGGCTTTAGGATTATCGGCTTGCTTGCCAAGCTAGTGGAGCAGATAATAACGATTTCATTATCCGCAACCTTCCATTGTTTCTAGCCGATTCGGCGCGAACGTGGTTGGAACACCTTCCGCCCAACCAAATCTAAAGTTGGACGGACCTAAAAGAGATCTTCGTGGGAAACTTCTAGGGCACATACGCACGTCCTGGGAACCCATGGGATCTAAAAAACTGTCGATAGAAGTCTAGAGAAACTCTTTGTGGGTACATCCGGCGCTTCTCCCGATAGTGCAACGAGCTTCCCAACGTCGCTGACGCCGACATCATAGGAGCTTTCCTATCTGGGACCACCTGTGAGCCCCTGGTTCACAAGCTAGGACGTAAGGGCCCGTGAACCACCAAGGAGCTCCTCGACATCGCCACTAGCCATGCCTCGGGCGAGGAGGCGGTCGGGGCGATTTTCGACCACCTCAAAGGCATGGCAAAGCGGGGCGAGGATGCTGGCAAAGGCACCTTCAACCATGCTTTCCTCATCAAGCACCTATACAAGGACTATGTCCTCATGAAGCGGTTCTTGTCTGTAGGTTCCAACAAGGGGTAGCATAGGAAGGAGCCCAAGCCAGCCGCAGACGACACCGAGGGGAAGGATGGTGGATTTTCGATGCTGGATGGCTGCCTCATGATCTTCAGAGGGTAGACAGCCTATGACTCTAGGCACTGTCAGAAGCTTGCGCGCCGTGAGTTCTATATGGTCGAGCCAGATGCGCCTTCCTTCCTCCGATGGTTGGAGTCCACCATAACCTTTGATCGGACCGACCACTCGGAATGCGTCCCGTAGCCCAGAAGATATCCGCTCATGGTTGACCCCATCATCGGCACGAAGCGGCTCACCAAGGTGCTAATGGATGGAGGCAGCGGCCACAACATCATGTACGCTGAAATGCTCGACGCCATGGGCATCGACCGAGCGTGCATCCGGCCGACCGGGGCACCTTTCCATGGCATCATACCTAGAAAGCAGGCCATACCACTTGGGCAGATCAATCTACCCATCACCTTTGGGAATCCAACCAATTATAGGACAGAGACCCTTACCTTTGAGGTGGTCGGGTTCCACAGAACCTACCACACCATCCTAGGACGTCCATGCTACGTGAAGTTCATGGCCATACCCAACTACACCTATCTGAAGTTGAAGATGCCGGGTCCATGCGGGGTCATCACCATCGGCACCTCCTTCCAGCATGCCTAAGAGTGCGAGGTCGAGTGCTACGAACACGTCGCGGCAATTGTCGCATCCAAGGAGCTTGCGGCCATTAGGGAAGAGGCCGTCGAAGAATCACGTCGGCTAGGTCTTTCCAGCCTGTAGAAGGTGCCAAAGAGGTCCTTATAGACCCTAGTGGCTCTAAGGGCAAAGTGGTGCGCATTGGCACCATGCATTCCTCTGAATAGAAAAGCACGCTCGTTGACTTCCTCCGCGCTAATAGAGACACCTTTGCGTGGAGACCCTCAGACATGCCAGGCATTTCAAGAGAAGTAACCAAGCATGCCTTGAAGATCAGGCCAGGCTCCAAGCCGGTGAAGCAGCGCTTACGTCACTTCGATGAGGAGAAATGCAAGGCGATCAATGAAGAGATTGCGATGCTTTTAGCGACCGGGTTCAACAAGAAAGTATACCACTCTGAGTGGTTAGCCAATCCCGTTCTTGTACAAAAAAGAGTGGGAAATGGAAAATATGTGTTGACTACATGGGTCTCAACAAAACATGTCCAAAGGATCCGTTTCCTTTGCCATGTATAGACCAAGTAGTCGACTCAACATCAGGGTGCGAAACCCTTTGCTTCCTTGATGCGTACTCCGGGTACCATCAAATCGTGATGAAAGAGTCCGACCAGCTCATGATGTCTTTCATCACCCCATTCAGATCATTCTGCTACATCACAATGTCGTTTGGTCTAAAGAACATGGGGGCTACGTACCAATGTTGCATGCTCAAGTGTTTTAGGGATCTCATCGGGTGGACCATTGAGGCCTACGTAGATGATATCATGGTTAAGTCCAAATAGGCTGACCAGGTCGTGGCTAACCTAGAGCAGACCTTTGTGAAACTCTAAGCAAATAGCATTAAGCTCAACCCTAAGAAGTGCGTTTTTGTGGTCCCAAGGGGTATGCTGCTGGGTTTTATCATCTCCGAGTGTGGCATCGAAGCCAACCCGAAGAAGATTTTAGCCATCATGAGAATGGGCCTGATTTAGAACATAATGGGGGTACAACGAGTAATGGGGTGCCTCGTCACGCTCAGCCACTTTATCTCATGCCTCGGTGAATGCGGTCTCCCCCTCTATCGGCTTTTGAAGAAGGCCAACCATTTCGAATGGACGCCCGAAGCCTAGGAGGCACTTGACAAGGTCAAGCAGCTCCTGACAAAGGCCCCGATCCTAGTCCCTTCGACCGATAGTGAACCGGTTCTGCTCTATATTATGGCCACCACACAAGTGGTCAGCGCCGCCCTGGTGGTAAAGCGAGAAGAAGAGGGACACGCCCTCAAAGTGCAGCATCCTGTGTACTTGATTACTGAGGTCTTGTCCGATTCTCAGACTCGCTACCCCCACATCTAGAAACTCCTATATGCCTCCATATCGCCAAGAGGAAGTTGTGTCACTACTTTGAGTCGCATCCAATGACGGTCATGACGTTCTTCCCTCTTGGCGAGGTCATCCAAAACCGGGATGCCACAGGAAGAATCGTGAAGTGGACACTCGAGCTGATGAGTCAAGGCATTTCATATGCCCTTCGGACGGCCATCAAGTCCCAAGTGCTGGCTGTTTTCATTGCAGAATGGACCAAGGTCCAAATGCTGCCAGCAGTCGTCGACCAAGAGTACTGGACGATATACTTCGATGGATCGATGATGAAGAAATGCACCGACATTGGGCTGGTCTTCATTTTGCCCCTCGAGGTACGCATGAGGTACATGGTTCACATCCATTTTCCCTCCTCCAACAATGTGGCCGAGTATGAGGCACTCATCAATGGCCTACACATTGCCATTGAGTTGGGTATCCGATGGCTTGACATCGGGGGCAACTCCCAGTTGGTAATTGACCAAGTCATGAAGGAATCAAGCTACCACAATGCCAAGATGGCTGCATATTGCCGAGAAGTCCTCCAGCTGGAGGACAAGTTCGACGGTCTCGAGCTCAATCACATCCCAAGGCATCTCAATGAGGCGGCCGATGCACTGGCAAAAATGGCGTCCGGCCGAGAGCCAGTGCCGATGGGTGTCTTCACTACCGATCAGTACAAGCCCTCGGTCCGCTATGAGGAGCCAGAATAGACCGGTGATGCGCCGCCTACCCTAGGCTCGGGGGCTAACCAGCCGGCGGCTCCATCCAACCCCGAAGTCATGGAGCTTGATGAGGATCCAGTGATAGAGCCCGACCCACTAGCCGACTAGAGGACGCCTTACCTCAACTACCTCCTCCATGAGGCGCTGCCGACGGACAAAATGGAGGCTTGGTGGCTCGCACATCGCACCAAGTCCTTTGCCCTTATTGAGGGCGAGCTCTACAGGTGAAGCCACACCAGGATCCTGTAGCGCTGCATCCCCATCGAACGAGGGAAGCAGTTGCTAAGTGATATCCACGGTGGGGTTTGCAGGCACCATGCCACACCTAGGACCCTGGTTGGAAACGTGTTCTAACAAGGCTTCTACTGGCTGACCATAGTAGCCGACGCTGAATAGATTGTGCGCACCTATGAAGGGTGTCAATACTACGCTCGGCAGACCCACCTGCTGGCCCAAGCACTCTAGACGATCCCCATCATGTGGCCATTCGCGGTCTGGGGGCTCAATCTGGTCGGACCTCTCAAGATGGCGCCCGAGGGCTATACGCACTTGCTTGTCACCATAGACAAGTTTACAAAGTGGATAGAGGCTCAACCGATCTCCGTGATCAAGTTCGAGCAAGCCGTGCTATTCTTCCTTGACATCATCCATCGCTTTGGGGTCCTGAACTCCATCATCATGGATAACGGCACATAGTTCACTTGAAAGAAGTTCCTTCGATTATGTGATGAATACCATATCCATGTCGATTGGGCCACCATGGCGCACCCCCGCATGAATGCGTAGGTCGAGCGCGCAAATGGCATGGTCCTACAAGGCCTCAAGCCTAGGATCTTCAACCAGTTGAACAAGTTTGGTGGACGATGGGTCGCGGAGCTTCCCGCGGTGCTCTAGAGGCTGAGGACGACCCACAGCTAGACCACCAGCTACACACCATTCTTCGTGGTCTACAGTTCCGAGGCTATCGTCCTGACCGACCTTGATTATGGAGCGCCGAGGGTCCGGGCATACGACGAATAGGGAGCCGAGGCGTCCCTCGAGGATGCCATGGACTAGCTAGATGAAGCACGTGACGTCGCCCTCCTCCGCTCGGCCAAGTACTAGCAAGCGTTGCGCCGGTACCACAGCCGTCGAGTATGGGGTCGGGCCTTCAATGTCGGGGACCTAGTGCTCCGCCTCATCCAGAGCATCAAGAACCACCACAAGCTCTCCCCACCATGGGAGGGACCGTACATCGTCACAGAGGTGCTCCAACCAGTCACCTACAAGCTCAAGACCATCGATGGCGAAGTCTTCATCAATGCCTGGAACATCGAATAACTACGTCGCTTTTACCCTTAATTTATGCACCCTTTCTCTTATTAGTTTCGCTATCAACTCCTCGATCTTTAGTGACACCCGACCCCAACAATGGTAGGGGGTCGAGCCTCACTCAGGGGCTGATAAGAGCATATCTATCTGGTAGACATTCTCTATGCCCGACCCTTTCTGACGTTAAGACCCAAAAGCGAGGGTCGCAGAAATAAACTCTGAGTGAAACTGGTCGGACTGCAAGAAACCTACGCCCCAGCGGCTATGGCGTTTTTGCTCACCAGCATGATCAGAGTTTTTTCCGCACCCCTAGCTTTTTAGCCTTAACTACGGAAAGGGTCGGAACGCATTAACCTTTTTATACAAAAAGGGGAGAAGGGCTAAAAATCTGTTTGGCCATAACGAAATTTAAGAGCTTATCCACTTATTATGAGTTCACCGCATGGCTTATCTGCCTAACTAATTTCTTAGGGGGATGATCTCATCCTCTATCTCCATAGGTTAGTCCTATGCTAGCGGGTCACCCAAGTCGATCGGACGGCTCGGGCCGCTGCCGAGAGATGGGTAAGGAGCAGTAGAATGCCCCATGCGGGTTATGCCGACTCCATCACGAACGACGGACCCGGATTCCACTCGGACATATCTGGTAAGAGCTACCCGAACCCGTCACTCGAGCCATCGAGGTAACTTTACCAACACCCACTTTACTTTTCTAGTGTATGAGCATTCACTCATCCATTCTCATACATCCAAGCATTGCATATGCAATTATTGCATCGCAATGATTCGCGTCATGTCTTGAAGTGGTAGTCGTCTCATTCAACATGAGCGGCGACCGACCGGGGTTTGAAGGTCGGCCCACGAAGGGCTCGAGGACGCCTCGCATTGAACAAAGGCTGGGGAGAAAACACAGATGAGCCCTAGCGGCCTTTGCCCGACATGCTCAGAAGCGGACAGGGTCATCTCGACCTTCTCGTTCGATCCTAACCTCGAGCCATGCCCACAGAATCTGCATTGAGGGGAGGCCAGCAGGCCACCTGAGTTGGTCTCCAGAATGACTCAGGCATCTACCAGGAGGTGGGTTAAGGAGTAGTGGAATGCCACATGAGGGCTATGCTGACCCCATTACTAACGACAAACCTAGATTCCACTTGGACATACCCATTAGCGAGCTCACAGAGCACGACACTCGAGCCATCGAGGCAAGTGATGTTAGCTCAACCCCTCCAGTTGCAGAAACCGTAGACGAGGTGACGATCACAAAGACAAGCTGACCCCTTGACCAGACTGCTGCAACGCGTGGGGGCTCAAGGGAAGTTGGACTTGCAAGGAGACTGAATGCATGGTCGTAGAGTAATGGCTCGGACGCTAGGGAGGGGTACGTACAAAAACTAAGAATAACGTTTCTAAAACAAAGAAACGCTTTCTCCTTCTAGTTTTGCTATCGTCTCCTCGATCTTTAGTGACACCCAACCCCAGCAACGGCAGGAGGTCGGGCCTCACTCAGGGGCTGATAAGAGCATATCTATCCGATAGACATTCTCTATGTCCGACCCTTTCTCATGTTAAGACCCAGAAGTGAGGGTTGGGTCTCATTCAGGGGCTGATAAGGGTATATATATACCCTTTCTAAAACAGTCACCGTGCCTGACCCTTTCTCATGTTAAAAACCTAGAGGAAAGGTTTGTGGAAACGAATGCCGAGTAAAACTGGTCGGACTGCAAGAAACCTATGCCCCAGCGGCTATGACACTCTTGCTTACCAGCGTGACCAGAGTTTTTCTCGCCCACACCTCGATCTCTACAGTCTTAACAAAAGGAAGGGTCGAAACGCTTTAACCCTTTTTTACACATAAAAAGGAAGAAAGAACAGACTTGTTCAAACGAAAGAAAAGAACAAACTTGTTCAAACAAAACAAAATTGATGGAACTTGTCCACTCATTATAGATACGCTGCCTGACCTATCTGACTAAAACTAACCCCTAGGCGGGATGATTTCATCTTCTATCTTGACAGAAACGTCATGCGCCAGGGGGTCCACCTCCTTCTCGATGTCATCCAGCTCAGCATTGGTGTAGACAGGCGTGAAGCCTTGGCTCATCATCGCTAGATTGATGTTCTCGTAATGAGAACGGGCGATCGCGAATGATCGGTGAACGCCAAAGCAAAGAGCGCCCCTTGCCATATCATGTGCCTAGTCCATGATCCAGATGGTGTGAACTGCGAGCGAGCTTGTCTCCTGCTCTAGGGCTAGCTCGAGCTCGTCACAGACTAGTTGGACGGCGACACATAGGTTGTCATGTTCATCGCTCTCCTTCAGGAGGGTGTCCTTCACCTCGCTGAGCTCCTTCTCCAGGCCGGGACTCTTCATCACCTTCGCCTGAGCTTGTCATCGAGACCTGCCCAAGTCACATACCGACCGTGTCAGAAGGCTCACCATGGATTCTAGGGAGAAAGACAACAAGGGAATCTAGAGACTTACCATTCACATCTGCCCGAAGCTTGCGCACTCCATCGCGCTGTCGGGTCACCTCGACCTCCACAGCGAGCCCGGTAGATGCGCCCTCAGCCACAACCTTTAGGTCCCTCTCCCTCTAGAGCTCATTCTCGAGGTGTCCGACCTGTTGCTGAGCGGCGGCGCGCTCCTTGCGAGCCAGCTCAGTCCCCATGCGGAGCTCCTCTATGGCCTAGAGCAAATTGTCCCGCTCCTTTCGTAGCCATTCCGCCTCCACGGTGTCCATGCACACCCTCTCAATTAGGGCCGCGAGCTTCTCCTTAGCCTCGCGGGCATCATCGCGAGCGTCCTTCTCCTTGACTTGAAGGTCAGCCACCTCCCGGGTGGTAAGGGCAAGCTCAGCTACCTCCTGATGGGCGGTAGCAAGCTGTGCGGCCAGTCCCTTACTCCGCCACGCCTCCTCAGTAAGGAGCTGGGACTTCTCCCGGCTATGGGCCATAAGAACCTGCGAAGAAGACAGGACTTAGAGGCACGGAAAGAGAACATGGGGGTTGGAAAGCACGGTCATATCATACCTGACCAATAGGGGTGACAATGTCATGCATCGAGCCCATCATGGTGGTCAGGGCGTGAACCGTGTTACCAACCTCCATGTGGATGCTCCCTCATTCCCTCTCCTCTGCCGCTTCATCAAGGGCAGCCACCCGGACCAAAGACCGGGACGTCCCCACACCGACCTCAAGCGGCGCTGACCTCTCTGGCAATGGTAGCTCCTCCAGAGCGGCTCCTCTAGCAACAGAGGGGCGGGTGATGCGGACATAGAGGCCTGCCCTATCGCCACATCTGTGAAGGATGCCTTGAGTGTGCCCCCTTCCGTCCACCTCGCCACGGACATGGCCACCTACACGGATGGCGGCTCTGGCCGTGCCTCCTCTGCTTGCGATGTTGAGGACACGACTGGACGTGCCCTCCTCTACCTGCTCTCCCATGGACACACCCATTGGTTGTGCCTCCCCGATTAACACCATGGTCGCCCCAACGCCACTCATGCCCTCCACCAGCGCATCGACAGCCAGCTCCTGGTGCGTTTGCTGGAGGAGGATCTTTTTCGGAGCAAGCCATAGGAGAGTCCCATGTCCTCCGACGCTGCAAGGGACATGGCGGTCAGTTTGTGACAAAAATCCGTTAATACAAAAGGACGAAAAAGCCCTTGACTCACCTTGATGCCATCATGCGAGGACGTTTTGGGGTCGGCTTGCTTGACCCCAGCTGCTCCTCATCGACACGTTGTCGCTTTGAGCCCTCCCTCAGCTCGGAGGGCTTAGACGAATCAAAATGGTCGCCTCCTGCCGACTCTGGGGGAGCCGCCGAGGGCTCGATCGAAGCAGGGCAACCTGTTTCCGCCAGCTCTGGGGCCACCGTCGAAGGCCCTGACGAGGCGAGGTGGCCTAGCCCTGCTGGATTTGAGGCCGCCGTTGAAGGTCTGGACGCGGCGTGGTGGTTCGTTTCCGCCAGCTCTGGGGGCGCATCCTCCCCCTCCCGCCTCGCAACATGCCACGAGAAGGGCCCTGCCTGCGATAAAGGTGGGTCCTCATCCCTGGCGGCCAGATCATCCCACGGGATGGGCGACATAGAGCCATCATCTTCCTCCTCTTCTTCTTCTTCCTCCTCTTCTTTCGACGAGCCTTGATGCCGCTTCCCTCACTGCAGCTTCGCTCGCTGCTTCAACCGTCATTTCCTCTCCTTGTCATCCTTCTTCTTCTTCCATTGTTCATCCGTGGCATGATTCGCCACCCTCATGGCCGCGTGCTCTGGCAGTGGCATGATGGAGTCCTAGAAGACTAACCCCGCCGGTAGCTCGATGAAGCCCGCATCCGGCTGCATCACGGGATGCCTTAGGATAGGGAACATGGCGTCGGCCTCCCCCATGGCCTCCTTGATGCGCTACGTGACCTCGCTGTCATGGAGCAGACGAGAGTCATCCTGACGAGCTGCGCGTCGGGCATCATCCCATACAGTGGGAGGATGCACACCATCAGGGGTGCCACCCTCCTCGCGTGATACCCCCCGATGATGTCGGCCCCACGGAGGCTGTGTGTCTTTAGGAACGTGATGGCCTCAAGGAGACCATGCATCCTCTTCTTCTCCATGATGGGTGGCCCCCACGGCCATGACAATGGAACCTCTTCGATCAAACGCCCAGAGAAGATAGGCAAGGGTGCGGCAGGGTCGTCCTTCAGGTAGAACCAATGCGAGTGCCACCCCTTGTTGGATCTAGAGAGCTGGTAGGGCATGTACTAGGCTGCCCACTGCCCCGGAGGTGGATGCCCGCGCATCCCATCGTCACCGAGGTCTCCCGACCCCTCTCCTTCTTCTTCATCAAGGAAATGAAGAAGAAATATCTCCAGAGCTCGTAGTGGGGCTCAATCCCTAGGTACCCCTCACACATTGCGATGAAGGTCGCGATATGCTAGATCCTGTTGGGGTTCAAGTGCTGTAGCTCAATCTGATAATGATGCAGCAGACCCCGGAAGAATGGGTGAGGAGGAACCGCGAGTCCGCACTCATGGAAGAGCACGAAGGAGACAACATAGCCGTCGGGCGGCGTCGGTGCCTCCTCACGACCGGACATAAGCCACTCCACCACATCAGTCTTCCCGTGGAGAAGACCACGCTTGACAAATCCCTCCATACGCGCATAGGTAACATCGGAGCGATGCCACGAATCCATGGAGGATGGAGGTGCCTACGGAGAAGCAAAGGCGACGGTGGAGGAGCGAAGGCTACAGATCTAGGGCTCCAGTGGACTAGCAAGCATGGCAGATTTGAATGGCGGTGGTAGAAAAATAGAGAAGGTAAGGCTGTTGTTTTGGTGTGTAGAAACATGAAGGGGGAGGCCGCTATTTATAAGGCGGAGCAGGGCAAAAAAGTGAACCATCTGCCTAGATTCATGTGCCCACTATGCCACATCACATCACCTCCCTCCGAAGATTGTGCGCACACAATCTCTATCCATGCCCTCGAAGGATACGTCGGATGACGGTTCGCCCGTTCAATGGGCCAAGAACCGTCGCAGGTAAGAAGGGATCCAAAGCTCAAAATGCTCCTACGACCCATTTAGGACTAGGAGTTCGAAGGCAGGCCCACTGACGGGTTCACAGCCGCTTCGGGGCACCCTTAGAGCGAGAGGTGGAAAGGGATGGGCCTGCTATTGGCCAGTACCTAGGGGCATGAGCGCCGTGGGCATCCTGGCCCACGTTCGAGTCTTAGTTGGTTCCCAGTCCATGGTTTTTCCTTGAAGAAAGGCAACGAGCCCTTGGGACCGGCCAAACGGACCCAAGAACTATATGGACTTACCGCCAAGAGTTTGGAGTCGGTCACAAGCTGACCCATGTAGGACCCCCACGAATAGGAAGCTAGGGCCCCACTCGGACTAGCCCATTAACAGCTCACTAAGAACCATGTTTCGTCCATCACAAAGACGAGCCAACCCTCGACCGGAACCCTGCTATGCGCGAGGGCTCTAGGAAAGTTGGACTCACAAGGAGACCGAACGCGCGGTCGTAGTACGATGACGGACCAATTGGATCCTAGGGACTGGAATCAAGAAAAATCTTCCCGACCTCCTGGATCCTACGGTTACATGCCCCCAAGAAGACCGATCATGACAAAAAGGAACCACCGCCCTATTAGGACACGCCGCGGGCTACAAAAAGAAGGCCAAGGCCCTAAGAGTCCTCCCGTCTGGCAAAACCTCCAAAGGAGTATTCTACTCCTCCGCAGGATCGGGGGCTACTATCGGGTATCAATATTAGGGATACCCAAAGCAAGGAAGTTAGCGCCCACGCTGACTTCCCCGGATGGGGCAAGACAAATTAAAAAGCTTCGCCCGACCCCAAGGCCACAGGCTTCGCCTCGCCCGACCCTAAGGCCACAGGCTTCGCCTCGCCCGACCCCAAGGCCATGGGCTCCATCTCGCCTGACCTCGAGGCCGCAGGGGTCTCGCCCAATGCCATGGGCTCCATCTCGCCCGACCACGAGGCCGTGGGCTCCATCTCGCCCGACCTCGAGGATGCGGTTTCTATCTCGCCCGACCCCTTGGGTTCGTGCTCCGTCTCGCCCGACCCCTTGGGTTCGTGCCCCGTCTCATCCGACCCCAAGGCCGCGGGCTCCGTCTAGCCCGACTCCTTGGGTCCATGCTCCGTCTCGCCCGACCCCTTGGGTTCGTGCCCCGTCTCACCCGACCCCAAGGCCGCGGGCTCCGTCTTCCCCGACCCTAAGGCCATGGGCTCCGTCCTGCTCGACCCCTTGGGTTCATGCTCCGTCTTGCCCGACCCCTTGGGTTCATACTCTGTCTCACCCGACCCCAAGGCCGTAGGCTCCGTCTCGCCCGACGGAGACCCATACCACCGCCAACCACTCCAAGTCCAAGCGTATGGGCCTAGGTCAAAACTCTGACACCAAGGAAGAGACTGGCACGCCTTGATGTAACCCATGGCCATGACGGGCCATACCTAAGGATTCACATTAAGAACAGCGTCGGACGTGCTGGTGCTGTTGTACCTAACCCTTGTATGAACGCTGACATGCGCGTCAGTTTACCACGACGTTCGCTGGGATAGAATGGAACGCCATGACCGGCAGATGACTTCTGCGCATGGCGCTAGTGACAAATAGGGCCGCAACGTGGAGCCGTCCCTGTTGACATCTACAAGTTCGGCGGGACCTGCATGAAGGAGAAGAAAGACCCGACGATCCTGGAAGCCTTTTTCTCTCTCTCGTTCTTCTCCTTTTCCTCCGCTGTAACCCGCGCTTTTGTAACACCCTAAAATTTGAATTTTTTTTTTAAAATAGTAAATTTGATTTAAATATGCAATTATATGTGCATTTCAAATATAGGAAATAATATTTCTTTTATGAAATTAAAAGAAAATACAAGAATTAGAAACATGTTGATGCATTCATGCTATTGCATATTTATTTACATGGATTTTGTGGTTTTGTTCAAATGCTAAAAGATTTTAAAAACCTTTTGAAAATGAGTTTGAAAATTTTATTTATAAAAAGAAAAGGAAAATTCCTTCCATTCCTCCCCTCCTCTCATTCGCCCCATGGCCATTTCTTTCCCCTGACCCAAAGACTACCACGGCCTTGTTACCCCACCCCCCTTTCCTTTCGGCCCGGCTTGGCCCAGCCTTTCAATAGCCTTGACCAAAAAAGCGTGCCTGCCTCTCGTCGCCCGCCTCAAGACAATCGCCGCCTTGACCCACGACGCCTGGCCCCACATCAGGCGCCGCCCCCAACCTCCTGCGTCCGCCCGCTCTCCGTCAAGCGGAACCGCCGTTCAGCGCCTGGCGTCGTGGGGCGCCCCTCGTGCCCCTCGGCCTCGTTAAAAGGCAGTGAGCCCCCCCCTCATGCGCCTCTGCTGCCCGCTCCCAATTTAAGCCCGCTCACGCACCGGAGGCCCGGCAGAATCGTCGTTCGAGGTCGCCGGATTTCGCCAAATCCACCTCCACGCGGGCAGCCGTCTCCGAGCCGTCTCCGCCTCCGATTTTTCGCTTTCGTGGTGAGCTCGCCGTGGTCCCTCTCTCTCCCCATGCATTTCATTTCGCGTTTACGTGGCTTATAGCGCCCAATCCGCGTCGCCAGCCGTGAGCTCCATGCACGCCATGGCGCCCGCGCCCGGCTTTCCCCTCCGTAGTCTTCTCGACCCGTGCACGACCCCTTTCTTCCCCGAGCTCTCGGGTGCCCTCGTTCCCGTTTGGCGGACCCTAGCCCCCCCCTATCCGAGCTCGCCCGGCGTGTTCTTTGCCATGGCCATGGCTAGCCTCGCGGAGTCCCTGTTCCGCCGGCCTTCCTTCCCCAAAGCCGATTCTAGCCGTCCATCTCCGGATCTGCGGCGGATTAGAAGATACCTTTTTCGCGTGTAACTTTGCTAAAGAGACCCTCTGTTTTCATGTAATCGAACCCGCCGTCCTGAGCGCATTTCCCCGAGTACGCTCTCTCGTTTGGAAAGCGTAAATTTCACTGTTTTAGTTCAAAATACGTTTTCAGTATTTACAGAAATGCCACTAGAATTGTTTTGCTCATAAAAACTACGTTTTAGCTCCGAATTTATCCGTTCAAATTGCATTAGCTTCGTAATTTCATAAGCTACGTGTTAGTACCACTGTTACTCAATTTTGCAACTTTTAAATTTCATGGTTAGGTTTAATTAAATAAAGTACTATAGGAAATGCCGTTTAATTCATAAGTTCCGCGTTTTAGCTCCGTTTTTCATGAACTTCGCGTTGACGTGATCATAGCGAGACACAGATTCTTTTTATAAACATTTCATCTTGTTTCTATACTGTTGGTATACTGTTCTAATTATAGGATTGTTTGCTTTGCATGAATGCCTTTGGAATGTTGTATGTTGCCGTGTTGGTCGCGTTCAGACGGTGAGGAGAACGTCGGTGACCAAGATTTCTTCGACGAACAGCAGGACCAGCAGGAATTTGCTAACCAAGGCAAGTATAGCATGGGATCTACCTTGATGCCTATCCACCTTTATTAATTACTCATTTGCATGTGTCAAATTTTGATACCCGTAAGGACATCCTAGTGATTGATTATCCTATTCCTTGTCTCCTATGGGTTATATGCATATGGGTAGTTTGCTAGTGCTCAACTTAACTATACATGAGCTACATATTGAACAACGATTCTATGGAAAGAAAAGGTAAAAGTTGCTTTTAAACAACTGGATTATAGGGCGATGGAGCAAATGACTTTCGATCATGATGCTCTCGGCCCTCCATAAGGACTTATCTGTCGGCAAAAAGCTGGGGTGAGCGATTGCAACCGTGAGGTCATATGGCTCGACTTTAGCTCAATAATAGGACCTTTTCTAGCTTATTAGAGGTTACCTTTATGGCGCAAATGGGGCTTGCCACGTTGGGTATAGGATCCTCCTCTGTTCCTATGTGTATAGCCATGATGGATATGTGCCATAGGAAAGGGGGTTCCTACATCTCACACGCCAAGAAACCTAGCGGCCCTAACTTGTTAGGGAAACCTATGAAATGGCTTCATAGTGTACCCTGCCCGCTCACCTTGGAAGTGACATGGGAGTAATTAACCCGGGCATATGGGGATCACGACTCTCGGTGAATGTGCACCACCTCTGCAGAGGGTAACAAACTGTTATAACAGCCGTGCTCACGGTCACGAGCGGCCCGGAAAACTCACAGAATAGATGGCTACTTATAATGTTGTTTATACGAGATGATTATGATGATGTCACATGACTCAATTGGATCGGATATATGATCACGTGGGTTTAAAAGGGAGCTTAAGCATAACTTAATAATAGATGAGGATAAAATCTTGAATCTACTAAAAGTGCTAACTGCAGTAAACCAGTGTCATCCTTTTTGAGCCTCATGAACCCCATGTTATCTTGTTGAGTACGGGACGTACTTACGCTTGTTTAATTTTCAATATTTGGATAAAAATCCCGGATGGGTAACAGATGACAACGGATATAAGGAGTTTCACGAGGATTATTAGGCTTGTGGTCAACCAAATCGACCGTCCCCCGTGATGGAGTTCCACGAGAGAGTTATCTTTTTATCTTCCATTTGTGTTATGTAAGTCAATGTGATGCTATTATTCGTTATGTAAGATACACCGTGATGATACTTTTTATAATTTGTCAACTTATGTGTGTGACTGATCCCTGGGCACACATGAGTTTAGTGCATTCAATTTTATCCTTAAAATTGGGTGTGACAGCTTTCCCTTCGCTTATAAAAGGGAAAAGCAGGGCACCCTATGATGGGGGATCCAGATCCGCACGAGACCGAACCACGAGATAATAACACAAGAGCACGACACGAGCACACGGCTGAGCAGCAATCGACCTCTCAGCACCCGTTCACTCCTTTCACCAGAGACTTGGGATCGTTTCCCTCTCTCGCCTGTTTGTAACCCCAACTGTAAACTAAGTGCCGGTAACACGAGCAGCAGCAAACTGGACGTATGGACGTTCCGTCCGAACCAGTATAAACCCTTGTGTCCTCCGATCACACCATCCGAGCCAGACGTCAAATACAAATTTACTCGTCTATGGTCCGAAAAACAACGGCAATCCTCCTCGCGGTCACTACGTAGTTTCTTTTGTAATCACAACTGTGTGAGGTCTGTCGGTGTCTGGTTCGGTAACCACAAATTACCGTCCTAGCTTTAATTTGTAAAACTCTCATTCTGCTTAATAAATACCGTGCCATTAGCCAATGGCACGTTCGAGAAAAAAAAATCATTTGTGAAATGTTAGGTCTTCTTCGTCGTTCAACCAGTAGGGAGTAGCCATATACTGCCCCCTGCTCTTCGTCACTTGGACGATGGTAAGTGCACCCAAAGCAACAAGATTGCAAGAGCCAAGAGAGTAATTAAGGTTGACACCACATTATTTTGTTCTTGGCTCCATGTTCTAACGTTGTTAGATTGCTACCTCCGTCCTAAAATAAATCAACTTGTAGAGTTTTTCTAAGTCAAACTACTATAAGTTTAATCAAATATTATGGAAAAAAGAGTTCCAATATTTATGGTTGCAAATTTGTAACACTAGACACATTATAAAACATATTTTTATAATATATTTATTTGGTGTCATAAACAATGTTACTTTTTTTTTATAAAGTTGGTCAAACTTAATATAGTTAGACTTTATTAAATGATTATAGAAATTGATTTATTTTGGGACGGAGATAATACTGAGAGTGTGGGGCGCGGCCTGAGCATCAGTGTATTGTACCTTGTGTCCTTTTTATTTGGGGCTCTAGTTATGCCTTGGATCATGATGATGTAATTGTGATTAATAACTAGCATAGTGCATAGCTAGATGATCGTACGTGTTGCTTGATTCTTAGGCCTATTGCTTAAGCACAACATCATAATTAACTTTGTCCGTGGGAAATTGAGATTAAACACAGCTTGCTTCCACTATAATAATGACGACCAAGAACAGCAACGTACAAATGAAGAAAAACAATTGGGCAAGTGTCCGGGATTATTGTATCATCGGACTCCATCGTCTTTCGATTTCCAGAGTTGATTCAAGCAGTGCAGCTAATCTCCTGCACATTTATTATTGACTCAGTTGGATTCATTTATATATGCATCCAATGATTTGTTCAATAAAAAATGGCAGTAAAAAGCTAGAGAACTCAAGCAGATCAGTGGATCTTGTATACAATTGGGAATCAGTTGGGACAAGGAGGCAGCAGAACGTGAAGTCCATTAACGTACGGGTGCTTCGCTGCTTGTTCTCGCGTGACCGAATTCTTTTTTTCCCTTTCCTCCGCGTAGAAAACTACTGTGACGTGGGTAATCATTTCTGAGACGATCATGGCCAAGATTGTACTTCTATATAATAATAATAACACGGTCACACGGTTTTCACTGCACGTGAGCAAGAGATGCGACAGAGATCGGAGAGCATGTATATTAATTTATTTTTATTTATCCTTTTGATGTATGAACCCATGCTTCTCGTGCGTTATATTAGAGGAAGTATAAGTATATTGCTGATATTTGATACAGTACAACGACTCTGCGTTAATTAGTTGATCTTGATCCTGCTGTGTCGGCGTACGTATAGGTACGGTAGAACGTGGTGGTGCACATCATTATTTTCATGTACCGCAATTCCGCAAAGGCCTTCGCACAAAAATTTGCATTATTTGACTTCGAGCTAGTTTTCTGTTGACGTCCGGGTCCGAATCGGCCATCACGGACCGAAGAACATAGCGAGGATGTCACTCTTTCGTGGTGACAAACGGAGAGGTTTACAAGCAAACCTCCAAAGGATAACCAACGTGCTTGCGTGACGAAGAACCGGCTAGTTTTCAGGCAAACTAGCAAAGAAACCGTCAATGCTCTCGCGCGTGAGGGACCCCGTTAGGGCAAGAACGTCGGCGGGTTGCCCTAGGTCGCCCGGCAAGCCTAAGACGCCATCCTTGATCATCGGATCAAGGGATGAACAGCATAGGGGTTGGAGAATAAGTTAAAAGAGAGGTAGTAGATTGATTTTTGTGTCGATTGGATAGTTGAAAACTCAATGGATCTTGATCCTCTCGTATATGTAGAGGGAGTGGTCTTATCCCAGTAGGAAACAAGTCTAAATTGTAATCTCAAAATTTCCCATGTCCAAAATAGGTCCTATAGGTGTTTTGTAAACCGGACTAGTAAATTGATACGATTGCCGCGCTGCTCTAGGAAGACGATGGTAGCATATAAAAGACATGAGGATTTGTACCGTTTCATGCCGGAGCCCTACGTTCAGTCTCAGAAATGATCGAGTGCGTGTTTCTCGTTTGAATGCTCTGAATTTCTTACAATGGGAGGTGGAAGAATGGTGGAAGAGGAAGAAAAGCTAGAGCTAGGAGATGGACTGTCTGAAGAGAAGCTCCAGGAGCCCTGCTACGATGGAGAATGAGTGAAATGGTAGAGGTTGTGAATCCTGGGTGCCCTGGCTGCAATTACATAGAGTTCGAGACCAGGGCGCATATAAAGCAATAGGTTCTCCCGACCGAAGGGTCGCGAGCCTGTGTTATCTTGTGGTGCTCGTCCGAGCGTGGCTGTCGTCACAGTCTTGTGGCCTCGTCGTGGCATGGTGTGGCGTGATGCTACAGTGCCAGCCATGGTGGCAGTGTAGGCATGATGGTAGTTCGCCAGCCATCCTGTACAACATGGTCTCCACCATGGTCTTTGTCATCGTCTCCTACTTTTCTAGGACGTCGTACAGGAGTTGGTGGCTGCCCCCAGGTCATTGATTGCCTTGTTGTCTTGAGGAGCGGGGGCCCATGATCCCTATTGTTGGGATCGTAGTTCGCGCTAGTCTGGATAGCCTCTAAGTCAAGGCCCTCGTTGTGGATCCCATCTCATAGTTGGTAGGATCGTACTCTTATCTCATCGGGCCGTATCTGGCCGGTGGTCATCGTACCTGTCGTCACCGCCTTAGGTGGTATTGTCTTGTCTGTGCTGTGTGGCACAAGGATGACGTCTGACTGGACTGAGGTGACTGTTGTCCCCTCTGTCCTTGTGGGGTAAGTGCGGCGTGCTCGTGCTTGTCAGAGTAGGCACGCTTGGCGGCACTCGACCTCTCCCTGTTCCTTCCGGGGGTCAGGAAGAGGAGAGGTCGTGCGCTCTTCGAGCGCCATGCGGCTAAGGCACGAAAGAAGTGGACATGGCTGACCCCGGGCTTAGCATTCAACCTAGTTCGCTTGGCATAGCAGGGCATCGGTCGTTCGGGCCTTTGCTAGCGGATATATTTGCGGGCCGCATGGTGTCGACAAAAGATGCTCGGTAGTCCTCCGAGGGGTATCCCACGAAGGTAGATTGATCGGTGGAGGTACGCGTAATCAGGAACCAGATGGTGACACAAGGCGTAGAGACCACGATTTAGACAGGTTCGGGCCATCTGATCGATGTAATACCCTACGTCCTGTGTCTTTGGTGTATTATATTGATCTGGATGACCATGTAGATGTCGACTAGGAGACCCCTGCCTCTCATATACTCTGGAGGGGTAGGGTTACAAGAAAAGTATCCTATTTGGTACTATACAATATCTTGCGGTGCACGTCGACCAGTGCCGTGCACGCCTTGATCTTATGGGCTGGGCCACCTTTGATGGTGCAGCCCATGTCTTGTCTTCTATATACCGGGGGTCATATTCCCCACACGTGGCCTGCTAAGTAATCGATGCCTTGAGACACCCTAGGGTTATGACACCGACAATAGCCCCCAAGCGTTTTACGATCATGATTGTAACACCCTAGTATTAAGCATTGCATTTGACACTTGCATTTCATGAGCACAAGCATCATCCAAGCATTCATGAGCATGAGCATATGTAATTTCATCTTATTCTTTACATATTATCATATGTGATGTTGATTATATACATGCATATGCTTGTGATCATGTTTGATCAATGCAAGAGATGGTTGTGAGGTCACAAAAACACCTTAGACATGTCTAGGATGGTAAATGGAACAATGTTTGTATTCATGACATGGGCCAATTTTGCTTCTAAGTCCTAGTTTACTCAAAATGTCATTTTTCATGATCCTACTTTGACTAAAGTTGAACTATAGCATAGATTATTTGCATGGTAGTGCACCCTTAATAAAAGTTGTAGCTTATCTTATGTGGAACAAACTTTATTTAAGGGTCATGAGCTCATTCAGTGCCTAACATGGTCAAATAGGGCTCACAAGAATCAACAAAATACTGTTTCTAGACTTAGAAATTTTGCCAAGTCCAAAATGCTGATTTTAGTTTCAAGTGCACCACTTTGGAGCTTTGTAACTTGCTAACCATGATGAATTAGATGTTACTCCCTAAAGCAAAGTTGGATATCTCACATAGCTCTACAACTTTCACTAATACAGTTTCCACTAATTCACCACGGATTAGGAGTTATGGTGGAGAGAAAATCGAATTTTAGGCGGTTTCATCCGAACTGAAACTGGCCTTGCCGCGTGCGTCGTGGCCGACCGGCGCAGGCCGCGCGCGCTGCATGGCGGCTGTACGTCGGTGTTGGCCCGGCTGGTCGAGCCGGAAGGGGGAGAAGAGGGCGACACGCTGCTGCTGCTGCTCATTCTCGCTCTCGCCCACTTCTCTCGCTCGCTCTCGCCCTCACCACGACCAACGCCGAGCCGTACCGCCACCACCGCGCCCACGCTAACGAATACACCGTCGCCATAGCACCACCGCTCAATCCCTCGCACCCACAGCTCCACCATGCCTTGCTCCACCTCACCGACCCGCTAACATCGCCTTTCAAACCAAGGTGAGGGCCCTTGGACCGTGACGTCACTGCGAACGCCATTGGCGCCATCGACCTCGAGCTCACTGTGGCCGTGCTCACCAGAGCCCTCGCGTCTTCTCTCTTCTCGTGTTAGGGTTATGTTAGAGCTAGGTCTAGCTCGAGGCAAGAGTTTAAGGCCGATGCCAGTCTCGTCAAAGCGGAACGTCGCTATGCCACCGTTGTGCTCGGGACGCTATGCCGCCATGCACGCAGCCGTGCCTCACCGGTGCCCTCGCAAGCCCCAATCCGAACCCTAGGTCTTCGCTAGGTCCCAGTAGAGGTGTAGCCGAGCCTCTCTGAGCTCGTCGTGGCCGGAGATAGCCGGTGCGCTGCCGCGCATCGCCGCTGAGCTACCATCGCCACCGTTGAGCTAGCTCCGGCGAGTCTCTGAGCCAACAAAGGTTACCAGTCAACGCGAAATGGAGAGACGAGTGTAGTGGTGGTGACGCTACCGCCGAAGACCTCGCTATCGGTGAGCTTTTCGCTGGTCAACCGCCGCTCTGCTTCGGTGTGGCTGACCTGTGGGGTCAGTTGACTCCCGTGGCCCGCTCGTCAGTCACAGCGGGGTGTATGAACCGGGTGCACCTAGCAGCTGAGCTCGATTTGAAATTTGATTTTCTTTATTTATTATTCTAGATTTTGTAGCAAACTTCAAAAATTCATATCTAGGGCTAGGAGTATCCCAATTGAGTGATCCAAACTTTGTTGGATTCTTTATGAAGTGTACTATTTAAAAAAAATATAAAACCTACTGTTTGGGATATTTTTCTGAGGGAATTAAATTGAGCTAGATAAGTGCTTTTAAATTTGTTTCCATGTTGTAAAATGCTTATCTTGAGCTAGGAAAGTGCAAAAATTGTCATTCCAATTTTACTAGTCTTGTGTTGACATGCTCTAGCTAGAAAAAATGCTAAACCTATAGTAGGTATACTTAGAATATGGTCTTCCTATTTAACTTTGATTAATTGCTAGTTTCTAGTGAAAATAAATGGGGTAAAAAATACATAACTTATGGCATGCAAATTTGTACACAATGTTATTATGCAAGGATGAAAGTAAGAAAAATATGAAATATGTTGTTTGACACTTTTCACTAGGCTAAACAATTTTTGCTAAAATAAGCGTATGCAACTTGTCATTTTTGTAGATATGGCTATACATATCCAAATGACATGAAATTTGTACTGTAGACTTTTGGGGTCATATGGAGGCTACTGTATTTTTTTTCAGAATTTACTGTACACTTTTGATGTATATTCCTTATTTCACCTCAGTGTCCAAATAAATTAATAAAGACATTTAAATAATTTATTTCGGCTTGAGCATTATGTTTTCTAAAGTGTATATGATGCCCATGAACTACTGGTACCATTGGTTATGTCCAAATTTAATTGCTTGTATGTAGTGAAATATTAATTGCTCTATAATTCAATGATAGTGAATGTTTTGGATAGTTTCTGTTGTAAAGTAAATTGCATGGGTAAAATGATGCTTTATGTGAATCTTATCAATAAGAAAGTTGTAGATAACTTACTTATCTTGCTTGTGTCAAATTTTCATGGTAATAGGATAAATGGTTTGAGAGTTATAGCTGTTAGAAGTTGGTTTTCAGAAATGCTTATTCTTTGAAATTTCTGGACAGATCTGGGAAATTGCTTTGTTTGACCTTGACAGCCATTGAATCATCTTGAGATTACTGTAAGAAAGCTATAGTAAGTTTTATAAGCTTTCTAGAAAGTCTAAAATCATAGTATTTGGTTGAGTAGAACTCTAGATATGGCCAAAATAAGTAGCTGCGGTTTACAGTCCAGGAAATGACTAAGTCAAATTGTAATTGTTTGTCTTACGTGATGCTTGCGTAGATGCTTAGGCTAGTTGAGATTAGTTGTTAGCTGTAGGCTCTAAGCCTCTTACTGATAATGAATAACTTTACCTTAGGTTACTAGAACTTGGTGAGTGTATGTTTCTTGTACTATAGAAGAGATATGCACCTACTCAGTAAAGATCAACTAGAAGAAAGTTATACATCTACTTGGTCAATAAATGTTAAACTTATCATACATTTTGCGGATAACCATGCTCATGCATATACACTTTATCATGTCATCTCATCTCTTATGCATTCATGATACTCATTTGTGCATATGCATGCAAAAGGTTCCCCGGAAGAATTGACGCCACTCGAGTTCGAACCCGAGCATCAGGAGGAGGAGCAGGCAGCCTAGGAGCAGGAGGTTCAGGCGGAAGGAGGAGTCAGCGTGGAAGATCTTCCTAAGTGTCTTGATCACCAACCTTCCTCATTTTTGAAAGGCAAGTTCTGGAGCATTCTAAGCCTCCTATGTTTTCTAAATATCAACTTGAGTCCTTTTACGTTGATGCATTAAGTACTAGGGGTTGATTGGAACCACTTGCTGCATATACTTTCCTTGTCCGGACAAATATATCTTGAATCCTTTGTAGGTCTAGGATCGAATATATGCTTAACCATGCTTAGTCTAGTAGAAGTCGGGTGATTTCCTATCATTTGCAAGATATAGGTAGATATCTGGTCACGGTTGGCTATAAGTGCTATCGTGGAAATAACCATGTGTTGACGAATAATAGGAGACCGGGCAGGATTGTGATAGTGAAGCAACAAGGCATGGAGGTCTTGGTGCTATTTATCCCTGTCGACGAAATATGGTCGGCAGTCTACCCAGGGGTATGCCCAAGGTAGTAGATTATCGGTAGATAGATGCGCAAGCCACAAACAAGATGGTGACGCAAGACACACGAGGTTTTATCCAGGTTCGGCCACCAAGAAGGCGTAATACCTACGTCCTGTGTCTAATTGTATTGCTGTATGTCAATGAGAGATGTTTTTAGAGGGGTCCCCTGCCCACCTTATATAGTCCGAGGGGCAGGGTTACAGATCTGGAAACTAATCCTAGTCAGTTACAATTGTCATAGGTGACCGGATAAGGATTCCTATTCTAACCGACCAAGATCTTGCTTGATCACCAAATCTGTCTTGACTCCTTGCATGGGACTCCGAACAGGTTGGCCGGGCCGCGCGTCATCTTTTGGGACCGGACCCACTGACCCGGGCCGGCCCAATCTTAGCCGTAAGGGTATAGGTGTTAATACCCCCACAGCTAGTCCCCGAGCACCATGTGTTTTGCTGCGACACGCCACTTTAACCTTCTTCGAATAGTAAAGCTTGAGTTTTTGACATTTCTGACCACCGTTATTACCGGAGAAGTAGGCTGTCCGAAGAATGTATGGTGCTCTTAAGAAAAAAGAAAAAGATTTCCATCCTATGAAGTGTGCCCACTTGTATTTCTGAAAAGAAATGTAAGTGGATCCTGAGGCGTAGCATCCTTGATCATCAGAGGCGTAAGGGTCGAAAAACAAACACATTCACCGCAAGGTGAAGGGTGCCCACTTAGTCCCCGAGCCTGGTAGTAGGTGCCGTAGGCACGTGGTGCTAGGGTCTAAAAAAAATTCCCAGTTAAGTTGAAAACCCAATCGTCGTACAGGCGATACGAGATGCACCGGCAGGTGCATCGTACCGATGTAGTCCCCAAGCTTGCTGGAAGGCGAAGTACAAGCCTTGTAGCAAGGTCTAAATAAAGGTCTCTCAACTGTATGTGAGTACAAATCACATTTAGCCGAGGAGAACAATCTCCGAGCAGTGGTCGGGATAGTTCCCGAGCACATTGGTGGTCGGAGCAGTCCCCAAGCACGGTAGTGGTATGTGCAGTCCCCGAGCATGGCAGTGGTCTAGGCAGTCCCCGAGCACGGCGGTGGTCTAGACCATACTTGAGCACAAGACATGCAGTGAAAAAACAAACGCCGCTTGTACTATTATTTGGTGTATTTATTTATCTTCTTACTCTGTCAAGTCCAATCGTACACGTCTGGTAAAAAAAGCAGACATGTATAGCACGTCATACTGTCTTCTTGCCCTTTCTAGCAAACAGTCGTTTGGCACCTGTAAAGAGGTGCGTCAGTGTGGGCCATCTCACACTAGCAACGAAGAGGCGCGTACACTGGTAATGAAGGGGCGCATTTATTGGCGTAGATCTCGAGGTTGTGAAAACAACCGTCTGCAGCGCGCGAGCACATCTCCCAAGAATCTCGGGCGGATGAAACGACGGAACTCTTGGTTATTTATAATATAGAACTGGTAAGTTATTTTTTACCAACCCCCATTATCATTCGCCGCCGTAGCCTTCTTCTTCCTCTTGCCAAACCCTATTCCTCTGAAATCATCGCCCATCACCCCTCCACCGTAACCACCCCTTTTAGCAAGGACAGATTAATGGCGAAGAAAAATGCCCAGAAGAAAGCCGGAGTCATGACGAAGGAGTGGTGGAAGTCAAGGAGCAATGATCAGACCATCGAAGACCTTGTCACCATGGGAGTGCTCCATAACAAGGCACTCGTGGGATGGCGCACGCCGGAAGGAGAAAGCTACCCCGATCCACAACCCGGTGAGATTTTGGTTTTCGAGGATTTCTTCAAGCGGGGTTTTGGGGTTCCAGTGCACCCTTTCCTCTAGGGGCTCTGTTTGTACTATGAGATTGGGATTTGCAATCTACATCCCAACTCAATTCTTCTTGTCTCCACCTTCATCCATATTTGCGAAGCATATGGTGGCTTCCAGCCCCATTTCGACCTCTTTCGCCATTTGTTCTATCTGCGGAAGAAAGGGAGCGGCGGCTCGAAGATAGCCAGAGGCGTATATCTCAATCTACACGACGAGATGAAAGCCCAATACTTGCATTGCCCTTGGAACACATCGCTAGACGAATGGTACAAGAAGTGGTTCTACGTCCGCAAAGAGCTGAACACGATCACCCTGTGCGACGTGGGGTTCATTCCGGAGAAGAAAAATAGCTGGTTAGAGAAGCCCGAGCACTTGGAACAGGTTGCAGAATTGCTCGGGATGATCCCATGGGGGAAGCTAGATGGTCCAAGCGTGGTCGGAAACTTCATCAGCCGAAGGATCCAGCCCTACCAGAGGAGGGTACATCCTGGTTACGAATACCAGGGAAGCGCAGATCCAACGAGGACCAGAAAAGAGGCGCTTGACAAAATCGAAGTCAAGGCCAGGATTGGGGAGCTATTCAACTTAGTAGATCCTAATTATGTCAGGTTAAACAACATCGAGCACGCCTTCAAGCTGGCTCGACCTCCCCCAAAGGTAAATTATGCTTCCTTGTACCTGTAGAGTTATGTTGTAACAAAAATTGACTGTGTTGTCGCCTTTATGTTTCCTAGAGTAATGGTCATGACAGGGCATCAGTGTTCGTGTCTCCACCCCCTGGTGTGGATTGGCCGCAAGTTGCCGACCCAACCCCCCAGACCAGTGCTAGGGCCGAAGACGTCGACTGGGCCGTACTTGGGGTTGGAGAGGAGGCAACGACCAGGGCTGCTGGCAAGCGGTCGGTGGCCAACAAACGTCGTCAGGCCATCTTCCCTCCGTCGGATGATGAAACAGAGGATGCAGACATCTTCCGACTCGTCCCTCGAAAGAGGAGGAGACAACTGGAGTTGACAGAACAGGGTGGCTCCTCTGTGCCAGCAGGGATCGCATCACTGACCACTGCAACACAGATGACAAGCGGCAAAGGGGTCGAGCACCAGGACCCGGCACCGGTACTTGTCGCAGAAAAAGACCCAGTGGAACCCACTGAGCACGTGGAGCAAGCACGGTCGATGAGATGCTCCTTCGCCACGTCATTCCGTGCTTCCGAGCTGTAAGTATTTGCAACCTTGATGTAAGCTTACAATTTGTATTGAATACTATTGTTTTTTGAACTTATCTCTGATATATTAGGTCGGCGTCCATGGAAAATCCCGACTAGCTGGCCGGGTGCGGCACGGCTTCGCCAGCAATGACGGAAAGAACTGCCCAGTAGCCGGATGTGGAGGAACCTATAGAAGAAAATCCACCAGAACCTCAGCGGATGAGCGGCCAGACGACAGTCCCCAAGCAGCTGGTCGAGGAGAGAGCCGAGCCAAGTATTAGTGTTTCGAGCAGTACCCCTGCTGAGGGGGATACCTCGGCGCCAAGGGGACCGGACCAAGCCGAGGAGCAGCAGCCGAAGGTGGCAAAAAGCACGCTTGCCGATGCTACGGCTCGTGGGAAAGCCATAGTGGTCGCAGAGACTATGAACTCCAGACCAGCGCCGCCTCATGAACAAGAGGCCAAAGAGGACGAAGTAGAAGAGATCCTGGGCCATCCCCAAGACAAACGACAACATGTATATGTGTCGCGCCGGTGGAACGACAAGTGGGTTATGCATGAGGAAATCCCAGAGGTCGAAGAGACCCTAAAAGTTGAACGAGCGGCAAAACGTCTGGTGACAGAAGTTTAGGTATGTTTGGCTTGACCACTTGATCCTGCCATTTAGTTGAACTGTCTGACTGAGCTTGTTTATATGCAGGACTAGATGAAGACCGCAAGGTACCGAAAAAGGTGCTTTGACCAGATTGAGGGAATCACGGCAAACAATAGAGAACTGGCGGCCGAGGTGGAACGCTTGCGCCGCCAGCTTGAAGCCGCCGACCGAGAGAGGACGGAACAAGATGCAAAAAACTAGAATCTGGTCGTCCAGCTCAGTAACAAAGAGCAGGAAAAAACAAGTAAGTTGTTGTTTTATCACAGCAAGTGCATGACACGCGTTGTTCCATTGTTGGTAGTGACAGCCGTAGCGCAGGATTAGAAGCCAAAGTAACCCGCCTCCAAGAGGAGAATATCCGTGTGACCACAGAGTGTGGTCGCCTGAAGGAGGATAACGAGAAACTGGCGCGTGACCAGTCTCAACTCCGAGACCGCGCAACTAAGATGAAGGAGGAACTGAAAAGTAAGTATTCCAGACCACCTTGCTCATTCTGTTGCCCACCCTATCTTGTCATGCCGGTACATTCTGATGTCTTGTACGGTTTGCAGTTTTAAAAATCAATGCCAAGAAACATCTAGAAGATGTGATTAAAGATCGTGACGGCTGGAAGGCGTGATGCCTAGAGACCACCGAGGATCGGGACACATGGAAGAACCGGTGCCAGGAAGTGGCAACTGGCATTTTGCCCGTCCTCGACCTTATCGATCCGACGCTTACAGAGGAAGCGCCAAGGACGCTAGAGCTCGGACTGGTCGAGAGGTGCCGAAAGGCATGGAGTTGGTTCCAAGAGTTCGTGAAGGAGGCGGGTGAGTACACGGGTGCACATGTGCTAAGCATGGTGCGTGCCCACTACCCCCTAATCGATCTCAAGCGCCTGGAGGCTGGGTACCCAAAGGAGGTAGACCAAACAAGGCTGAGGAGCTTCGGATGGCCCAGCTAGACCTGTCGTCAAAGATAATTGGCGATATTAACCTATGTGGAGGTGGGACAGCACCTGTACAGGGTGCGCCATCAACAAGTCAACTGGAAACGCCATCAGTTGCAAGCCAACCGACAAAGCCTGCGGTCTCGACCAGCCAGGCATCGATGGGGCCATCCTCTTCAGCTCGACCAGCACAGGAGTCCCTAGGACTCAAGTAGGATATCGGAAACAGCGAGCAGTAGGGGCCGTGCGCCCCGACCAGCCAATGGAATAGGCTTAGAGCTGTAGAAGGAGGACATAGTTGTGTTATTGTAAACTTGAGCCTCTTCAGGCAAGCTTGTAATAACGTAACTGTATATCATCATAAGCTTGTTTGCTTTGTATAAAACGTATTTAAGCTTGATACTCATGTTGGTGTAACTAAGTGAGAACATGTTAACGTTCTTTTTAGTTGTACCATTTTGCTCGACACGTCATCCCAAGAAGTTTGTACGGCCCTAGTTTGCCATGTGGTCGTAGTGTGAGGTGCATGACCTGTGCACACGTCGACGCGGACAAGTCAAACCAGGGGGGACCTGCCGATCACCCGTAATGTAGAGAACGGATCCCATGCACGTGTGGGAGGAATCGGAGACAGGGTCTGCTCTGAAAACCGTAGAAGGAATGGTGGTCGGCTTTTACTGGCTAAGTTAGAACAACCATAAAATTCGAAGTGACACATTAGAGTGGTCGAAGAAATCATAATAGCTTTATTGAAGTAAATCGAAAGTACAAAAGGAGTACATATCTCAGTGGTTAAGCATAGAAACATCTAAGCTTGTCGATGTGCCACGAGTTTGGTATGTCCGTACCGTCTAGGTGAGCTAACCTGTAAGACATTGGTCGTGTGACTTCCTTGATCATGAAGGGCCCCTCCCATGGGGTTGCGAGTTTATGAACACCAGCCTGGTTAGCCTTCCACTTTAGGACCAGGTCCCCGACCACGAAAAACCGCTCTTTAACATTCTTGTTGTAGTACCTGCGCAAAACAGCTAGGTATTTGGCCGTACGTATACAAGAATCGAGCCGCTTCTCTTCTGTGCTATTCACTTCTAGCTCCCATACTTCATTGACCTTGCCTTCATCGAAGTTCTCTACCCATGCTGATCTGAAAGCTATATCTGCTGGGAGGACTGCCTCGGCGCCGTAAACCATGAAGTACGGTGAGACGCCGGTGTTACGACTGGGCTGAGTTCTGAGGCCCTAGACCATGGCTGGTAACTCTTTGAGCCATCTTCCGGGAGCTTTGTCATTTTCTCTGTACATCCTCTTCTTCAATGCGTCCAAAATCATTCCATTTGCCCGCTCGACTTGTCCATTAGCTCTAGGGTGCACCACCGAGACGTATTTTACTACTATGCTCCTTTCATCGCAGAAGTCCCAAAAAGCATTCCCGGTGAACTGAGTGCCCAGATCAGTGATGATGCTGTTGGGTATGCCGAAGCGGTGGATGACCTGGTCGAGGAATGTGACAGTCTTTTCTGAGGATGCCTGTACCAGAGGCATGTATTCTATCCACTTAGAAAATTTGTCGATCAGCACAAAGACGCATGTAAATTTCCCAGGAGCCGGTTTGAAGGGCCCGATCATATCCAGTCCCCAGCATGCGAAGGGCGAAGAGGCTGGTATTGTCTGGATCTCATGTGCTGGTACATGGATTCTCTTGGCGAAGAACTGACAACCCTCACAGTGGCGGACTAGCTTCTCTGCGTCGGCTACTGCTGACGGCCAATAGAACCCTGCTCGGAAAGCCTTGCCGACCAGCGTTCTCGAGGCTGCGTGGTTGCCGCAGGAGCCGGAGTGGATTTGGTCTAGGAGACGTTCGCCGTCCTCTCGGGTTATACACTTCATCAAGATTTCCTCCTTTGCATTCTTGCGCCATAACTTGCCATCGACGAGCAGATACTGCTTACTGCGACGCATCAGGCGCTCGTTTTCTATTTGATCAGTGTAACCGCTGCCATCTGTCAGGTACTTGATGAAAGGTTCTCTCCAGTCGGGCTCATGCGTGGTCGGAGATGGCTCAGCGGTGCTCGACACCGGAACCGTAGCCACCAACTGCTTGTCTAGAGGCTTGTCGACCGTGGGATCTTCCTCCTCAATGGAAGGCATGAGCAGGTCTTGGATGAATACGCCATATGGGACTTTGGCTTGGGATGATCCTAACTTGGACAGCGCATCTGCTGCTTGATTTTTGTCCCGGACCACGTGTGTGTACTCGATGCCATAAAACCTGCCTTCCAGCTTTCTGATCGACTTGCAGTATGCATCCATCCTTTCACTGGTCATGTCCTAGTCCTTGTTGAGTTGGTTGATGACCAGAGCCGAGTCTCCGTAGACATAGAGACGTTTAACACCGAGCTCGACCGCAATGCGCAAACCATGTAGGCATGCTTCGTATTCAGCGACATTATTAGATGCTGGGAAATGAATCCTGAAGACGTACCGGAGCTGCTCCTTGGATGGCGACACGAAAAGGACTCCTGCTCCTACGTCATCGATGTTGAGGGAACCGTCGAAGTACATCTTCCAATACTCGTCGAGCCCCTGAGAGGTAGGCATGCTTAAGTCTGTCCACTCAACGATGAAATCGATGAGTGCCTGAGACTTGATCGTAGTACGGCTTGTGAATTCCAGGGAAAAGGGGCATAGCTCCATTGCCCACTTGACAATGCGTCCGTTCGCATCCTTGTTGCTAATTATGTCTCATAGAGGGTACTCAGTCATGACCACCACACGATATCCATCGAAGTAATGTTTCAACTTTTGGATGTTATCAGTATGGCATAGATCAATTTCTGGATCTGTGGGTACCTGGTCTTGGATACATTGAGCACCTCACTGATGAAATAGATTGGGCGTTGTACCTTGTAGACATGGCCGGGCTCGTCGCGTTCGACCACCATGGTAGTGGAAACCACTCGATTAGTTGCCGCAATGTAAAGCAGGAGTGTTTCGTCTTCTCTGGGAGCAGTGAGGACCAGAGGTGACGTAAGGTATTGTTTCAGTTGTGTGAAGGCAGCGTCTGCTTCCTCCGACCACTCATACTTCTTGGATGCTTTGAGCAGTTTAAAGAACGGTAATCCCTTTTCGCCTAATCTTGATATGAAACGGCTGAGAGCAGCCATGCATCCGGTAAGCTTCTGAACATCCTTCACCTTTTTGGGCGGCTTCATGTCCAAGACAGCTTTGACTTTCTCCGGGTTAGGGCGTATGCCGTCGTGACTGACGACGTTGCCAAGTAGTATGCCAGAAGGAACACCAAAGATACACTTCTTTGGGTTTAATTTCCATTGGAATGTGTTAAGGGCTGCAAAGGTGCGTTCTAGGTTGTCAAAAAGGGTATGCGCTTCCTTGGTTTTGACAACTACATCATCAACATAAGCCTCGACGAGGTCGTCTTTTATTTTGTCTTTGAGGCAGGCCTGTATAGCGCGTTGGTAGGTAGCCCCAGCGTTCTTGAGCCCAAACGACATGGTCGTGTAGCAGTAGGCGCCGAAAGGCGTGATAAAAGATGTCTTGATCTGGTTGTCCTTTTTGAGAGCGATCTGGTGATAACCAGAGTAGCAATCGAGAAAGGAAAGCAGCTCGCAACCGGCGGTTGAATCTACGACCTCGTCTATGTGAGGTAAGCCGAAGGGGTCTTTAGGGCAGTGTTTGTTGAGATCAGTGTAATCAACGCACATTCTCCATTCATTATTCTTTTTGCGTACAAGAACCGGGTTGGCTAATCACTCCGAATGATACACTTCTTTGATAAATCCGGCTGCCAAAAGCCGTGTAACTTCTACCCTAATCGCCTCCTTCTTATCACGAGCAAACCATCGTAGCTTCTGCTTGATAGGTTTGGCCTTGCCGTTGACATTCAAGGAGTGCTCGATCAAGTTCCGAGGTACACCGGGCATGTCAGTAGGTTTCCATGCGAACACATCCACGTTGCTCCTCAAGAACCTGACGAGCGTGTCTTCCTATTTGGGATCCAGGTTGGCCCCGATAAGGGCCATTTTGCTGGGATCGCCCGTCGACCAGCTGGATCACCTTGTGCTCCTTGGACTTAGTGTTCTTGCGTGGAGCCTCGAGCTCTGGGATCTCCAGGTGGTTGGCCGAGGTCTTCCTGGCGTTGAGCATGGTCACGGTCATGCGAATAGAGAGGTCATGAGCCTCTGCTACTCTGAAGCTATCATCCTCGCAGGTATAAGCTGCGTATACATTGCCCATGAGAGTTAGAACTCCCTTCTCGATAGGCATCTTCAGCACCAGGTACCTGTAATGAGGTATGGCCATGAGCTTGGTGAGCGATGGTCAACCCAGGATAGCATGGTAGGTACCATCGAAGTCAGCGACCACGAAGTTGACGTAGTCAGTGCGGAAGTGGTCTGGGGTCCCAAACTGCACAGGTAACGTGATCTGCCCGAGAGGTGTAGAGCTCTGTTCGGGGAGAACACCCAGAACTATGCCTCGTATGGTTTGAGATCTGCCTGGGTTATCTTCAGGGCCGGCAGACTGTTCTTGAACAGTATATCGATGGAGCTGCCGCCATCAATCAGCACTCTGTCGAATTGAACTTTGTTGATACATGTAACACCTCGGGTGTTAGCCTTGCATAACTTGACTTGCATAACATGAGCATGAGCATCAAGCATTCATAAATCATCATTTACAATTGAAACATCTGATCGAAACATATGAAACATTGCTTGTTATTTCATGTTCCTTGTAACATATGCATATGATCATGTGCAAACAAATGCTAGTGTGTCATGTCGGTCACTATAACACCTTAGCTACACTTAGGTTAACAAAAGGAACCTTGTCCATGAAGACCACATTTCTTGATCAAGCATTTAAGTGTTATTTCATGTGTTGACTTGAATGGCTATATGTGTGACTACTACATGAAATGCTTAAATGACCTGGCAAATTGTTTAAACATGCTTAGGATATCATTAGGAACAACTTTGGTATTTAGGGCTAGGGCTAAATTGGTCATTTAGCCATAGTTTGAATGTGTATCTTGATTTCAAAGTGACATGTTTGACTAAAGTTGAACTAGGTGTTAGAGACCTTGCATGGAGGAGTTCACTAAAGCAAAGTTGTAATATTTGACATAAGGAACAACTTTCATTTTTAAGTCATGGACTGATTTTGCTTCTAACATGCTTGAATGGGTCCCACAAAAACCAAAGAATCCAACCTTCAACACTTAGGAATTTTTTTCAAGTGTTTGATCAACTAACCGAATCGACAAACCGAGGTTGGGCACGAGATTACTCCGTATCTATTGCGAATTAGAGCTCGATCATTGAACAACAATTGAAGCTGGTACATAGGGCTATAAATTTTGTTTAGACGTCTTGTGCTTTGGAACAGCGGATTAGCGGGAAATTCGGCAAAAATCTCGTCGTCGAGGCTCGGCCATCTCGTTACGATGGCCCTAAATCAATCGCGAATGAACATGGCCGACCGGTTTCGAGCTTTGTCGCCACGTGTCCCGTCCGGCGCGCAAGGCGTCGCCATGGCCGACACAAGAGCCACGCCGGCGCTGGTGCGGCCTTAACCCGCCAAATCACTCCGCCCGAGTCGCCTGCGCTTCATTTCCATTTTCTCTCCGTCTTCTCTCGCACAATGACAAATGAGCTCGGCCCGCTCCTCCGCCGTCGCCATAGCCGTCACCACTCGTCCTCGCTGCTCCTTCGCCACCGCAATAGCACTACCATCTCCCCAACACCCGTAGCTCCTTCCAAAGGTTCCCGCCATTCGCGTTTGGTAAGCCATCGCCACAAGACATGCTCGCCGAGAGTCCGCCATAAGCCCGTCACCGCAGTGGCGCAGCCATACGATTCCCCTCTCAAGCGTTAGCTAGCGCTAGGTCCGCCGTAGTACCACGGTGCTCGTCCCGAGCCTTAGGTCGGGCCACCGAGGACGTCGCCGCGTTTTGCCGTGGTCCACCTCGCCCGTTCGCCATGGCCGCCGCCCGCTAGCTCTAGGGTCGACAATAGGGCCGGCCAAGTGGCTCAATAGGTTCGCCCAGTCATGTAGGTCCTACCTCGATGACCTCACACGCAAGTGGCTTCGCCGTCGTCGAGCCATGCAGCAGAAGCCAAGCAATGGCCACTTTGCTTTCCTGTCATCAGCGGCGTGGGGTCCCCCGACCAGCCCAGGTCCCACCACGGCGACAATGATAGTGTAGGCTAAACCATTTTGAATCCAGCTTTTTTTGGTTTTGTTATTTTTGTATCTGCAGATTGGTAGCTCCAAAAATGTTGAAATAAATATGGTGGTGTTCCTTAGGGAGTGTAGTATTTAGGAAAAATATGTTCTTGGCTTCAACAGTAGAAATTTTTGGAGATTTAAATAGGGATTTCAAATGTGCTTTTGAATGCATTTAAATTTGTTTATTTTATATCTAGAGTTCCTGTGCTCCAAAAATTATGAAATTTTTGTGGTAGGCTATTCTTAGCATACATGAGCTTGGATAAAAATTTTAGAACCAGTGCATGTGTAGATCTATAGTTATAGATTTTTCTTTTATAAATAGTTAATCCTTGCATGAATTTTTATAAATTAATTATGAGTCCAAAATTCATGAAATTTATTGGAGGTGATACTAGTACCATATGGATGTTAGGAAAAATAAGAAATCTGTTGCTTGACACTTTTCAATAGGATTTTCCATTTATGCTATTTCAAGCCTTGCTTCCTTATCATTTTTGTATAGGATGTTCTACTTAGTAAAATGACATGAAATTTTTATAGTAGTCCTTTGATAGCATTAGTAAGACTCTGTAAATTTTTGAGAATTTATTAAGCACATCTGATATATATTTATTATTTAACCTAGATATCTAAATAAAATAATAAAGGCAATTTAATAAATAGTTTGGGCTTTGCCATTATATTATCCTAACTATGTTTGGTATGCTTAAACTGTTGGTAGATTCTAGGTTGTCAATTTGTGAATAATTACATGAAGTGGAGGTGTTATTACTTTATATTGCATGTTAAGTCATTTCCGGACTGATTCTAGAAAATGATGAGTTGCATGTTGAAACTGATGTAGACTGTAAAAATGGTTAATAACAAAGTTGTAGGAAATTTGATAAGCTTTCCAGAAAGTCTAGGATCACTAGATTTGGAGTTGTAGAACTCCAGTTATGAGCGAAACAAGTAGATCTTGCTTTATGGCATAGTTGATGCTTTGTAGAAGTAGTTAAGTAGTAAGCGAGAAGAGATATGCACCTACTCAACAACGCGATGTACTTGTTAACATTATGCATTCGTAATACTCATACCATACTCATGCATCTAGGATCGGAGGAAGAGATCACGTTGCTAGAATTCGAAGAAGCAGAGGAAGGGAACCCGCAGGAGGATCCGCAAGCCGCAGCTCCGGCGTGGCGTGGGAGCGTAAACTCCGAAGAGCTTCCGAGTGCCCCGACCATCGCCCTACTTCCTTTCTGCGAGAGGCAAGCCCCGAGCATTATAAGTCTCGATGAATTTACAAATGTTTACTTACGTATTTATGATTGATGCATTAGGTTATAAGAGTTGAATGAAACCACTTGATGCATGTACATTCCTTGTCCAGATATTACACCTTTAACCGGTATAGGTCCAGGATCGAATATATATATGCTTAGCCATGCTTAGACCGGTAGAAGTCGGGTGATGTCCTGTCACCTGCGAGATATAGGTGGATACCGGAGCACGGTTGGCTATATCTGCTATCGTGGAACAGAACCATGAGGTACAAGTAAATTGAGACCGGACGGGAGGTCGATAGGGAAGCAACAAGGCATGGAGGTCTTGGGTGTGGACTTATCCCCGTCTGTGTCGATTAAGGACCGTACCGTTGTTGGCGCTTCTGACAAGATTGAACGCATGCCTCTCACTTAGCTGGCCGGATAACTCGTTCCGACCGCGAAGCCGAGTAATTCAACTCGGTAGGAATCGTTCACATTGTCGCGCTCCTTCCGGGAACGATCGATGAGCCCAAAGGCGTGTTTGGCTGAGCATCCTGGCATCTGGTGTTCCAGATTGTGCGGCGCAGTACGAACCCGCGAAATGTGTACCGGAGTTGTACCAAAGGTGACCTAAGACTATCGTGGCTGGTAGATCTGGGTTTGTGTTAGGAAGAAATTCCCAGCTGGTTGAAATCGATTCGAATCGCCGTCTCTCCCGGATAGTGAGAAACTTGGCTAGTCCCAACATCGTAGCAGCTATATTATGAAACATGGTGGTTCAGATGAATATGGAATTACAATACCTGCTATGGTTACTATTGTATGATTCTAAATAATATACCACATGTTTGGCACAGGGTAGTTGCTAATCTAGAAATGGATAGTTATAATTAACTTGATAAAGGAATCACAAGTGTACAAAGGTTAATTGCCTTTTTCGCAAAATGTTGTCGAAATTACGTCCACTTATACAACCTTGCATAATCCTTGGAGTCATTTTATTTACGGTTCATGACGGGTAAGTCTAGTGAGTACCTTCTCGTACTCGTGGTTTATTTTCCCATTGTTGCGAGATGGCACTTGTGTATCATGGTTATTGCAAGAGTTGCTTCTATCCCATTTGTGGATGAGGAATAAGCCTTGGGCAGGCTTCCTTAGTAATTCCTATCTTTGCTTTTGTGGATCGTGATCTGGCATGGCACTGTATCAAACTACGTTGGAAACTTATCTTCGAACTTATTTGCTTCCGCTTTAATTATCAAACTTGGTTTGTAATAACTTTTTATTCGTACTACGATGATGAAAAGTATCTCGTGAACTTTATGTAATATGTGGCATGTATGTTGAATCTCGTGTGATCTTGGTTGTTGTAAATCGTTTATCGAGACCCGTCGTGGTACTCGACGGACTACCGGGGTTTATATGGGTTCAAGTATGACGGTCGACCGCTATGCGGATTGCCATTATACTTGTATTCTTATAAATTGGTCGGTTCTGCGACAAATTGGTATCGAGCAAGATTCAACGTTAATTGTCACAAGTGTATTTAAAACAAAAGTTTTTGTTTTCCCTAAAACCCTTCTCTAGCAACTAATAGTTATATAATAGGTATTTGAAATCTAAAGTGTGCCAATGATCACTTTCCTTATGCCCAAATTAAGGACTTTTAGGTGGCTACTTAAGTACTAACATGGGGGTTTTTACTTAAATCGTCCATACGGCGTGCTATTGTATGGATGCCATTCACTTGAATGGTAATGTATGGATCAAATGCCTCTCGCCAAGGTAAGATGAGTGTAGGACCGCAAGATGTGAGCATGCGGTCGGGAAGAGTAGCTTTAGTACGGCTATGTATGCATGCTTGCATGTGTATATGGTAATATTTAATTGTGGGTTTAAATTCTTTGTCGGGTAGATTGATACGAAGTATATGTATGGGTATACATATATGGAAGTATTTACAATTACATTATGCATATTCATTATGGGTTTAAGGGCTGAAATGAAATTTTATGCGGTACACTAACAACGAAACGTGTAGCTCGATTAGTTACGCTATTTATGAGAGAACGTATGTATGCCACCGTGTCTACCGCTAGAAACAAATTTTTCCTAAGTTTGTGAGGGCGTGCAACGAGCATGCATCATGATAATTACCATTCACATAATTACATTGTTCCTCCCCTTATAAAATTCTTACTCGGTTATGTAACTCTTATCCATTATGGCATTGTCTCACCAAGGGGTACATGTTCTTTGAGTGCAGATGGCACGCACAAAGCGCATCGCGCCTGCAAGTCCACCGGGGCGAGAGCTCCCCGCCGTCGCCTTGCTCCACGTGCCAAATCAACGTCACACGTTCCTTGGAGAGTTTGGGATGCCTACACTCTTGTGGAGAGTACTTAGTTATGTAGGCTATCCTGATGGAATGGAACCCCGCTACTTCTGGGCGAATGAGCAGTTGGGAGAAGGTCTCTTGAATTCTTGTGGAGGCCGTTGTTCGTCCCCCGAGGTGACGATTCTCGAGTGGACAGTTTGGTGTTATGAGTCAACTGCTGGTAGATCTAACAAAGAAGCGACTAGCAGGGGCAGCCTTTGGGATCTGAGAGACATCATGGAACGTTTTCCTCGGGAGCTGGCAGCCGCTTTGGTTGGAGTCTTTCAAGAGGTAACCCTCCACCGACTCATGGCAAAGCAGACAAGAGGAAAATCTTTGGAGATTGGTGCGTGCGGAGAGGCGAGCGGTGATAACCCTTCCATGAGCGCTATGTTCGCAATGATGAGAGTGTTGGATGGAGTTGAAGGTAGCCTCGACGCGTGTGTCTGGTGCTCTTGGTCATGCCATGAGGGACCGGCGTCGACTTCGAGGGAGCACAACGCCGAGATTGAAAGGCTCATCAAGAGATGACTCGGTTAACTCACCAAATAAATGCGGCTTGGACAAGGAAAATGTCCTAAGAGCTCGATAGTTTGAGCTAGGACAAGCAATGGCCAATCTTGGGAGAATACAATGATAATCTGCATGAAGAGGTTCATCTTCCGAACAATCAGCTCCACCCTTATGTCCCACCCGGAGCGCAGAAATGGATCTAGAAGGGTATGAGGAAGGAGAAGCGTAGTGGAGCTGAAGAAGAAGTAGAACCCGAGGAGGAGATGATCTTGCGTCTCGACCTCGATAGTGACCATGATGAGGATTAGATCGCTTAGCACTTAGTGGAAGGACTCATGTATCACCTTTATTTATGTAATGGACCTGTAGTTTGAAATTGGCATTAGTAACCAGACTATCATGTAATGTCAATCGCATGTTGGGATGAACACCAATGCAATTCCGTTCCTTGTTGGTAATCACGATTTAACTTTGCATACGTTATGAGCGCGATAAGTGGTCAAATTGGGGATGCCATGTTGCGAGAATGAATTGTTATGCCTCTGTTTTTATTGTGAATTTGAGAATTTCCCCGATAATTCCATCCGCATGATTATGATTCATCTGCAATCTCTTGACATCAACCAATAATTGCTTATTGTTGCAACTTCATGAGATGACGCCGCACCCGTCTTTGAGTCGGTAGCGATCCACGATGGCAATGGTGATGACTTACCACCACCACCGCCGCCCCCCTGCTTCGGGAGTTCTTTGCTCGATTCTTGGGGAGCCAAAGGACAATGGAAGAAGCTTTGCGCCTTATCGCGCAGAACAACGCCGTGGCCACCCACGAAGAACTGGGGCCGAGCCAAATCAAAGCCACAGATACTTCAAGGAGTTTCGGACACGAAGCCTCCAATCTTCAAGGTGGTGAGGAACCACTTTGCGCAGCCGATGAATGGTTGAATACCATCGAGCGTAAATTTAAATCCGCTAAGGGTTCTGAGCATCTGAAAGCGAGTATGCTTCCCATCAATTGCAAGGACCAGCAGGGATCTGGTGGACGCACTTTCTTTCGTCTCTGCCTGCTAATGCACGAGTGACCTGGGAACAATTCAAGCTGGCTTTTAGAGGACACCATATTCCCCGGGCCCGATGCGCATGAAAGCGGCCCGAATTTATGAGGCTCACTCGAGGAACAAAGTCACTCACAGAGTATATGCACGCATTCAACAATTTGTCAAGATATGCTCCGGTTTTGTGGATCTTGAAGAAAAAGATAGAGAGTTTCAAGCGAGGGTTGGGTACCAAACCGATGAAGACTATGGCAAATTCTCGATGTACCACGTACAACGAGTTTATTAGTGATGCCTTGACCCAAGAAAACCACAACAACATGCATGCGAATTGCTAAAAAGGTCGCAAGAGGGGCCTATGAGGCGGTGCATCCGGATCTTTC